>OX621193.1:19144780-19564381 GCA_951640565.1 Petrophora chlorosata | reverse complement strand
CCTAACCTAACCTAACCTAACCTAACCTAACCTAACCTAACCTAACCTAACCTAACCTAACCTAACCTAACCTAACCTAACCTAACCTAACCTAACCTAACCTAACCTAACCTAACCTAACCTAACCTAACCTAACCTAACCTAACCTAACCTAACCTAACCTAACCTAACCTAACCTAACCTAACCTAACCTAACCTAACCTAACCTAACCTAACCTAACCTAACCTAACCTAACCTAACCTAACCTAACCTAACCTAACCTAACCTAACCTAACCTAACCTAACCTAACCTAACCTAACCTAACCTAACCTAACCTAACCTAACCTAACCTAACCTAACCTAACCTAACCTAACCTAACCTAACCTAACCTAACCTAACCTAACCTAACCTAACCTAACCTAACCTAACCTAACCTAACCTAACCTAACCTAACCTAACCTAACCTAACCTAACCTAACCTAACCTAACCTAACCTAACCTAACCTAACCTAACCTAACCTAACCTAACCTAACCTAACCTAACCTAACCTAACCTAACCTAACCTAACCTAACCTAACCTAACCTAACCTAACCTAACCTAACCTAACCTAACCTAACCTAACCTAACCTAACCTAACCTAACCTAACCTAACCTAACCTAACCTAACCTAACCTAACCTAACCTAACCTAACCTAACCTAACCTAACCTAACCTAACCTAACCTAACCTAACCTAACCTAACCTAACCTAACCTAACCTAACCTAACCTAACCTAACCTAACCTAACCTAACCTAACCTAACCTAACCTAACCTAACCTAACCTAACCTAACCTAACCTAACCTAACCTAACCTAACCTAACCTAACCTAACCTAACCTAACCTAACCTAACCTAACCTAACCTAACCTAACCTAACCTAACCTAACCTAACCTAACCTAACCTAACCTAACCTAACCTAACCTAACCTAACCTAACCTAACCTAACCTAACCTAACCTAACCTAACCTAACCTAACCTAACCTAACCTAACCTAACCTAACCTAACCTAACCTAACCTAACCTAACCTAACCTAACCTAACCTAACCTAACCTAACCTAACCTAACCTAACCTAACCTAACCTAACCTAACCTAACCTAACCTAACCTAACCTAACCTAACCTAACCTAACCTAACCTAACCTAACCTAACCTAACCTAACCTAACCTAACCTAACCTAACCTAACCTAACCTAACCTAACCTAACCTAACCTAACCTAACCTAACCTAACCTAACCTAACCTAACCTAACCTAACCTAACCTAACCTAACCTAACCTAACCTAACCTAACCTAACCTAACCTAACCTAACCTAACCTAACCTAACCTAACCTAACCTAACCTAACCTAACCTAACCTAACCTAACCTAACCTAACCTAACCTAACCTAACCTAACCTAACCTAACCTAACCTAACCTAACCTAACCTAACCTAACCTAACCTAACCTAACCTAACCTAACCTAACCTAACCTAACCTAACCTAACCTAACCTAACCTAACCTAACCTAACCTAACCTAACCTAACCTAACCTAACCTAACCTAACCTAACCTAACCTAACCTAACCTAACCTAACCTAACCTAACCTAACCTAACCTAACCTAACCTAACCTAACCTAACCTAACCTAACCTAACCTAACCTAACCTAACCTAACCTAACCTAACCTAACCTAACCTAACCTAACCTAACCTAACCTAACCTAACCTAACCTAACCTAACCTAACCTAACCTAACCTAACCTAACCTAACCTAACCTAACCTAACCTAACCTAACCTAACCTAACCTAACCTAACCTAACCTAACCTAACCTAACCTAACCTAACCTAACCTAACCTAACCTAACCTAACCTAACCTAACCTAACCTAACCTAACCTAACCTAACCTAACCTAACCTAACCTAACCTAACCTAACCTAACCTAACCTAACCTAACCTAACCTAACCTAACCTAACCTAACCTAACCTAACCTAACCTAACCTAACCTAACCTAACCTAACCTAACCTAACCTAACCTAACCTAACCTAACCTAACCTAACCTAACCTAACCTAACCTAACCTAACCTAACCTAACCTAACCTAACCTAACCTAACCTAACCTAACCTAACCTAACCTAACCTAACCTAACCTAACCTAACCTAACCTAACCTAACCTAACCTAACCTAACCTAACCTAACCTAACCTAACCTAACCTAACCTAACCTAACCTAACCTAACCTAACCTAACCTAACCTAACCTAACCTAACCTAACCTAACCTAACCTAACCTAACCTAACCTAACCTAACCTAACCTAACCTAACCTAACCTAACCTAACCTAACCTAACCTAACCTAACCTAACCTAACCTAACCTAACCTAACCTAACCTAACCTAACCTAACCTAACCTAACCTAACCTAACCTAACCTAACCTAACCTAACCTAACCTAACCTAACCTAACCTAACCTAACCTAACCTAACCTAACCTAACCTAACCTAACCTAACCTAACCTAACCTAACCTAACCTAACCTAACCTAACCTAACCTAACCTAACCTAACCTAACCTAACCTAACCTAACCTAACCTAACCTAACCTAACCTAACCTAACCTAACCTAACCTAACCTAACCTAACCTAACCTAACCTAACCTAACCTAACCTAACCTAACCTAACCTAACCTAACCTAACCTAACCTAACCTAACCTAACCTAACCTAACCTAACCTAACCTAACCTAACCTAACCTAACCTAACCTAACCTAACCTAACCTAACCTAACCTAACCTAACCTAACCTAACCTAACCTAACCTAACCTAACCTAACCTAACCTAACCTAACCTAACCTAACCTAACCTAACCTAACCTAACCTAACCTAACCTAACCTAACCTAACCTAACCTAACCTAACCTAACCTAACCTAACCTAACCTAACCTAACCTAACCTAACCTAACCTAACCTAACCTAACCTAACCTAACCTAACCTAACCTAACCTAACCTAACCTAACCTAACCTAACCTAACCTAACCTAACCTAACCTAACCTAACCTAACCTAACCTAACCTAACCTAACCTAACCTAACCTAACCTAACCTAACCTAACCTAACCTAACCTAACCTAACCTAACCTAACCTAACCTAACCTAACCTAACCTAACCTAACCTAACCTAACCTAACCTAACCTAACCTAACCTAACCTAACCTAACCTAACCTAACCTAACCTAACCTAACCTAACCTAACCTAACCTAACCTAACCTAACCTAACCTAACCTAACCTAACCTAACCTAACCTAACCTAACCTAACCTAACCTAACCTAACCTAACCTAACCTAACCTAACCTAACCTAACCTAACCTAACCTAACCTAACCTAACCTAACCTAACCTAACCTAACCTAACCTAACCTAACCTAACCTAACCTAACCTAACCTAACCTAACCTAACCTAACCTAACCTAACCTAACCTAACCTAACCTAACCTAACCTAACCTAACCTAACCTAACCTAACCTAACCTAACCTAACCTAACCTAACCTAACCTAACCTAACCTAACCTAACCTAACCTAACCTAACCTAACCTAACCTAACCTAACCTAACCTAACCTAACCTAACCTAACCTAACCTAACCTAACCTAACCTAACCTAACCTAACCTAACCTAACCTAACCTAACCTAACCTAACCTAACCTAACCTAACCTAACCTAACCTAACCTAACCTAACCTAACCTAACCTAACCTAACCTAACCTAACCTAACCTAACCTAACCTAACCTAACCTAACCTAACCTAACCTAACCTAACCTAACCTAACCTAACCTAACCTAACCTAACCTAACCTAACCTAACCTAACCTAACCTAACCTAACCTAACCTAACCTAACCTAACCTAACCTAACCTAACCTAACCTAACCTAACCTAACCTAACCTAACCTAACCTAACCTAACCTAACCTAACCTAACCTAACCTAACCTAACCTAACCTAACCTAACCTAACCTAACCTAACCTAACCTAACCTAACCTAACCTAACCTAACCTAACCTAACCTAACCTAACCTAACCTAACCTAACCTAACCTAACCTAACCTAACCTAACCTAACCTAACCTAACCTAACCTAACCTAACCTAACCTAACCTAACCTAACCTAACCTAACCTAACCTAACCTAACCTAACCTAACCTAACCTAACCTAACCTAACCTAACCTAACCTAACCTAACCTAACCTAACCTAACCTAACCTAACCTAACCTAACCTAACCTAACCTAACCTAACCTAACCTAACCTAACCTAACCTAACCTAACCTAACCTAACCTAACCTAACCTAACCTAACCTAACCTAACCTAACCTAACCTAACCTAACCTAACCTAACCTAACCTAACCTAACCTAACCTAACCTAACCTAACCTAACCTAACCTAACCTAACCTAACCTAACCTAACCTAACCTAACCTAACCTAACCTAACCTAACCTAACCTAACCTAACCTAACCTAACCTAACCTAACCTAACCTAACCTAACCTAACCTAACCTAACCTAACCTAACCTAACCTAACCTAACCTAACCTAACCTAACCTAACCTAACCTAACCTAACCTAACCTAACCTAACCTAACCTAACCTAACCTAACCTAACCTAACCTAACCTAACCTAACCTAACCTAACCTAACCTAACCTAACCTAACCTAACCTAACCTAACCTAACCTAACCTAACCTAACCTAACCTAACCTAACCTAACCTAACCTAACCTAACCTAACCTAACCTAACCTAACCTAACCTAACCTAACCTAACCTAACCTAACCTAACCTAACCTAACCTAACCTAACCTAACCTAACCTAACCTAACCTAACCTAACCTAACCTAACCTAACCTAACCTAACCTAACCTAACCTAACCTAACCTAACCTAACCTAACCTAACCTAACCTAACCTAACCTAACCTAACCTAACCTAACCTAACCTAACCTAACCTAACCTAACCTAACCTAACCTAACCTAACCTAACCTAACCTAACCTAACCTAACCTAACCTAACCTAACCTAACCTAACCTAACCTAACCTAACCTAACCTAACCTAACCTAACCTAACCTAACCTAACCTAACCTAACCTAACCTAACCTAACCTAACCTAACCTAACCTAACCTAACCTAACCTAACCTAACCTAACCTAACCTAACCTAACCTAACCTAACCTAACCTAACCTAACCTAACCTAACCTAACCTAACCTAACCTAACCTAACCTAACCTAACCTAACCTAACCTAACCTAACCTAACCTAACCTAACCTAACCTAACCTAACCTAACCTAACCTAACCTAACCTAACCTAACCTAACCTAACCTAACCTAACCTAACCTAACCTAACCTAACCTAACCTAACCTAACCTAACCTAACCTAACCTAACCTAACCTAACCTAACCTAACCTAACCTAACCTAACCTAACCTAACCTAACCTAACCTAACCTAACCTAACCTAACCTAACCTAACCTAACCTAACCTAACCTAACCTAACCTAACCTAACCTAACCTAACCTAACCTAACCTAACCTAACCTAACCTAACCTAACCTAACCTAACCTAACCTAACCTAACCTAACCTAACCTAACCTAACCTAACCTAACCTAACCTAACCTAACCTAACCTAACCTAACCTAACCTAACCTAACCTAACCTAACCTAACCTAACCTAACCTAACCTAACCTAACCTAACCTAACCTAACCTAACCTAACCTAACCTAACCTAACCTAACCTAACCTAACCTAACCTAACCTAACCTAACCTAACCTAACCTAACCTAACCTAACCTAACCTAACCTAACCTAACCTAACCTAACCTAACCTAACCTAACCTAACCTAACCTAACCTAACCTAACCTAACCTAACCTAACCTAACCTAACCTAACCTAACCTAACCTAACCTAACCTAACCTAACCTAACCTAACCTAACCTAACCTAACCTAACCTAACCTAACCTAACCTAACCTAACCTAACCTAACCTAACCTAACCTAACCTAACCTAACCTAACCTAACCTAACCTAACCTAACCTAACCTAACCTAACCTAACCTAACCTAACCTAACCTAACCTAACCTAACCTAACCTAACCTAACCTAACCTAACCTAACCTAACCTAACCTAACCTAACCTAACCTAACCTAACCTAACCTAACCTAACCTAACCTAACCTAACCTAACCTAACCTAACCTAACCTAACCTAACCTAACCTAACCTAACCTAACCTAACCTAACCTAACCTAACCTAACCTAACCTAACCTAACCTAACCTAACCTAACCTAACCTAACCTAACCTAACCTAACCTAACCTAACCTAACCTAACCTAACCTAACCTAACCTAACCTAACCTAACCTAACCTAACCTAACCTAACCTAACCTAACCTAACCTAACCTAACCTAACCTAACCTAACCTAACCTAACCTAACCTAACCTAACCTAACCTAACCTAACCTAACCTAACCTAACCTAACCTAACCTAACCTAACCTAACCTAACCTAACCTAACCTAACCTAACCTAACCTAACCTAACCTAACCTAACCTAACCTAACCTAACCTAACCTAACCTAACCTAACCTAACCTAACCTAACCTAACCTAACCTAACCTAACCTAACCTAACCTAACCTAACCTAACCTAACCTAACCTAACCTAACCTAACCTAACCTAACCTAACCTAACCTAACCTAACCTAACCTAACCTAACCTAACCTAACCTAACCTAACCTAACCTAACCTAACCTAACCTAACCTAACCTAACCTAACCTAACCTAACCTAACCTAACCTAACCTAACCTAACCTAACCTAACCTAACCTAACCTAACCTAACCTAACCTAACCTAACCTAACCTAACCTAACCTAACCTAACCTAACCTAACCTAACCTAACCTAACCTAACCTAACCTAACCTAACCTAACCTAACCTAACCTAACCTAACCTAACCTAACCTAACCTAACCTAACCTAACCTAACCTAACCTAACCTAACCTAACCTAACCTAACCTAACCTAACCTAACCTAACCTAACCTAACCTAACCTAACCTAACCTAACCTAACCTAACCTAACCTAACCTAACCTAACCTAACCTAACCTAACCTAACCTAACCTAACCTAACCTAACCTAACCTAACCTAACCTAACCTAACCTAACCTAACCTAACCTAACCTAACCTAACCTAACCTAACCTAACCTAACCTAACCTAACCTAACCTAACCTAACCTAACCTAACCTAACCTAACCTAACCTAACCTAACCTAACCTAACCTAACCTAACCTAACCTAACCTAACCTAACCTAACCTAACCTAACCTAACCTAACCTAACCTAACCTAACCTAACCTAACCTAACCTAACCTAACCTAACCTAACCTAACCTAACCTAACCTAACCTAACCTAACCTAACCTAACCTAACCTAACCTAACCTAACCTAACCTAACCTAACCTAACCTAACCTAACCTAACCTAACCTAACCTAACCTAACCTAACCTAACCTAACCTAACCTAACCTAACCTAACCTAACCTAACCTAACCTAACCTAACCTAACCTAACCTAACCTAACCTAACCTAACCTAACCTAACCTAACCTAACCTAACCTAACCTAACCTAACCTAACCTAACCTAACCTAACCTAACCTAACCTAACCTAACCTAACCTAACCTAACCTAACCTAACCTAACCTAACCTAACCTAACCTAACCTAACCTAACCTAACCTAACCTAACCTAACCTAACCTAACCTAACCTAACCTAACCTAACCTAACCTAACCTAACCTAACCTAACCTAACCTAACCTAACCTAACCTAACCTAACCTAACCTAACCTAACCTAACCTAACCTAACCTAACCTAACCTAACCTAACCTAACCTAACCTAACCTAACCTAACCTAACCTAACCTAACCTAACCTAACCTAACCTAACCTAACCTAACCTAACCTAACCTAACCTAACCTAACCTAACCTAACCTAACCTAACCTAACCTAACCTAACCTAACCTAACCTAACCTAACCTAACCTAACCTAACCTAACCTAACCTAACCTAACCTAACCTAACCTAACCTAACCTAACCTAACCTAACCTAACCTAACCTAACCTAACCTAACCTAACCTAACCTAACCTAACCTAACCTAACCTAACCTAACCTAACCTAACCTAACCTAACCTAACCTAACCTAACCTAACCTAACCTAACCTAACCTAACCTAACCTAACCTAACCTAACCTAACCTAACCTAACCTAACCTAACCTAACCTAACCTAACCTAACCTAACCTAACCTAACCTAACCTAACCTAACCTAACCTAACCTAACCTAACCTAACCTAACCTAACCTAACCTAACCTAACCTAACCTAACCTAACCTAACCTAACCTAACCTAACCTAACCTAACCTAACCTAACCTAACCTAACCTAACCTAACCTAACCTAACCTAACCTAACCTAACCTAACCTAACCTAACCTAACCTAACCTAACCTAACCTAACCTAACCTAACCTAACCTAACCTAACCTAACCTAACCTAACCTAACCTAACCTAACCTAACCTAACCTAACCTAACCTAACCTAACCTAACCTAACCTAACCTAACCTAACCTAACCTAACCTAACCTAACCTAACCTAACCTAACCTAACCTAACCTAACCTAACCTAACCTAACCTAACCTAACCTAACCTAACCTAACCTAACCTAACCTAACCTAACCTAACCTAACCTAACCTAACCTAACCTAACCTAACCTAACCTAACCTAACCTAACCTAACCTAACCTAACCTAACCTAACCTAACCTAACCTAACCTAACCTAACCTAACCTAACCTAACCTAACCTAACCTAACCTAACCTAACCTAACCTAACCTAACCTAACCTAACCTAACCTAACCTAACCTAACCTAACCTAACCTAACCTAACCTAACCTAACCTAACCTAACCTAACCTAACCTAACCTAACCTAACCTAACCTAACCTAACCTAACCTAACCTAACCTAACCTAACCTAACCTAACCTAACCTAACCTAACCTAACCTAACCTAACCTAACCTAACCTAACCTAACCTAACCTAACCTAACCTAACCTAACCTAACCTAACCTAACCTAACCTAACCTAACCTAACCTAACCTAACCTAACCTAACCTAACCTAACCTAACCTAACCTAACCTAACCTAACCTAACCTAACCTAACCTAACCTAACCTAACCTAACCTAACCTAACCTAACCTAACCTAACCTAACCTAACCTAACCTAACCTAACCTAACCTAACCTAACCTAACCTAACCTAACCTAACCTAACCTAACCTAACCTAACCTAACCTAACCTAACCTAACCTAACCTAACCTAACCTAACCTAACCTAACCTAACCTAACCTAACCTAACCTAACCTAACCTAACCTAACCTAACCTAACCTAACCTAACCTAACCTAACCTAACCTAACCTAACCTAACCTAACCTAACCTAACCTAACCTAACCTAACCTAACCTAACCTAACCTAACCTAACCTAACCTAACCTAACCTAACCTAACCTAACCTAACCTAACCTAACCTAACCTAACCTAACCTAACCTAACCTAACCTAACCTAACCTAACCTAACCTAACCTAACCTAACCTAACCTAACCTAACCTAACCTAACCTAACCTAACCTAACCTAACCTAACCTAACCTAACCTAACCTAACCTAACCTAACCTAACCTAACCTAACCTAACCTAACCTAACCTAACCTAACCTAACCTAACCTAACCTAACCTAACCTAACCTAACCTAACCTAACCTAACCTAACCTAACCTAACCTAACCTAACCTAACCTAACCTAACCTAACCTAACCTAACCTAACCTAACCTAACCTAACCTAACCTAACCTAACCTAACCTAACCTAACCTAACCTAACCTAACCTAACCTAACCTAACCTAACCTAACCTAACCTAACCTAACCTAACCTAACCTAACCTAACCTAACCTAACCTAACCTAACCTAACCTAACCTAACCTAACCTAACCTAACCTAACCTAACCTAACCTAACCTAACCTAACCTAACCTAACCTAACCTAACCTAACCTAACCTAACCTAACCTAACCTAACCTAACCTAACCTAACCTAACCTAACCTAACCTAACCTAACCTAACCTAACCTAACCTAACCTAACCTAACCTAACCTAACCTAACCTAACCTAACCTAACCTAACCTAACCTAACCTAACCTAACCTAACCTAACCTAACCTAACCTAACCTAACCTAACCTAACCTAACCTAACCTAACCTAACCTAACCTAACCTAACCTAACCTAACCTAACCTAACCTAACCTAACCTAACCTAACCTAACCTAACCTAACCTAACCTAACCTAACCTAACCTAACCTAACCTAACCTAACCTAACCTAACCTAACCTAACCTAACCTAACCTAACCTAACCTAACCTAACCTAACCTAACCTAACCTAACCTAACCTAACCTAACCTAACCTAACCTAACCTAACCTAACCTAACCTAACCTAACCTAACCTAACCTAACCTAACCTAACCTAACCTAACCTAACCTAACCTAACCTAACCTAACCTAACCTAACCTAACCTAACCTAACCTAACCTAACCTAACCTAACCTAACCTAACCTAACCTAACCTAACCTAACCTAACCTAACCTAACCTAACCTAACCTAACCTAACCTAACCTAACCTAACCTAACCTAACCTAACCTAACCTAACCTAACCTAACCTAACCTAACCTAACCTAACCTAACCTAACCTAACCTAACCTAACCTAACCTAACCTAACCTAACCTAACCTAACCTAACCTAACCTAACCTAACCTAACCTAACCTAACCTAACCTAACCTAACCTAACCTAACCTAACCTAACCTAACCTAACCTAACCTAACCTAACCTAACCTAACCTAACCTAACCTAACCTAACCTAACCTAACCTAACCTAACCTAACCTAACCTAACCTAACCTAACCTAACCTAACCTAACCTAACCTAACCTAACCTAACCTAACCTAACCTAACCTAACCTAACCTAACCTAACCTAACCTAACCTAACCTAACCTAACCTAACCTAACCTAACCTAACCTAACCTAACCTAACCTAACCTAACCTAACCTAACCTAACCTAACCTAACCTAACCTAACCTAACCTAACCTAACCTAACCTAACCTAACCTAACCTAACCTAACCTAACCTAACCTAACCTAACCTAACCTAACCTAACCTAACCTAACCTAACCTAACCTAACCTAACCTAACCTAACCTAACCTAACCTAACCTAACCTAACCTAACCTAACCTAACCTAACCTAACCTAACCTAACCTAACCTAACCTAACCTAACCTAACCTAACCTAACCTAACCTAACCTAACCTAACCTAACCTAACCTAACCTAACCTAACCTAACCTAACCTAACCTAACCTAACCTAACCTAACCTAACCTAACCTAACCTAACCTAACCTAACCTAACCTAACCTAACCTAACCTAACCTAACCTAACCTAACCTAACCTAACCTAACCTAACCTAACCTAACCTAACCTAACCTAACCTAACCTAACCTAACCTAACCTAACCTAACCTAACCTAACCTAACCTAACCTAACCTAACCTAACCTAACCTAACCTAACCTAACCTAACCTAACCTAACCTAACCTAACCTAACCTAACCTAACCTAACCTAACCTAACCTAACCTAACCTAACCTAACCTAACCTAACCTAACCTAACCTAACCTAACCTAACCTAACCTAACCTAACCTAACCTAACCTAACCTAACCTAACCTAACCTAACCTAACCTAACCTAACCTAACCTAACCTAACCTAACCTAACCTAACCTAACCTAACCTAACCTAACCTAACCTAACCTAACCTAACCTAACCTAACCTAACCTAACCTAACCTAACCTAACCTAACCTAACCTAACCTAACCTAACCTAACCTAACCTAACCTAACCTAACCTAACCTAACCTAACCTAACCTAACCTAACCTAACCTAACCTAACCTAACCTAACCTAACCTAACCTAACCTAACCTAACCTAACCTAACCTAACCTAACCTAACCTAACCTAACCTAACCTAACCTAACCTAACCTAACCTAACCTAACCTAACCTAACCTAACCTAACCTAACCTAACCTAACCTAACCTAACCTAACCTAACCTAACCTAACCTAACCTAACCTAACCTAACCTAACCTAACCTAACCTAACCTAACCTAACCTAACCTAACCTAACCTAACCTAACCTAACCTAACCTAACCTAACCTAACCTAACCTAACCTAACCTAACCTAACCTAACCTAACCTAACCTAACCTAACCTAACCTAACCTAACCTAACCTAACCTAACCTAACCTAACCTAACCTAACCTAACCTAACCTAACCTAACCTAACCTAACCTAACCTAACCTAACCTAACCTAACCTAACCTAACCTAACCTAACCTAACCTAACCTAACCTAACCTAACCTAACCTAACCTAACCTAACCTAACCTAACCTAACCTAACCTAACCTAACCTAACCTAACCTAACCTAACCTAACCTAACCTAACCTAACCTAACCTAACCTAACCTAACCTAACCTAACCTAACCTAACCTAACCTAACCTAACCTAACCTAACCTAACCTAACCTAACCTAACCTAACCTAACCTAACCTAACCTAACCTAACCTAACCTAACCTAACCTAACCTAACCTAACCTAACCTAACCTAACCTAACCTAACCTAACCTAACCTAACCTAACCTAACCTAACCTAACCTAACCTAACCTAACCTAACCTAACCTAACCTAACCTAACCTAACCTAACCTAACCTAACCTAACCTAACCTAACCTAACCTAACCTAACCTAACCTAACCTAACCTAACCTAACCTAACCTAACCTAACCTAACCTAACCTAACCTAACCTACCAATCCCAAATCCTACCGGCCCATTGGCCTTCTTCCGGTGATGGGGAAGATGCTAGAAAAAATGGTAGTGAGCAGGCTGAGGTGGCATCTACTACCCCGGATGAGTACTCGCCAGTACGGCTTTACGCCCCAGAAGAGCACCGAAGACTCCCTCTATGACCTAATGCAGCATATACAACTGAAACTTAGGCAAAAGAAACTGCTTACATTGGTCTCATTGGACATAGAGGGAGCGTTCGATAGTGCCTGGTGGCCTGCTATTAAAGTACGACTGGCTGAGGAAAAGTGTCCTATCAACATCAGAAGAGTGGTAGACAGCTACCTCCAGGATAGAAGAGTGAACGTGAGGTACGCTGGGGAAGAGTTCTCCAAGAGCACCGGCAAGGGATGCGTCCAGGGGTCCATAGGTGGTCCCATCCTCTGGAACCTGCTACTTGATCCCCTCTTGAAGAACCTGGAACTGAGGGATCACTATGTCCAGGCTTTCGCGGACGACGTGGTGCTCCTGTTCGATGGCGACACGGCCAGTGATGTCGAAAGAAGAGCCAATGCCGCTCTCGACTATGTTCAGGAGTGGGGTGTCAGAAATAAGCTCAAGTTCGCACCGCACAAAACAAACGCAATCACTATAACGCGGAAGCTTAAGTACGACACCCCACGCCTGACCATGGGCGGGATCGACATTGTGATGTCGAAAGAAGTAAAGCTCTTGGGAGTGACGATCGATGAGAAACTGACCTGGAGCAGTCACGTTTCGGGTGCCTGCACAAAAGCTGCAAACATCTGTAAAAAGCTCTCGACGGCCGCCAGAGTGAGTTGGGGTTTGCACCCGGAGGTGATTCGCCAGATTTACACGGCCGTCGTGGAGCCAGTAATAATGTATGCGGCTGGAGTCTGGGGACCCGCAACCAAGAAAATAGGGCTTCAAAAGCTGTTAAACGCTGTCCAAAGAGGCTTTGCGCAAAAGATCTGTAAAGCCTACCGCACGGTCTCCCTCAACTCAGCGTTGGTGCTGGCCGGGCTACTACCTCTCGACCTTCGGATACAGGAGGCAGCAGCCCTGTACGAGGCGAGGAGAGGGGTACCGCGGCAGGCCCTTGGAGACAGGGAGATCGAGCGGAGGACAGCGTTTACCGAAACTCCGCACCCGGCTGAAAATATGAGCCTGCAATTCATCTGCCTGGTAGACCAAAATGACGTGGATAGGTACAGCGGTCAAGCAGTCAACATCTTTACGGACGGCAGCAAGATCGAAGGCAAGGTTGGAGCATCATTGTCTCTTTGGAGCAATGATGCCGAAACCAAATGCCGGAAGTTGACACTGCCGTCCTACTGCACGGTCTACCAGGCCGAATTGTTGGCAATATTTGAAGCTACAAATGAAGTGCTTAGAAGCCCAAAAGATACTTTCGGGATTTTCAGTGACTCTCGATCGTCGCTCGAAACGGTCACCAATAACAGCTCCCTCCATCCCCTCGCAGTGCAGACGCGCAGAAATCTAAAAGAATGTGGAAAGCAAAACAAGCAAGTACAGCTCTTTTGGATTAAAGCGCACGCTGGGCTCGAGGGGAACGAGAGAGCTGACCAACTCGCCAAAGAAGCAGCCCTAAGGGTAAAGACAAGACCCGACTACGACCTGTGCCCGGTTTCATTCGTCAAGCGGCAGATCCGTATGGAAACGCTTGACGAATGGAACCGGCGATACAAGGAGGGTGAAACGGCCTCAGTAACAAAACACTTCTTCCCGGATGCCATACATGCTTACCCTGTGATACGGCAAATAACCCTGCAGCCCATCCTGGTACAGGTGTTGACGGGGCACGGCGGTTTCTCTGCATACTTGCATCGGTTCAAATGCAAGGAGAGTCCGTCGTGCGCCTGCGACCCTGTAAAAGAAGAAGATATACTACACGTGATCACAGAATGCCCTATTTATAGTAGATTTAAGATTGACTGTGAAATAGAAATGGGAATAGGTATAACTAGGAATAATCTAAATGTGATATTAGCAGATAAGGAAATACGATTAACTTTTATAAAGTATTGTGTAAATATAGCTAGTAAGGTAATTAATAAGAATAAAGACTGAAATTAAAGGGATACAGTTATGTATTACAGAATACATAACATGTTTCCCAGTATTATTAATATTGTATATAGAATTGACGTAAATTAATATGTGTAAAATTTTAATAAAAATAATGTATAATAATTAATATTTCTTGCATAAAATTTAAACTAAACTACAAAAGATCTCCGATAACGTCGGAGGGATCGCAAGAAAAAGGGAGGTGGTTTTAGTCGGTAGGTCGCCGGCGAAAGCCGGCGGAGTCCGACATAACCGAAGGGTTAAACCGGAGGTATCCATGAGGATTTCCACCTCCCTTCCAATATTAAAAAAAAAAAAAAAAAAACCTAACCTAACCTAACCTAACCCAACGTTTCAAAATCAAAATAGTTATACTTACATAGGCTTGCCGCACCATTTTGGAAGCGCAGCCGCGACCGCTACAGGACCTGAAAAAGAAAGTACACAGATTAATAGTAGTTTCAGCAAAAATTAGCAAATAGCGTATTTTTCAAAATTTTAATACTTCAAAAATTCATAACAAATCCAAATCTCGGTCTATCGTTTCAGGAATTAGTGTTCTGTGCTCCGGGAGAGCTCCCGCGTCGAGCCCCATCGTTAAAACGCTGAAATTCAGCAAAACTGTTCGCAACTTTTCTTTGCTTACATCGAAAATTCTACATAGGAGGGTGCAGTCGAAAGTAATCTAACGTTTCAAAATCAAAATAGTTATACTTACATAGGCTTGCCGCACCATTTTGGAAGCGCAGCCGCGACCGCTACAGGACCTGAAAAAGAAAGTACACAGATTAATAGTAGTTTCAGCAAAAATTAGCAAATAGCGTATTTTTCAAAATTTTAATACTTCAAAAATTCATAACAAATCCAAATCTCGGTCTATCGTTTCAGGAATTAGTGTTCTGTGCTCCGGGAGAGCTCCCGCGTCGAGCCCCATCGTTAAAACGCTGAAATTCAGCAAAACTGTTCGCAACTTTTCTTTGCTTACATCGAAAATTCTACATAGGAGGGTGCAGTCGAAAGTAATCTAACGTTTCAAAATCAAAATAGTTATACTTACATAGGCTTGCCGCACCATTTTGGAAGCGCAGCCGCGACCGCTACAGGACCTGAAAAAGAAAGTACACAGATTAATAGTAGTTTCAGCAAAAATTAGCAAATAGCGTATTTTTCAAAATTTTAATACTTCAAAAATTCATAACAAATCCAAATCTCGGTCTATCGTTTCAGGAATTAGTGTTCTGTGCTCCGGGAGAGCTCCCGCGTCGAGCCCCATCGTTAAAACGCTGAAATTCAGCAAAACTGTTCGCAACTTTTCTTTGCTTACATCGAAAATTCTACATAGGAGGGTGCAGTCGAAAGTAATCTAACGTTTCAAAATCAAAATAGTTATACTTACATAGGCTTGCCGCACCATTTTGGAAGCGCAGCCGCGACCGCTACAGGACCTGAAAAAGAAAGTACACAGATTAATAGTAGTTTCAGCAAAAATTAGCAAATAGCGTATTTTTCAAAATTTTAATACTTCAAAAATTCATAACAAATCCAAATCTCGGTCTATCGTTTCAGGAATTAGTGTTCTGTGCTCCGGGAGAGCTCCCGCGTCGAGCCCCATCGTTAAAACGCTGAAATTCAGCAAAACTGTTCGCAACTTTTCTTTGCTTACATCGAAAATTCTACATAGGAGGGTGCAGTCGAAAGTAATCTAACGTTTCAAAATCAAAATAGTTATACTTACATAGGCTTGCCGCACCATTTTGGAAGCGCAGCCGCGACCGCTACAGGACCTGAAAAAGAAAGTACACAGATTAATAGTAGTTTCAGCAAAAATTAGCAAATAGCGTATTTTTCAAAATTTTAATACTTCAAAAATTCATAACAAATCCAAATCTCGGTCTATCGTTTCAGGAATTAGTGTTCTGTGCTCCGGGAGAGCTCCCGCGTCGAGCCCCATCGTTAAAACGCTGAAATTCAGCAAAACTGTTCGCAACTTTTCTTTGCTTACATCGAAAATTCTACATAGGAGGGTGCAGTCGAAAGTAATCTAACGTTTCAAAATCAAAATAGTTATACTTACATAGGCTTGCCGCACCATTTTGGAAGCGCAGCCGCGACCGCTACAGGACCTGAAAAAGAAAGTACACAGATTAATAGTAGTTTCAGCAAAAATTAGCAAATAGCGTATTTTTCAAAATTTTAATACTTCAAAAATTCATAACAAATCCAAATCTCGGTCTATCGTTTCAGGAATTAGTGTTCTGTGCTCCGGGAGAGCTCCCGCGTCGAGCCCCATCGTTAAAACGCTGAAATTCAGCAAAACTGTTCGCAACTTTTCTTTGCTTACATCGAAAATTCTACATAGGAGGGTGCAGTCGAAAGTAATCTAACGTTTCAAAATCAAAATAGTTATACTTACATAGGCTTGCCGCACCATTTTGGAAGCGCAGCCGCGACCGCTACAGGACCTGAAAAAGAAAGTACACAGATTAATAGTAGTTTCAGCAAAAATTAGCAAATAGCGTATTTTTCAAAATTTTAATACTTCAAAAATTCATAACAAATCCAAATCTCGGTCTATCGTTTCAGGAATTAGTGTTCTGTGCTCCGGGAGAGCTCCCGCGTCGAGCCCCATCGTTAAAACGCTGAAATTCAGCAAAACTGTTCGCAACTTTTCTTTGCTTACATCGAAAATTCTACATAGGAGGGTGCAGTCGAAAGTAATCTAACGTTTCAAAATCAAAATAGTTATACTTACATAGGCTTGCCGCACCATTTTGGAAGCGCAGCCGCGACCGCTACAGGACCTGAAAAAGAAAGTACACAGATTAATAGTAGTTTCAGCAAAAATTAGCAAATAGCGTATTTTTCAAAATTTTAATACTTCAAAAATTCATAACAAATCCAAATCTCGGTCTATCGTTTCAGGAATTAGTGTTCTGTGCTCCGGGAGAGCTCCCGCGTCGAGCCCCATCGTTAAAACGCTGAAATTCAGCAAAACTGTTCGCAACTTTTCTTTGCTTACATCGAAAATTCTACATAGGAGGGTGCAGTCGAAAGTAATCTAACGTTTCAAAATCAAAATAGTTATACTTACATAGGCTTGCCGCACCATTTTGGAAGCGCAGCCGCGACCGCTACAGGACCTGAAAAAGAAAGTACACAGATTAATAGTAGTTTCAGCAAAAATTAGCAAATAGCGTATTTTTCAAAATTTTAATACTTCAAAAATTCATAACAAATCCAAATCTCGGTCTATCGTTTCAGGAATTAGTGTTCTGTGCTCCGGGAGAGCTCCCGCGTCGAGCCCCATCGTTAAAACGCTGAAATTCAGCAAAACTGTTCGCAACTTTTCTTTGCTTACATCGAAAATTCTACATAGGAGGGTGCAGTCGAAAGTAATCTAACGTTTCAAAATCAAAATAGTTATACTTACATAGGCTTGCCGCACCATTTTGGAAGCGCAGCCGCGACCGCTACAGGACCTGAAAAAGAAAGTACACAGATTAATAGTAGTTTCAGCAAAAATTAGCAAATAGCGTATTTTTCAAAATTTTAATACTTCAAAAATTCATAACAAATCCAAATCTCGGTCTATCGTTTCAGGAATTAGTGTTCTGTGCTCCGGGAGAGCTCCCGCGTCGAGCCCCATCGTTAAAACGCTGAAATTCAGCAAAACTGTTCGCAACTTTTCTTTGCTTACATCGAAAATTCTACATAGGAGGGTGCAGTCGAAAGTAATCTAACGTTTCAAAATCAAAATAGTTATACTTACATAGGCTTGCCGCACCATTTTGGAAGCGCAGCCGCGACCGCTACAGGACCTGAAAAAGAAAGTACACAGATTAATAGTAGTTTCAGCAAAAATTAGCAAATAGCGTATTTTTCAAAATTTTAATACTTCAAAAATTCATAACAAATCCAAATCTCGGTCTATCGTTTCAGGAATTAGTGTTCTGTGCTCCGGGAGAGCTCCCGCGTCGAGCCCCATCGTTAAAACGCTGAAATTCAGCAAAACTGTTCGCAACTTTTCTTTGCTTACATCGAAAATTCTACATAGGAGGGTGCAGTCGAAAGTAATCTAACGTTTCAAAATCAAAATAGTTATACTTACATAGGCTTGCCGCACCATTTTGGAAGCGCAGCCGCGACCGCTACAGGACCTGAAAAAGAAAGTACACAGATTAATAGTAGTTTCAGCAAAAATTAGCAAATAGCGTATTTTTCAAAATTTTAATACTTCAAAAATTCATAACAAATCCAAATCTCGGTCTATCGTTTCAGGAATTAGTGTTCTGTGCTCCGGGAGAGCTCCCGCGTCGAGCCCCATCGTTAAAACGCTGAAATTCAGCAAAACTGTTCGCAACTTTTCTTTGCTTACATCGAAAATTCTACATAGGAGGGTGCAGTCGAAAGTAATCTAACGTTTCAAAATCAAAATAGTTATACTTACATAGGCTTGCCGCACCATTTTGGAAGCGCAGCCGCGACCGCTACAGGACCTGAAAAAGAAAGTACACAGATTAATAGTAGTTTCAGCAAAAATTAGCAAATAGCGTATTTTTCAAAATTTTAATACTTCAAAAATTCATAACAAATCCAAATCTCGGTCTATCGTTTCAGGAATTAGTGTTCTGTGCTCCGGGAGAGCTCCCGCGTCGAGCCCCATCGTTAAAACGCTGAAATTCAGCAAAACTGTTCGCAACTTTTCTTTGCTTACATCGAAAATTCTACATAGGAGGGTGCAGTCGAAAGTAATCTAACGTTTCAAAATCAAAATAGTTATACTTACATAGGCTTGCCGCACCATTTTGGAAGCGCAGCCGCGACCGCTACAGGACCTGAAAAAGAAAGTACACAGATTAATAGTAGTTTCAGCAAAAATTAGCAAATAGCGTATTTTTCAAAATTTTAATACTTCAAAAATTCATAACAAATCCAAATCTCGGTCTATCGTTTCAGGAATTAGTGTTCTGTGCTCCGGGAGAGCTCCCGCGTCGAGCCCCATCGTTAAAACGCTGAAATTCAGCAAAACTGTTCGCAACTTTTCTTTGCTTACATCGAAAATTCTACATAGGAGGGTGCAGTCGAAAGTAATCTAACGTTTCAAAATCAAAATAGTTATACTTACATAGGCTTGCCGCACCATTTTGGAAGCGCAGCCGCGACCGCTACAGGACCTGAAAAAGAAAGTACACAGATTAATAGTAGTTTCAGCAAAAATTAGCAAATAGCGTATTTTTCAAAATTTTAATACTTCAAAAATTCATAACAAATCCAAATCTCGGTCTATCGTTTCAGGAATTAGTGTTCTGTGCTCCGGGAGAGCTCCCGCGTCGAGCCCCATCGTTAAAACGCTGAAATTCAGCAAAACTGTTCGCAACTTTTCTTTGCTTACATCGAAAATTCTACATAGGAGGGTGCAGTCGAAAGTAATCTAACGTTTCAAAATCAAAATAGTTATACTTACATAGGCTTGCCGCACCATTTTGGAAGCGCAGCCGCGACCGCTACAGGACCTGAAAAAGAAAGTACACAGATTAATAGTAGTTTCAGCAAAAATTAGCAAATAGCGTATTTTTCAAAATTTTAATACTTCAAAAATTCATAACAAATCCAAATCTCGGTCTATCGTTTCAGGAATTAGTGTTCTGTGCTCCGGGAGAGCTCCCGCGTCGAGCCCCATCGTTAAAACGCTGAAATTCAGCAAAACTGTTCGCAACTTTTCTTTGCTTACATCGAAAATTCTACATAGGAGGGTGCAGTCGAAAGTAATCTAACGTTTCAAAATCAAAATAGTTATACTTACATAGGCTTGCCGCACCATTTTGGAAGCGCAGCCGCGACCGCTACAGGACCTGAAAAAGAAAGTACACAGATTAATAGTAGTTTCAGCAAAAATTAGCAAATAGCGTATTTTTCAAAATTTTAATACTTCAAAAATTCATAACAAATCCAAATCTCGGTCTATCGTTTCAGGAATTAGTGTTCTGTGCTCCGGGAGAGCTCCCGCGTCGAGCCCCATCGTTAAAACGCTGAAATTCAGCAAAACTGTTCGCAACTTTTCTTTGCTTACATCGAAAATTCTACATAGGAGGGTGCAGTCGAAAGTAATCTAACGTTTCAAAATCAAAATAGTTATACTTACATAGGCTTGCCGCACCATTTTGGAAGCGCAGCCGCGACCGCTACAGGACCTGAAAAAGAAAGTACACAGATTAATAGTAGTTTCAGCAAAAATTAGCAAATAGCGTATTTTTCAAAATTTTAATACTTCAAAAATTCATAACAAATCCAAATCTCGGTCTATCGTTTCAGGAATTAGTGTTCTGTGCTCCGGGAGAGCTCCCGCGTCGAGCCCCATCGTTAAAACGCTGAAATTCAGCAAAACTGTTCGCAACTTTTCTTTGCTTACATCGAAAATTCTACATAGGAGGGTGCAGTCGAAAGTAATCTAACGTTTCAAAATCAAAATAGTTATACTTACATAGGCTTGCCGCACCATTTTGGAAGCGCAGCCGCGACCGCTACAGGACCTGAAAAAGAAAGTACACAGATTAATAGTAGTTTCAGCAAAAATTAGCAAATAGCGTATTTTTCAAAATTTTAATACTTCAAAAATTCATAACAAATCCAAATCTCGGTCTATCGTTTCAGGAATTAGTGTTCTGTGCTCCGGGAGAGCTCCCGCGTCGAGCCCCATCGTTAAAACGCTGAAATTCAGCAAAACTGTTCGCAACTTTTCTTTGCTTACATCGAAAATTCTACATAGGAGGGTGCAGTCGAAAGTAATCTAACGTTTCAAAATCAAAATAGTTATACTTACATAGGCTTGCCGCACCATTTTGGAAGCGCAGCCGCGACCGCTACAGGACCTGAAAAAGAAAGTACACAGATTAATAGTAGTTTCAGCAAAAATTAGCAAATAGCGTATTTTTCAAAATTTTAATACTTCAAAAATTCATAACAAATCCAAATCTCGGTCTATCGTTTCAGGAATTAGTGTTCTGTGCTCCGGGAGAGCTCCCGCGTCGAGCCCCATCGTTAAAACGCTGAAATTCAGCAAAACTGTTCGCAACTTTTCTTTGCTTACATCGAAAATTCTACATAGGAGGGTGCAGTCGAAAGTAATCTAACGTTTCAAAATCAAAATAGTTATACTTACATAGGCTTGCCGCACCATTTTGGAAGCGCAGCCGCGACCGCTACAGGACCTGAAAAAGAAAGTACACAGATTAATAGTAGTTTCAGCAAAAATTAGCAAATAGCGTATTTTTCAAAATTTTAATACTTCAAAAATTCATAACAAATCCAAATCTCGGTCTATCGTTTCAGGAATTAGTGTTCTGTGCTCCGGGAGAGCTCCCGCGTCGAGCCCCATCGTTAAAACGCTGAAATTCAGCAAAACTGTTCGCAACTTTTCTTTGCTTACATCGAAAATTCTACATAGGAGGGTGCAGTCGAAAGTAATCTAACGTTTCAAATCAAAATAGTTATACTTACATAGGCTTGCCGCACCATTTTGGAAGCGCAGCCGCGACCGCTACAGGACCTGAAAAAGAAAGTACACAGATTAATAGTAGTTTCAGCAAAAATTAGCAAATAGCGTATTTTTCAAAATTTTAATACTTCAAAAATTCATAACAAATCCAAATCTCGGTCTATCGTTTCAGGAATTAGTGTTCTGTGCTCGGGAGAGCTCCCGCGTCGAGCCCCATCGTTAAAACGCTGAAATTCAGCAAAACTGTTCGCAACTTTTCTTTGCTTACATCGAAAATTCTACATAGGAGGGTGCAGTCGAAAGTAATCTAACGTTTCAAAATCAAAATAGTTATACTTACATAGGCTTGCCGCACCATTTTGGAAGCGCAGCCGCGACCGCTACAGGACCTGAAAAAGAAAGTACACAGATTAATAGTAGTTTCAGCAAAAATTAGCAAATAGCGTATTTTTCAAAATTTTAATACTTCAAAAATTCATAACAAATCCAAATCTCGGTCTATCGTTTCAGGAATTAGTGTTCTGTGCTCCGGGAGAGCTCCCGCGTCGAGCCCCATCGTTAAAACGCTGAAATTCAGCAAAACTGTTCGCAACTTTTCTTTGCTTACATCGAAAATTCTACATAGGAGGGTGCAGTCGAAAGTAATCTAACGTTTCAAAATCAAAATAGTTATACTTACATAGGCTTGCCGCACCATTTTGGAAGCGCAGCCGCGACCGCTACAGGACCTGAAAAAGAAAGTACACAGATTAATAGTAGTTTCAGCAAAAATTAGCAAATAGCGTATTTTTCAAAATTTTAATACTTCAAAAATTCATAACAATCCAAATCTCGGTCTATCGTTTCAGGAATTAGTGTTCTGTGCTCCGGGAGAGCTCCCGCGTCGAGCCCCATCGTTAAAACGCTGAAATTCAGCAAAACTGTTCGCAACTTTTCTTTGCTTACATCGAAAATTCTACATAGGAGGGTGCAGTCGAAAGTAATCTAACGTTTCAAAATCAAAATAGTTATACTTACATAGGCTTGCCGCACCATTTTGGAAGCGCAGCCGCGACCGCTACAGGACCTGAAAAAGAAAGTACACAGATTAATAGTAGTTTCAGCAAAAATTAGCAAATAGCGTATTTTTCAAAATTTTAATACTTCAAAAATTCATAACAATCCAAATCTCGGTCTATCGTTTCAGGAATTAGTGTTCTGTGCTCCGGGAGAGCTCCCGCGTCGAGCCCCATCGTTAAAACGCTGAAATTCAGCAAAACTGTTCGCAACTTTTCTTTGCTTACATCGAAAATTCTACATAGGAGGGTGCAGTCGAAAGTAATCTAACGTTTCAAAATCAAATAGTTATACTTACATAGGCTTGCCGCACCATTTTGGAAGCGCAGCCGCGACCGCTACAGGACCTGAAAAAGAAAGTACACAGATTAATAGTAGTTTCAGCAAAAATTAGCAAATAGCGTATTTTTCAAAATTTTAATACTTCAAAAATTCATAACAAATCCAAATCTCGGTCTATCGTTTCAGGAATTAGTGTTCTGTGCTCCGGGAGAGCTCCCGCGTCGAGCCCCATCGTTAAAACGCTGAAATTCAGCAAAACTGTTCGCAACTTTTCTTTGCTTACATCGAAAATTCTACATAGGAGGGTGCAGTCGAAAGTAATCTAACGTTTCAAAATCAAAATAGTTATACTTACATAGGCTTGCCGCACCATTTTGGAAGCGCAGCCGCGACCGCTACAGGACCTGAAAAAGAAAGTACACAGATTAATAGTAGTTTCAGCAAAAATTAGCAAATAGCGTATTTTTCAAAATTTTAATACTTCAAAAATTCATAACAAATCCAAATCTCGGTCTATCGTTTCAGGAATTAGTGTTCTGTGCTCCGGGAGAGCTCCCGCGTCGAGCCCCATCGTTAAAACGCTGAAATTCAGCAAAACTGTTCGCAACTTTTCTTTGCTTACATCGAAAATTCTACATAGGAGGGTGCAGTCGAAAGTAATCTAACGTTTCAAAATCAAAATAGTTATACTTACATAGGCTTGCCGCACCATTTTGGAAGCGCAGCCGCGACCGCTACAGGACCTGAAAAAGAAAGTACACAGATTAATAGTAGTTTCAGCAAAAATTAGCAAATAGCGTATTTTTCAAAATTTTAATACTTCAAAAATTCATAACAAATCCAAATCTCGGTCTATCGTTTCAGGAATTAGTGTTCTGTGCTCCGGGAGAGCTCCCGCGTCGAGCCCCATCGTTAAAACGCTGAAATTCAGCAAAACTGTTCGCAACTTTTCTTTGCTTACATCGAAAATTCTACATAGGAGGGTGCAGTCGAAAGTAATCTAACGTTTCAAAATCAAAATAGTTATACTTACATAGGCTTGCCGCACCATTTTGGAAGCGCAGCCGCGACCGCTACAGGACCTGAAAAAGAAAGTACACAGATTAATAGTAGTTTCAGCAAAAATTAGCAAATAGCGTATTTTTCAAAATTTTAATACTTCAAAAATTCATAACAAATCCAAATCTCGGTCTATCGTTTCAGGAATTAGTGTTCTGTGCTCCGGGAGAGCTCCCGCGTCGAGCCCCATCGTTAAAACGCTGAAATTCAGCAAAACTGTTCGCAACTTTTCTTTGCTTACATCGAAAATTCTACATAGGAGGGTGCAGTCGAAAGTAATCTAACGTTTCAAAATCAAAATAGTTATACTTACATAGGCTTGCCGCACCATTTTGGAAGCGCAGCCGCGACCGCTACAGGACCTGAAAAAGAAAGTAACAAGATTAATAGTAGTTTCAGCAAAAATTAAAATTAGCAAATAGCGTATTTTTCAAAATTTTAATACTTCAAAAATTCATAACAAATCCAAATCTCGGTCTATCGTTTCAGGAATTAGTGTTCTGTGCTCCGGGAGAGCTCCCGCGTCGAGCCCCATCGTTAAAACGCTGAAATTCAGCAAAACTGTTCGCAACTTTTCTTTGCTACATCGAAAATTCTACATAGGAGGGTGCAGTCGAAAGTAATCTAACGTTTCAAAATCAAAATAGTTATACTTACATAGGCTTGCCGCACCATTTTGGAAGCGCAGCCGCGACCGCTACAGGACCTGAAAAAGAAAGTACACAGATTAATAGTAGTTTCAGCAAAAATTAGCAAATAGCGTATTTTTCAAAATTTTAATACTTCAAAAATTCATATCAAATCCAAATCTCGGTCTATCGTTTCAGGAATTAGTGTTCTGTGCTCCGGGAGAGCTCCGCGTCGAGCCCCATCGTTAAAACGCTGAAATTCAGCAAAACTGTTCGCAACTTTTCTTTGCTTACATCGAAAATTCTACATAGGAGGGTGCAGTCGAAAGTAATCTAACGTTTCAAATCAAAATAGTTATACTTACATAGGCTTGCCGCACCATTTTGGAAGCGCAGCCGCGACCGCTACAGGACCTGAAAAAGAAAGTACACAGATTAATAGTAGTTTCAGCAAAAATTAGCAAATAGCGTATTTTTCAAAATTTTAATACTTCAAAAATTCATAACAAATCCAAATCTCGGTCTATCGTTTCAGGAATTAGTGTTCTGTGCTCCGGGAGAGCTCCCGCGTCGAGCCCCATCGTTAAAACGCTGAAATTCAGCAAAACTGTTCGCAACTTTTCTTTGCTTACATCGAAAATTCTACATAGGAGGGTGCAGTCGAAAGTAATCTAACGTTTCAAAATCAAAATAGTTATACTTACATAGGCTTGCCGCACCATTTTGGAAGCGCAGCCGCGACCGCTACAGGACCTGAAAAAGAAAGTACACAGATTAATAGTAGTTTCAGCAAAAATTAGCAAATAGCGTATTTTCAAAATTTTAATACTTCAAAAATTCATAACAAATCCAAATCTCGGTCTATCGTTTCAGGAATTAGTGTTCTGTGCTCCGGGAGAGCTCCCGCGTCGAGCCCCATCGTTAAAACGCTGAAATTCAGCAAAACTGTTCGCAACTTTTCTTTGCTTACATCGAAAATTCTACATAGGAGGGTGCAGTCGAAAGTAATCTAACGTTTCAAAATCAAAATAGTTATACTTACATAGGCTTGCCGCACCATTTTGGAAGCGCAGCCGCGACCGCTACAGGACCTGAAAAAGAAAGTACACAGATTAATAGTAGTTTCAGCAAAAATTAGCAAATAGCGTATTTTTCAAATTTTAATACTTCAAAAATTCATAACAAATCCAAATCTCGGTCTATCGTTTCAGGAATTAGTGTTCTGTGCTCCGGGAGAGCTCCCGCGTCGAGCCCCATCGTTAAAACGCTGAAATTCAGCAAAACTGTTCGCAACTTTTTCTTTGCTTACATCGAAAATTCTACATAGGAGGGTGCAGTCGAAAGTAATCTAACGTTTCAAAATCAAAATAGTTATACTTACATAGGCTTGCCGCACCATTTTGGAAGCGCAGCCGCGACCGCTACAGGACCTGAAAAAGAAAGTACACAGATTAATAGTAGTTTCAGCAAAAATTAGCAAATAGCGTATTTTTCAAAATTTTAATACTTCAAAAATTCATAACAAATCCAAATCTCGGTCTATCGTTTCAGGAATTAGTGTTCTGTGCTCCGGGAGAGCTCCCGCGTCGAGCCCCATCGTTAAAACGCTGAAATTCAGCAAAACTGTTCGCAACTTTTCTTTGCTTACATCGAAAATTCTACATAGGAGGGTGCAGTCGAAAGTAATCTAACGTTTCAAAATCAAAATAGTTATACTTACATAGGCTTGCCGCACCATTTTGGAAGCGCAGCCGCGACCGCTACAGGACCTGAAAAAGAAAGTACACAGATTAATAGTAGTTTCAGCAAAAAATTAGCAAATAGCGTATTTTTCAAAATTTTAATACTTCAAAAATTCATAACAAATCCAAATCTCGGTCTATCGTTTCAGGAATTAGTGTTCTGTGCTCCGGGAGAGCTCCCGCGTCGAGCCCCATCGTTAAAACGCTGAAATTCAGCAAAACTGTTCGCAACTTTTCTTTGCTTACATCGAAAATTCTACATAGGAGGGTGCAGTCGAAAGTAATCTAACGTTTCAAAATCAAAATAGTTATACTTACATAGGCTTGCCGCACCATTTTGGAAGCGCAGCCGCGACCGCTACAGGACCTGAAAAAGAAAGTACACAGATTAATAGTAGTTTCAGCAAAAATTAGCAAATAGCGTATTTTTCAAAATTTTAATACTTCAAAAATTCATAACAAATCCAAATCTCGGTCTATCGTTTCAGGAATTAGTGTTCTGTGCTCCGGAGAGCTCCCGCGTCGAGCCCCATCGTTAAACGCTGAAATTCAGCAAAACTGTTCGCAACTTTTCTTTGCTTACATCGAAAATTCTACATAGGAGGGTGCAGTCGAAAGTAATCTAACGTTTCAAAATCAAAATAGTTATACTTACATAGGCTTGCCGCACCATTTTGGAAGCGCAGCCGCGACCGCTACAGGACCTGAAAAAGAAAGTACACAGATTAATAGTAGTTTCAGCAAAAATTAGCAAATAGCGTATTTTTCAAAATTTAATACTTCAAAAATTCATAACAAATCCAAATCTCGGTCTATCGTTTCAGGAATTAGTGTTCTGTGCTCCGGGAGAGCTCCCGCGTCGAGCCCCATCGTTAAAACGCTGAAATTCAGCAAAACTGTTCGCAACTTTTCTTTGCTTACATCGAAAATTCTACATAGGAGGGTGCAGTCGAAAGTAATCTAACGTTTCAAAATCAAAATAGTTATACTTACATAGGCTTGCCGCACCATTTTGGAAGCGCAGCCGCGACCGCTACAGGACCTGAAAAAGAAAGTACACAGATTAATAGTAGTTTCAGCAAAAATAGCAAATAGCGTATTTTTCAAAATTTTAATACTTCAAAAATTCATAACAAATCCAAATCTCGGTCTATCGTTTCAGGAATTAGTGTTCTGTGCTCCGGGAGAGCTCCGCGTCGAGCCCCATCGTTAAAACGCTGAAATTCAGCAAAACTGTTCGCAACTTTTCTTTGCTTACATCGAAAATTCTACATAGGAGGGTGGCAGTCGAAAGTAATCTAACGTTTCAAAATCAAAATAGTTATACTTACATAGGCTTGCCGCACCATTTTGGAAGCGCAGCCGCGACCGCTACAGGACCTGAAAAAGAAAGTACACAGATTAATAGTAGTTTCAGCAAAAATTAGCAAATAGCGTATTTTTCAAAATTTTAATACTTCAAAAATTCATAACAAATCCAAATCTCGGTCTATCGTTTCAGGAATTAGTGTTCTTGTGCTCCGGGAGAGCTCCCGCGTCGAGCCCCATCGTTAAAACGCTGAAATTCAGCAAAACTGTTCGCAACTTTTCTTTGCTTACATCGAAAATTCTACATAGGAGGGTGCAGTCGAAAGTAATCTAACGTTTCAAAATCAAAATAGTTATACTTACATAGGCTTGCCGCACCATTTTGGAAGCGCAGCCGCGACCGCTACAGGACCTGAAAAAGAAAGTACACAGATTAATAGTAGTTTCAGCAAAAATTAGCAAATAGCGTATTTTTTCAAAATTTTAATACTTCAAAAATTCATAACAAATCCAAATCTCGGTCTATCGTTTCAGGAATTAGTGTTCTGTGCTCCGGAGAGCTCCCGCGTCGAGCCCCATCGTTAAAACGCTGAAATCAGCAAAACTGTTCGCAACTTTTCTTTGCTTACATCGAAAATTCTACATAGGAGGGTGCAGTCGAAAGTAATCTAACGTTTCAAAATCAAAATAGTTATACTTACATAGGCTTGCCGCACCATTTTGGAAGCGCAGCCGCGACCGCTACAGGACCTGAAAAAGAAAGTACACAGATTAATAGTAGTTTCAGCAAAAATTAGCAAATAGCGTATTTTTCAAAATTTTAATACTTCAAAAATTCATAACAAATCCAAATCTCGGTCTATCGTTTCAGGAATTAGTGTTCTGTGCTCCGGGAGAGCTCCCGCGTCGAGCCCATCGTTAAAACGCTGAAATTCAGCAAAACTGTTCGCAACTTTTCTTTGCTTACATCGAAAATTCTACATAGGAGGGTGCAGTCGAAAGTAATCTAACGTTTCAAAATCAAAATAGTTATACTTACATAGGCTTGCCGCACCATTTTGGAAGCGCAGCCGCGACCGCTACAGGACCTGAAAAAGAAAGTACACAGATTAATAGTAGTTTCAGCAAAAATTAGCAAATAGCGTATTTTTCAAAATTTTAATACTTCAAAAATTCATAACAAATCCAAATCTCGGTCTATCGTTTCAGGAATTAGTGTTCTGTGCTCCGGGAGAGCTCCCGCGTCGAGCCCCATCGTTAAAACGCTGAAATTCAGCAAAACTGTTCGCAACTTTTCTTTGCTTACATCGAAAATTCTACATAGGAGGGTGCAGTCGAAAGTATCTAACGTTTCAAAATCAAAATAGTTATACTTACATAGGCTTGCCGCACCATTTGGAAGCGCAGCCGCGACCGCTACAGGACCTGAAAAAGAAATGTACACAGATTAATAGTAGTTTCAGCAAAAATTAGCAAATAGCGTATTTTCAAAATTTTAATACTTCAAAAATTCATAACAAATCCAAATCTCGGTCTATCGTTTCAGGAATTAGTGTTCTGTGCTCCGGGAGAGCTCCCGCGTCGAGCCCCATCGTTAAAACGCTGAAATTCAGCAAAACTGTTCGCAACTTTTCTTTGCTTACATCGAAATTCTACATAGGAGGGTGCAGTCGAAAGTAATCTAACGTTTCAAAATCAAAATAGTTATACTTACATAGGCTTGCCGCACCATTTTGGAAGCGCAGCCGCGACCGCTACAGGACCTGAAAAAGAAAGTACACAGATTAATAGTAGTTTCAGCAAAAATTAGCAAATAGCGTATTTTTCAAAATTTTAATACTTCAAAAATTCATAACAAATCCAAATCTCGGTCTATCGTTTCAGGAATTAGTGTTCTGTGCTCCGGGAGAGCTCCCGCGTCGAGCCCCATCGTTAAACGCTGAAATTCAGCAAAACTGTTCGCAACTTTTCTTTGCTTACATCGAAAATTCTACATAGGAGGGTGCAGTCGAAAGTAATCTAACGTTTCAAAATCAAAATAGTTATACTTACATAGGCTTGCCGCACCATTTTGGAAGCGCAGCCGCGACCGCTACAGGACCTGAAAAAGAAAGTACACAGATTAATAGTAGTTTCAGCAAAAATTAGCAAATAGCGTATTTTTCAAAATTTTAATACTTCAAAAATTCATAACAAATCCAAATCTCGGTCTATCGTTTCAGGAATTAGTGTTCTGTGCTCCGGGAGAGCTCCCGCGTCGAGCCCATCGTTAAAACGCTGAAATTCAGCAAAACTGTTCGCAACTTTTCTTTGCTTACATCGAAAATTCTACATAGGAGGGTGCAGTCGAAAGTAATCTAACGTTTCAAAATCAAAATAGTTATACTTACATAGGCTTGCCGCACCATTTTGGAAGCGCAGCGCGACCGCTACAGGACCTGAAAAAGAAAGTACACAGATTAATAGTAGTTTCAGCAAAAATTAGCAAATAGCGTATTTTTCAAAATTTTAATACTTCAAAAATTCATAACAAATCCAAATCTCGGTCTATCGTTTCAGGAATTAGTGTTCTGTGCTCCGGGAGAGCTCCCGCGTCGAGCCCCATCGTTAAAACGCTGAAATTCAGCAAAACTGTTCGCACTTTTCTTTGCTTACATCGAAAATTCTACATAGGAGGGTGCAGTCGAAAGTAATCTAACGTTTCAAAATCAAAATAGTTATACTTACATAGGCTTGCCGCACCATTTTGGAAGCGCAGCGCGACCGCTACAGGACCTGAAAAAGAAAGTACACAGATTAATAGTAGTTTCAGCAAAAATTAGCAAATAGCGTATTTTTCAAAATTTTAATACTTCAAAAATTCATAACAAATCCAAATCTCGGTCTATCGTTTCAGGAATTAGTGTTCTGTGCTCCGGGAGAGCTCCCGCGTCGAGCCCCATCGTTAAAACGCTGAAATTCAGCAAAACTGTTCGCAACTTTTCTTTGCTTACATCGAAAATTCTACATAGGAGGGTGCAGTCGAAGTAATCTAACGTTTCAAAATCAAAATAGTTATACTTACATAGGCTTGCCGCACCATTTTGGAAGCGCAGCCGCGACCGCTACAGGACCTGAAAAAGAAAGTACACAGATTAATAGTAGTTTCAGCAAAAATTAGCAATAGCGTATTTTTCAAAATTTTAATACTTCAAAAATTCATAACAAATCCAAATCTCGGTCTATCGTTTCAGGAATTAGTGTTCTGTGCTCCGGGAGAGCTCCCGCGTCGAGCCCATCGTTAAAACGCTGAAATTCAGCAAAACTGTTCGCAACTTTTCTTTGCTTACATCGAAAATTCTACATAGGAGGGTGCAGTCGAAAGTAATCTAACGTTTCAAAATCAAAATAGTTATACTTACATAGGCTTGCCGCACCATTTTGGAAGCGCAGCCGCGACCGCTACAGGACCTGAAAAAGAAAGTACACAGATTAATAGTAGTTTCAGCAAAAATTAGCAAATAGCGTATTTTTTCAAAATTTTAATACTTCAAAAATTCATAACAAATCCAAATCTCGGTCTATCGTTTCAGGAATTAGTGTTCTGTGCTCCGGGAGAGCTCCCGCGTCGAGCCCCATCGTTTAAAACGCTGAAATTCAGCAAAACTGTTCGCAACTTTTCTTTGCTTACATCGAAAATTCCTACATAGGAGGGTGCAGTCGAAAGTAATCTAACGTTTCAAAATCAAAATAGTTATACTTACATAGGCTTGCCGCACCATTTCTGAGAAGCGCAGCCGCGACCCGCTACAGGACCTGAAAAAGAAAGTACCACAGATTAATAGTAGTTTCAGCAAAAATTAGCAAATAGCGTATTTTTCAAATTTTAATACTTCAAAAATTCATAACAAATCCAAATCTCGGTCTATCGTATTCCAGCCGAATTAGTGTTCTGTGCTCCGGGAGAGCTCCCGCGTCAGAGCCCCATCGTTAAAACGCTGAAATTCAGCAAAACTGTTCGCAACATTTTCTTTGCTTACATCGAAAATTCTACATAGGAGGGTGCAGTCGAAAGTAATCTAACGTTTCACAAAATTCCAAAATAGTTATACTTACATAGGCTTGCCGCACCATTTTGGAAGCGCAGCCGCGACCGCTACAGGACCTGAAAAAGAAAGTACACAGATTAATAGTAGTTTCAGCAAAAATTAGCAAATAGCGTATTTTTCAAAATTTTAATACTTCAAAAATTCATAACAAATCCAAATTTCGGTCTATCGTTTCAGGAATTAGTGTTCTGTGCTCCGGGAGAGCTCCCGCGTCGAGCCCCATCGTTAAAACGCTGAAATTCAGCAAAACTGTTCGCAACTTTTCTTTGCTTACATCGAAAATTCTACATAGGAGGGTGCAGTCGAAAGTAATCTAACGTTTCAAAATCAAAATAGTTATACTTACATAGGCTTGCCGCACCATTTTGGAAGCGCAGCCGCGACCGCTACAGGACCTGAAAAAGAAAGTACACAGATTAATAGTAGTTTCAGCAAAAATTAGCAAATAGCGTATTTTTCAAAATTTTAATACTTCAAAAATTCATAACAAATCCAAATTTCGGTCTATCGTTTCAGGAATTAGTGTTCTGTGCTCCGGGAGAGCTCCCGCGTCGAGCCCCATCGTTAAAACGCTGAAATTCAGCAAAACTGTTCGCAACTTTTCTTTGCTTACATCGAAAATTCTACATAGGAGGGTGCAGTCGAAAGTAATCTAACGTTTCAAAATCAAAATAGTTATACTTACATAGGCTTGCCGCACCATTTTGGAAGCGCAGCCGCGACCGCTACAGGACCTGAAAAAGAAAGTACACAGATTAATAGTAGTTTCAGCAAAAATTAGCAAATAGCGTATTTTTCAAAATTTTAATACTTCAAAAATTCATAACAAATCCAAATTTCGGTCTATCGTTTCAGGAATTAGTGTTCTGTGCTCCGGGAGAGCTCCCGCGTCGAGCCCCATCGTTAAAACGCTGAAATTCAGCAAAACTGTTCGCAACTTTTCTTTGCTTACATCGAAAATTCTACATAGGAGGGTGCAGTCGAAAGTAATCTAACGTTTCAAAATCAAAATAGTTATACTTACATAGGCTTGCCGCACCATTTTGGAAGCGCAGCCGCGACCGCTACAGGACCTGAAAAAGAAAGTACACAGATTAATAGTAGTTTCAGCAAAAATTAGCAAATAGCGTATTTTTCAAAATTTTAATACTTCAAAAATTCATAACAAATCCAAATTTCGGTCTATCGTTTCAGGAATTAGTGTTCTGTGCTCCGGGAGAGCTCCCGCGTCGAGCCCCATCGTTAAAACGCTGAAATTCAGCAAAACTGTTCGCAACTTTTCTTTGCTTACATCGAAAATTCTACATAGGAGGGTGCAGTCGAAAGTAATCTAACGTTTCAAAATCAAAATAGTTATACTTACATAGGCTTGCCGCACCATTTTGGAAGCGCAGCCGCGACCGCTACAGGACCTGAAAAAGAAAGTACACAGATTAATAGTAGTTTCAGCAAAAATTAGCAAATAGCGTATTTTTCAAAATTTTAATACTTCAAAAATTCATAACAAATCCAAATTTCGGTCTATCGTTTCAGGAATTAGTGTTCTGTGCTCCGGGAGAGCTCCCGCGTCGAGCCCCATCGTTAAAACGCTGAAATTCAGCAAAACTGTTCGCAACTTTTCTTTGCTTACATCGAAAATTCTACATAGGAGGGTGCAGTCGAAAGTAATCTAACGTTTCAAAATCAAAATAGTTATACTTACATAGGCTTGCCGCACCATTTTGGAAGCGCAGCCGCGACCGCTACAGGACCTGAAAAAGAAAGTACACAGATTAATAGTAGTTTCAGCAAAAATTAGCAAATAGCGTATTTTTCAAAATTTTAATACTTCAAAAATTCATAACAAATCCAAATTTCGGTCTATCGTTTCAGGAATTAGTGTTCTGTGCTCCGGGAGAGCTCCCGCGTCGAGCCCCATCGTTAAAACGCTGAAATTCAGCAAAACTGTTCGCAACTTTTCTTTGCTTACATCGAAAATTCTACATAGGAGGGTGCAGTCGAAAGTAATCTAACGTTTCAAAATCAAAATAGTTATACTTACATAGGCTTGCCGCACCATTTTGGAAGCGCAGCCGCGACCGCTACAGGACCTGAAAAAGAAAGTACACAGATTAATAGTAGTTTCAGCAAAAATTAGCAAATAGCGTATTTTTCAAAATTTTAATACTTCAAAAATTCATAACAAATCCAAATTTCGGTCTATCGTTTCAGGAATTAGTGTTCTGTGCTCCGGGAGAGCTCCCGCGTCGAGCCCCATCGTTAAAACGCTGAAATTCAGCAAAACTGTTCGCAACTTTTCTTTGCTTACATCGAAAATTCTACATAGGAGGGTGCAGTCGAAAGTAATCTAACGTTTCAAAATCAAAATAGTTATACTTACATAGGCTTGCCGCACCATTTTGGAAGCGCAGCCGCGACCGCTACAGGACCTGAAAAAGAAAGTACACAGATTAATAGTAGTTTCAGCAAAAATTAGCAAATAGCGTATTTTTCAAAATTTTAATACTTCAAAAATTCATAACAAATCCAAATTTCGGTCTATCGTTTCAGGAATTAGTGTTCTGTGCTCCGGGAGAGCTCCCGCGTCGAGCCCCATCGTTAAAACGCTGAAATTCAGCAAAACTGTTCGCAACTTTTCTTTGCTTACATCGAAAATTCTACATAGGAGGGTGCAGTCGAAAGTAATCTAACGTTTCAAAATCAAAATAGTTATACTTACATAGGCTTGCCGCACCATTTTGGAAGCGCAGCCGCGACCGCTACAGGACCTGAAAAAGAAAGTACACAGATTAATAGTAGTTTCAGCAAAAATTAGCAAATAGCGTATTTTTCAAAATTTTAATACTTCAAAAATTCATAACAAATCCAAATTTCGGTCTATCGTTTCAGGAATTAGTGTTCTGTGCTCCGGGAGAGCTCCCGCGTCGAGCCCCATCGTTAAAACGCTGAAATTCAGCAAAACTGTTCGCAACTTTTCTTTGCTTACATCGAAAATTCTACATAGGAGGGTGCAGTCGAAAGTAATCTAACGTTTCAAAATCAAAATAGTTATACTTACATAGGCTTGCCGCACCATTTTGGAAGCGCAGCCGCGACCGCTACAGGACCTGAAAAAGAAAGTACACAGATTAATAGTAGTTTCAGCAAAAATTAGCAAATAGCGTATTTTTCAAAATTTTAATACTTCAAAAATTCATAACAAATCCAAATTTCGGTCTATCGTTTCAGGAATTAGTGTTCTGTGCTCCGGGAGAGCTCCCGCGTCGAGCCCCATCGTTAAAACGCTGAAATTCAGCAAAACTGTTCGCAACTTTTCTTTGCTTACATCGAAAATTCTACATAGGAGGGTGCAGTCGAAAGTAATCTAACGTTTCAAAATCAAAATAGTTATACTTACATAGGCTTGCCGCACCATTTTGGAAGCGCAGCCGCGACCGCTACAGGACCTGAAAAAGAAAGTACACAGATTAATAGTAGTTTCAGCAAAAATTAGCAAATAGCGTATTTTTCAAAATTTTAATACTTCAAAAATTCATAACAAATCCAAATTTCGGTCTATCGTTTCAGGAATTAGTGTTCTGTGCTCCGGGAGAGCTCCCGCGTCGAGCCCCATCGTTAAAACGCTGAAATTCAGCAAAACTGTTCGCAACTTTTCTTTGCTTACATCGAAAATTCTACATAGGAGGGTGCAGTCGAAAGTAATCTAACGTTTCAAAATCAAAATAGTTATACTTACATAGGCTTGCCGCACCATTTTGGAAGCGCAGCCGCGACCGCTACAGGACCTGAAAAAGAAAGTACACAGATTAATAGTAGTTTCAGCAAAAATTAGCAAATAGCGTATTTTTCAAAATTTTAATACTTCAAAAATTCATAACAAATCCAAATTTCGGTCTATCGTTTCAGGAATTAGTGTTCTGTGCTCCGGGAGAGCTCCCGCGTCGAGCCCCATCGTTAAAACGCTGAAATTCAGCAAAACTGTTCGCAACTTTTCTTTGCTTACATCGAAAATTCTACATAGGAGGGTGCAGTCGAAAGTAATCTAACGTTTCAAAATCAAAATAGTTATACTTACATAGGCTTGCCGCACCATTTTGGAAGCGCAGCCGCGACCGCTACAGGACCTGAAAAAGAAAGTACACAGATTAATAGTAGTTTCAGCAAAAACCGCCCACCCACCCCTTAATTGCGAAGCAGGGGGGGGAAATTTGAACTGTGTAGTGGCCGGGGGTAAGAATATAGCAAAAGTGACTTTTTCCGATTGAAGTGTTAGTTTGTTTCCCACTATATACTAAACATACGGTCAAAATTTCAGCGCTCTCTGACCTATATCTTTGAAGATATCGCCCTTTGACAAATAGAAAATTCATTTTATTTAATTAGAATTATTGACCTTTACGCAGTGCGTTTTAATTTTAAATTTTTAACTTTAATTTTATCCTAGGAGTACCTAGGGGTGTTTTTACACCTTGACATATTAATTCATAATCAATTGACATATTAAGTTAAGCTTAATTTGGACAATACTAAATTGTATTAATTATATATTTTAATTTTATTTTAATTTATTTGAATTTGAATTTTAATTTATTTCTCATTGACCCTTCTCCGTAATGGCTGGCTTGTTACGTACACCTGCTAAAAACGTCATGAGAAACTCACAAGAACAAGACCCCAAACCGACAGAGGAGGCAGGCCCCTCCCAGCTCAATAAAACACGCACTATTAGGAGCCCCGCAAGGGTGAGTACCGCCGCGGTTGCCACTGAGGACCACTCAACTGCAAAGCCCGGACCCACCACCGAAGCGAAGCCCACGCAAGGGGACGGCGAATCTAGCCACCTCAGTCTTGACTACAGCTCGACCCCAAGCGTGCGGAAAAGCATAGGTGAGTGGGAAACGGTAAAGGCAAATAGCAAGCCACGGACGCATGCTGCAGCGGGGACCGCCGCCACCTCTGACACAAAACAGGGGACGGCGGCGACCTCGCGCGAGCATGCCCGCGTGCGAAAGCCCTCGGTGGAGATCGTGAGCCCACCTAAACCCGGCCAAAATACCACAGTGGGAGCCCCAAAGCCGAAACCACCGGCAGTACGAAGACTGTCGACGGAGGCAGCGGGGAGCCCACCGGGAAAAATTCCGTCGAAATGCTCCGATAGAATCGCGGAAGCAAGGTCTTGGGTCTGCAAAGCTAAGACCCACCTGGCGCTCTCTAGGAACTTGAAGACCGACATCAAAGCTGGAGTCACTGAAGCTATTGACCGCCTCTATCACTTAGTGAAGGAGACGGATTCGGTGAAGGGCCAAAACACCAGATCCTGCCAAGTTCCTAGACAAGAGATGGAAGGAGGAAACCGGCTGCAGACCCAAACCAAAACCGTCGGGGATGGAGGGGACCTTCAAACTTTATTAGGGAAACATATGGAGCTTCTCAAGGAAAACGGAGAAAAGATGAGGGCCCTAAAAGAAACCCTGGACAAGGCGCACAAGATAGGACATGCCAAACCACAAAATGAGGGCATCGAGAAGCTTTTGGGCGAAGTACGAGAACTGCGCCAGGCCACCGCGGAGACGGGCAGAAGAGTCTCTTCACTGCAGGACGCAGTGCCGTCCTACGCGGAAATCCTGGCCAGACCTACCGACACAACCATGCCATCCAGACCTAGCCCAAAGCACTCGATAATAGTGTCCTCAGACATAGAAAAGGACACAAGCGACGAAGTGCTTGGAAAAGTCCGCGAGGCGCTCGAAGCCAAAACAAACGGCCTACAGGTAACGAGGATCCAAAAGATCAAGAACCAGAAGATAGTCCTGAGCTGCGCCAGTAAAGAAGAACTGAGGAAGGTAACAGATAAGATCTCGGCAAAAAACAAAAACCTCACCGTGGAGATGGCCAAAAATAAAGACCCACTGGTCATCATAAAAAACCTCCTCACCTTCAATAAAGACGAGGAAATAGTGGCGTCCCTTAGGTCCCAAAACTCGGGCCTGCTGGGAGACATAGAGGACGAAGATTTTAGGGCGGTAGTAAAGTATAGACGGAAGGCCAGGAACCCGCACGAGAACCATGTCGTGCTTCAGGTATCGCCAAAAATTTGGCAAAAGTTGACAGTGGCCAAGCGCATACATGTTGACCTGCAATATGCGGTAGTCCTTGACCAGTCTCCACTGGTCCAGTGCACGAGGTGCCTGGGATACGGGCACGGTCGCAGGCTGTGCAAGGAACCAGCGGACCTGTGCAGCTATTGCGCCGGCCCGCATCTCCGAGCAAGTTGCCCGGCATATTTGACCGGTGAGACCCCGACCTGCCGCAATTGCAGGGCAGCAAATTGCAGCGAAACTGACCACAACGCCTTTGATGGGGAGTGCCCCGTGCGCAAACGCTGGGACGCTATAGCTAGATCAAGCGTAGCGTACTGCTAACGACACGGGCACCCCTATCACCACGGAGGATGCGACACCTGAAGCCACATGCGTGAAAAACTACCGAGTGTTACAGGCCAATCTGCAGCGAAAAAGGCTCGCAACGCAGGAACTCTTTTTGGAAGCCCAAAAGAGAGGTGCCAGTTTTGCACTAGTCCAGGAGCCCTACGTCGGGTCGACGGGAGAGCTCAAGCGGTACAGTAGCACACGGATTGTACAGAAGGAGGCGAACAGGACTAAACCGGTCAAGGCCGCCATTGTTGTATTTGACGAGGACATTGAAATCCTGAGTAACCAAACCAAGATATCGGAAAATATAGCAATGGCGACCCTAAAAACAGACGAGTGGACAGTCGCAGTCGTCTCTGTTTACTTCGAAGGCAATCTACCGCTTGAGCCATACCTGGACGAGCTCAAGGCAATACTGGATCCGGTGCAGACTGGCAAAGTTCTAATTGGAGGGGACATAAACGCGTGGAGCACGTGGTGGGGTAGCGTCGTGGAAAATGATAGAGGCGAACTCTATAGAGGCTTCCTAGACGAGATGGATATGTGCATCCTGAACCAGGGGACTGACCCCACGTTCGACACAATCCGAGGAGAACATTTCTTCACGAGTTGTGTCGACGTGACTGTCTGCTCGCCCAATATGATACGACATGTCACGGGCTGGCGAGTAGACAAGTCGGTCACCTGTTCGGATCACAATGCCATCACATTCTCCTTAAGTCTAGAGAAGCCTCGGGAAGAGAAAAAGCCAAAGTCTACCCGTGTTTACAATACCCGGAAAGCTGACTGGGGTCGGTTCACCGAAGAACTAAAGAACGAGCTGGAGGGGAATGGTATTACTGCAGAAAACATATCTAGAACACAAACTTCGGAACAACTCGAAGAAAATATCGATACATACATAAAATGTATCCACAAAGCCTGCAGTAATACTATTCCACTACTTAAATCCAAATATAAAAAAGAGTTCTTACCTTGGTGGACTGAAGAATTGGAACGCCTGAAGGGTATTGTGAACACGAAGAGACGGAGAATCAGATGCGCAGCCCCCCGAAGACGCGAATATGTGGTAGAAGAGTACCTGAAAGAGAAAGAAAACTATGAGAACCTGGCCAGCAAAGCTCAAACAGAGAGCTGGAAGAACTTCTGCACCAAACAAGAGAAGGAGAGCATGTGGGACAGTATATACAGGGTGATCAGAAGCAAGACAGAAAGACGAGAAGACCAACTCTTGGAGGAAAACGGAGCCGTTTTAAGTCCGGAGGAGTCAGTTGAGTTGCTAGCCAAAACATTTTACCCAGACGACAATAGAACCGAGGATAGTGAAATCCACGAGGCTATTAGAAGAAAAGCGGGAACGCTATGCAACTCAACACCAGACGACACCGACGACCCACCGTTCACGATGGCGGAACTGAAACGGACTATAAGCGGCTTCAACCCCAAGAAGGCTCCAGGACTCGACGGATTCACTGCGGATATTTGTTTTAGAGCAATATTCGCAGAGAAAGAAGTCTTCCTGGAGATCCTCAACAAGTGTCTGTCCCTGTCTTGCTTCCCATCACCCTGGAAGGAGGCGGCCGTTGTGGTGCTTCGAAAGCCCGGGAAGACCGATTACAGTCAAGCAAAGTCATACCGACCGATTGGCCTTCTGTCGGTCCTGGGGAAAGTCCTAGAAAAAATGGTAGTAAGGAGGATCAGATGGCACTTACTACCAAAGACTAACCCCAGGCAGTACGGCTTTGTGCCGCAGAGAAGTACGGAGGACGCGTTGTATGACTTCATGCAGCAAGTCCAAACCAACCTGCGGCGCAGGGAACTGACTGTAATCGTGTCTTTGGACATCGAAGGAGCTTTCGACAGCGCCTGGTGGCCCGCCATAAAATGCCAGCTAATCAACTTGAACTGCCCCCTCAATCTGCGACGCTTGGTAAACAGCTACCTCGAAGGCAGGAGGGTGGTGGTTAATTATGCTGGCAAATCATATGGCAAAACCACAAACAAGGGCTGCATCCAAGGATCGATAGCGGGACCCACATTCTGGAACTTGCTGCTGGACCCGCTCCTCGACGACCTGGTTGAAAGAGGCGTATATACGCAGGCGTTTGCAGACGATGTGGTTTTGATGTTCTCCGGGCACTCGGCTCTGAAAATACAACAACAAGTCAATCGGACCCTCGCGTATGTGCATGAGTGGGGAGTCAAGAACAGGCTTAGATTCGCGGCCCATAAAACCCAAGCAATGGTGGTCACGAGAAAGCTTGTTTTTGACACTCCGATCATGCACATGGGCGGAATTGACATTCCCGTCGTCGACGAAATAAGGCTGCTCGGCCTTACGATAGACAAAAAACTCACCTTCAACACGCACGTGTCAAATGTCTGTCGTAAGGCCGCAAACATCTATAAGCAGCTCGCAAGGACGGCGAGAATAGAATGGGGGCTGAACCCGGAGATCATCAAAACCATATACATATCTGTGATAGAGCCCATAATTATGTACGCGTCGAGTGCATGGGCACCAGCGGCAAAGAAAATCATGGTGCAGAAGCAACTAAACGTCATCCAGCGTGGTTTTGCGCTAAAAATCTGCAAAGCCTATAGGACGGTGTCTCTCAACGCAGCACTCGTACTAGCTGGGCTGCTGCCTTTGGACCTCCGGATTCAGGAGGCGGCCCAGTTGTACGAAGCGAAGAGAGGCATACCGACGACGAGCGACTACGGCAAACGGCAGATTGAGAGGCGCATCTGCTACCTCGAGGCCCAACATCCGGCCAAAGAAGAAGACGTCGACTTCGACTGCCTTAACGATATGCTGCCCGAAACCATAGAAGACCATAAACTCCCGGAAACCCAAATTTACACAGATGGTAGTAAACTGGAGGGGAAGGTAGGGGCAGCATATACGTTCTGGAAAAGTGGCGTCGAAAAAAAGACGAAGAAGATGAAGCTGGAGTCGTTCTGCACAGTATTCCAAGCCGAGCTCTATGCTCTCTATCAGGCAACAGAGCTTCTGCTGAAGGAGAGGCAAGGTGAGGTGGCTGTGCTGAGCGACTCCAGATCAGCTCTGGAAATTGTGCAAAACCCAGACACCTTTCACCCCTTGGCCTTCGCAATAAGACGCAATATTGCCAGTCTCAAGGAAAAGGGGTGCGACATAAGGTTGTTCTGGGTCAAAGCACACGTCGGCGTACCTGGCAACGAGAGAGCGGATGAATTGGCCAAACAGGCGGCCCTCCACATAAAAACCTCCGCGCACTACGATAGATGCCCGATATCGTATGCCAAAAGCGAGATAAGGAGGGAAACTGTCAAAATATGGAGTCGTAGGTACTCAGAGGGTAGAACAGCTGAGGCCACCAAACTATTTCTTCCGGACGTCTCACAGGCGATCCGAATTACTAAAAAATTTGTACTCACGCCGCTCTTGACGCAAGTGATGACTGGGCATGGGGGGTTCTCTGCGTACTTGAATCGCTTCAAGTGCAAGGATAACCCCTCATGTATCTGTGATAACGACAAAGACGAAACAATACAACATCTGCTACTGGAGTGCCCCAAGTATGACGCGGACAGGTACGATCTGGAATCAGCTACCAACATAAAGTTGACCGCAGCCTCAATATGTGAGTTGATGGCCGGGAAAGATTCCAGGCCGTACCTGTTGGCATTCTGCACGAAGGTAGCAGATGACGCAGTGCGTAGAAATAAGACAAGGTGACACTGGGTGTCAACTTGTCTTATTCAAAATAGACAACCTAAAAAATTATGCACACCCTAGTTCTTAAGAACTACGCGAATGTGCATAAGCATCAAAACAAGGAGTATGAAAAACTAGAACAAATTAAATATAAAACAACAGTCAATCGCTATAGATTCAGCTTTAAATATGTAAGTGTGAAGTGTGTGAGTGTGTGTGTGAAGTGTAGTGTAGTGTAAGTGTAATGTAATAATAATTTGTAATAATAATTTAATAATAATTTAATAATTTGACAAACATTTATTTAATAATTGAAACATAAATACATTGTAAAAAGACTTTGATAAATAAATTTGATGAAACTGGAATTAAAAACATTCAAAATTCTTTGTATAATTATAAAATACCAAAACAAGATCTCCGACAATATCGGAGGAATACAAAGAAAAAGGGAGGTGGTTTTAGTCGGTAGGTCGCCGGCGAAAGCCGGCGGAGTCCGACATAACCAAAGGGTAAAACCGGAGGTATCCATGAGGATTTCCACCTCCCTTCCCAAAAAAAAAAAAAAAAAAAAAACCTAACCTAACCTAACCTAACCTTTTTTTTTTTTTTTTTTTTTTTTTTTTTTTTTTTTTTTTTTTTTTTTTGACGCTGGGAAAAATGCATTACGCATACCCCTCCATCGGGGGATGGAGGGGGTATGTGGGACTCCCGGCACTGAGACCGGTATACCCACTAAACAACCCAGCGGCACTCCGGCATCGTCTGTGCGGAGGGGGACTGGGAAACCGGCAGAGCCTTTTCATCCAGTCCCCCGCCGACGACCGCCCGCCTACACGGCGGGCCCCGCACGCCCCTCCCAGCGGGAGGGGCCCCGGGAATGACCGCGGGTGCTCGGTCATTCCCGCCAGACGGAGGTGGTCAATAGGTGCAATGCGGGAGAAGGCACCCCCGCGCCTGTCTCCCGCTATTGACCACCGGGAAGGGGTAGGAGAAGACCACGTCTTCTCCTACCCCTTCTCCGTCTCCGCAGCGGCGCCGCAAGGGGGTCGTCCTCCCTTGCGCGCTCCGCCGCCTCCTTTTGCGACATCACGTCCTCGCAAAAGGAGGCGACCGCTGCCCAGGCCCCCTCGCTTCCCAGCATGGCGTTGACCACGCTGGGAAGCGATAGGTCCCGGCCGACGACGGCGACCAAGCTGCGGCGCGGCTCGGACCACGACGGGCACACCTCGAGGGTGTGCTGCGCCGTGTCCTCCGCGGCGCCACAGTCGTGGCACGCCGGTGTCTCCTCCCGTCCGATCCGGTGCAGGTATGATCCGAAGCAACCGTGCCCGGATAACACCTGCACCAGACGGAACGAGAGGAAACCGTGGGACCTCCCGAGCCAGTCCCGCAGGACCGGCCCGAGAGCGTCCAACGTCCGTCGGCCAAACGCGGCGGTGGCGAGGTCCTCCGTCCAATGTTGGACGACAGCGTCCCTCGCCTCGCGCCGGACGGCCTCCCGCTCTTCCGGGGCGGGGCGCTCACCGAGCGCCCTACGCCCTGCCGTCCACTCGTACACTCTGGCGAGCACCCCTGCCTCGAGCTCCCAAGGAGGGGTGCCAGCCAGAGCGCACGCTGCCGCGAAGCCTACCGAGCGGTAGGCCCGCGACACCCGCTGCGCGATGGCCCTTTGGGGCCGACGGAGAGCTGTGGCGTTCTCCCTCCTTCGGAGGGAGTCCGCCCAGATCGGGGCCCCGTAAAGGGCCATACTCTTCAATATGCCGGCATACAAGTGCCGGCACCGCCCTTTCGGCCCTCCCATATTAGGGAGGAGCCACGAAAGGGCGCCCGCGACCTTCAGCAGGCGCGTCGACAGCCCGCTAAAATGCGGGCCGAAGCGCCACCTGCTGTCAAGGATGAGGCCCAGATATTTCATCTGGGCCTTTACCCCGATCTTGACGCCCTCCACAACAATGTGGGCGTCAGGGGGTGTGCGCTGCCGAGGCCCGTGAAAGAACACGGCCTCGGTCTTATTCAGCGCCACCCTCAAGCCTAGTCGGCGGATCCTTCCCGCAACCAAGGTTCCGCCGGCTGAGGCCAAGCCCGCCACCTCCCTGAAATCTCTCCCCCGGGCGGTAAGCAGAGTGTCATCCGCATAGCAGATGACACTCGTGCCCCGGAGGAGAGTACCCCGCAGGAGCCAATCGAATCCGATGTTCCACAGGAGCGGTCCTAGGACCGACCCCTGCGGAACACCGGACTCGGCTCCGTACCTGCGAAGCTGGCCTGTCCGATCTACGAGGAGGACCGCTCGGTCCTCCAGGTAGTCGGCCAGGAGGCTCCGCAGGTACCGAGGCACTCCGTGGTAACGGAGTGCCTCCAGGATCGTCGAGTGGGGGACGGAGTTGAAGGCGTTGGCGATGTCAAACGACACAGCCAACACTCCGTCCCCCGCCTCGACGGCCTCCCGCACTTGGCCCTTAAGTCGGGCCAAGGCGTCTACTGTCGAACGCCCTCTTCGGAAACCGAACTGGGCGTCCGACAGGTCCGGCCCCACCCTCCGCAGGTGGCCGTTCAGCCGGTTGGCCACTATCCCCTCGAACAGCTTACCGACCTCATCGAGCAGAACGATGGGTCGGTAAGCTGAGGGGGAGTCCGCCGGGCGGCCCTCCTTTCGGAGGAGGCACAATTGCCCCTCCTTCCACGGTTTCGGGAACCTACCAGTCGTGAAACACGAGCTGAATAGGTCCCGAAACCTCCCCTCCATTTGGAGCGCGGCGATTGCCACCACCCGCGCGGGGACGCCGTCCGGCCCAGGGGCCGTCCGCTTGGCGCGGAGGCGGAGAGCCTCCCCCTCCAGTTCCACTGCGGTGACTGGAGGGGCCTCCTCCTCCTCCTCCTCCGGCGGGGCCGCTCCCTGCGGAGGGTCCATTGCTGGTGGGGCGAATTCGGTCCTGCACGGAAACAGGCACCGAACCACCCCATCCAGCAAGGCGGGCTCGAGGGTCTCCGCCAGCGGGGGACCGAAGGGGCGCAGTTTGTTCTGCGCCGCCTTGTACGGTCTCCCGTACGGGTCCCTGTCGAGACCCTCCAGCATCTCGGCCCTCGCCGCGTCCTGGGCGGCGCCCATCGCCGCCTTGAGGACCCTCTTCGCCTCTACGTAAGAGGCGTAAAGAAGGTCCTCGTGCTCCTCATCTCGCCGGCTGCGCCGCCGACTCCGCGCGTAGGCCCTCCTTGCCGCCACGCAGGCGGCCCGGAGCCCCGCTAGCTCCTCCGACCACCAGTAGACGGCGCGTCGGGGAGGAGGGCGGCGAGACCGAGGCATGCTGGAGTTGCATACCTCGGTCAGGGACTCCCTGAGCCGGCCCGCTGCGGCGTCGACGTCCAGGACTTGGAGAGGGGGCGCGAGCCAGTCCTGGACGAACGCCGCCTCCACAGCCGCCTCCCGGTCCAGGCGGGTGAGAGCCCACCGTGGAAAGGGAGAACGGCTCGGGGGGACCGTTCTCCGGGGGCTCTGGGTGGAGATGTCGAACCGCACATACCGGTGGTCCGACAACGTCTCCACCGTCTCCACCCGCCAGTTCAAGACGCGGGCGGCTAGCACGGGGGTGGCGAACGAGACGTCCACCACCGACCCTCCCCGTTGCCGCACACACGTCTGAACCGTCCCTCTGTTGAGGAGGGACACGCCTGACGAGGCCGCCCAGAACTCCACTGCGGGACCCCGGGCGTTACAAGTGGCGGCCTGGTTACCCCAGACCGCCGACTTGGCGTTCAGGTCGCCTAATACGGCGACCTGACGCGGCGCCGCCCTACCGACCACCCCGGTCAGGACCTCGAGAAAGTTCTCGAAGTCCTGGAGAGGGCGGTTAGGGGAGAAATACACGCCCACCATGGCTATTTCTCCCCACGCGGCGGCCACATATCCCGGTCCCCTCTCTAAAAGCGAGAGGGGAGGGGAGTCTGTGGAAGACCGCGCCACCAATGCCACCGAGCCGTCCCGATCACCTAGCCAACGACTAGGGACCGAGTACGGCTCAGCGACCACCGCCACGTCCACCAACCACTCAGCCAGGACCTGTATTAACAGGTCCTGGGCTGCTTTGCAGTGGTTGGTGTTCGCCTGGAGGATGCGATGTCTGACCCTATCCATCATTCAGACATCGCATTCTCCTCAGCAGCCGCCGGGGTTCCCGTTGCGGGGACGGCGGCGGCGGTCGCGGCAGGCCGGGTCGGCGCCTGCGCTTTTCCCTTCTTGGGGGGAGGATTGCAGTTCCTCCCCTTCATCACGTGGTCGGCCGGGCGGCCGCTGGCGGCGCACACCAAGCAGTGCGGCTTGGCGGCCGTGCAGGTGGCGGACTTGTGCCCCTCCTTGCCGCAGCGGTAGCAGCTGTCCGCCCTGTCTACCGCAGACGGACAGAGGGCCCGCGTGTGCCCGATACCGAAGCACTTGAAGCAGCGCAATGGCTGATCTTCAAGTGCTCGGACCCGGCACGAGCTAAAGCCCACGCAGAGCCGCCCCTTGGCGAGGGCGGCTTTCGCCGCGGTGACTGGGCACTCGAGGCGGATGGTGCCCATGCCACCGCGGCCAGGCCGGATGCCCCGGCCTTGCACCGCTGCGGTGTCGCAGCCCCCAATCGCTGCGACCGCCGCGACCACCTCCTCTTTGGTGACCGAATCGTCAAGATCGGTCACCTCCAAGGTCGCGGACTTGATGGGCCGTACCACCTTAGCCGCGTCCGCAATGACCTCTTTGAGCTTTGCCGCAAAGAGGTCCGCGTTGGTACCGCCCTGGGCCCCCGGGAACTCGAAAATTCGAGCCCCGGCTTGGGTCCGGCGGCACGCCACCGCTCCGATCCCCAGTTGGGTGGGATCGGCGTTGGTACGAGCCCGTTTCAAAACGGACTCGTACGTCTCGCCCCGCTCCGCAGCTTCCGCGGTGAGGGTCACCACGACGGCCGCGGTTTTGGGAGGAACTAGCTTCCTCCCACCGGCGGGGGCCCTGTTCGCTGCAGGAGCAGCGGTGGCGGGCGCGGGGGCCGACTTTTTTCCCCTCCCCTTTCCCTTTCCCTTGCCGGTCCCCTGGGACGGGCAGGGAAGGGAGGTCGCGGGGGTGGCAGGGGGGGCGGCCGCTCTCCCCTGTTTCTTGGCCTTACCCTTCCCCCTCCTGACCACTTCCGTCCAAGAATTGGACGGGGTGGAGGAGGGTAGAAGGGTGTCCTCCTCTTGGGAGGACGGCCCCGGCTGGTTTGGCCTCCTGTCCTCCTTCTGGGAGGACGGCCCCGGCATATTCGGCCTCTTGTCCGCTGCGAGCGGCGGGCGGAGGCGCTTCTCGGGCAAGAGCCTGTCCTCGATGCCGGCGAGGCAGGCTCTTGTGAAGGCCCTTTCCTCCATTACAACCTTGCGGATGACATCCTCAAGGTTGGAGGAGGAGGTAGGGCCCTCAGCCGCTGCTCTGGCGTCGGCCTGAGTGGGCCGGGCCGTGGCTTCAGCCAGCTTCTGGTGCAGCTGGCTGACCTCCGACTGCAGGCGGTCGACCTTCGCCTGCAGTTGCCGCGTCTCATCGTTTGAGGTGCGCTGCACCAGCTCGCGGATGATACCGCGCAAGCTCGCAGCCCTGCACTTAAGGGACTTTTGTATAGTCCCTTTTAGGTTGGAGGACTTCGAGGCGACCTGGACGATCTCCTCTTCGTCCTCCTGCGCCATGCGCTCCAGCTCCGCCAGAGAGTGGTCCGAGTACATGACGGTTGACGCGCCGTACCCGGACTTTTGCCGCGCAGTGCGCACCTGCTGTTCCTTAGCAGCGACCTGCTCCTCCAAGTCCTGCTGAAGCTGCGCCCGCCGAGCCAGGTTCAACTTGCGTTGAGCATCAGCCAAGCCCACGTCGTGGGTGTCCGCCGTAACGGTGGAAGACGAAGTCTTCTTCGCCTTCACTTTCTTCTTCGGGTTGCTCTTGGTGGAGTCCGAAGAGCAGGACCCGGCCTTCATAAAGGCCCGCTTCTGTGCCTGTTGGCGACTCTCCGCTGTCGCCATCGGCATCGAGGCATCGGACTCGCAAACGACAGAGTCGTTTTCCGAGTCTGAAAACTCGTCCGCATACGTGCTAGCCGCGGATGATGCGCGGCTAGCCTCCGCCACCGACGAAAACTCATCGGTTTGGCCCTGAGAAGGGCCTTTTGGTTGGCCCTGAGAAGGGCCTTTGGGTGGGCCCTGAGAAGGGCCTTTTGGTTGGCCCTGAGAAGGGCCTTTTGGTGGGCCCTGAGAAGGGCCTTTTGGTTGGCCCTGAGAAGGGCCTTTTGGGTGGCCCTGATAAGGGCCGTTTGGCTTCCGGAAACGCCCGGAGGCGTCCCGCGCTGGTTTAGGCATGTTTGCCTCCGCCAGTGTTGCAGATACCCGCAATGAAATCTACAACGCACAGTGCACTTTAGCCGAGACCAGTCTGCCACTCCGTTACGGTGACAGAACTGGTTCGTTACCAGGGAACACGACGAGGACGTAAGCACTGTGGGGGGTTCCCCACCCCAACCTAACCTTTTTTTTTTTTTTTTTTTTTTTTTTTTTGACGCTGGGAAAAATGCATTACGCATACCCCTCCATCGGGGGATGGAGGGGGTATGTGGGACTCCCGGCACTGAGACCGGTATACCCACTAAACAACCCAGCGGCACTCCGGCATCGTCTGTGCGGAGGGGGACTGGGAAACCGGCAGAGCCTTTTCATCCAGTCCCCCGCCGACGACCGCCCGCCTGCACGGCGGGCCCCGCACGCCCCTCCCAGCGAGAGGGGCCCCGGGAATGACCGCGAGTGCTCGGTCATTCCCGCCAGACGGAGGTGGTCAATAGGTGCAATGCGGGAGAAGGCACCCCCGCGCCTGTCTCCCGCTATTGACCACCGGGAAGCGGTAGGAGATGACCACGTCTTCTCCTACCCCTTCTCCGTCTCCGCAGCGGCGCCGCAAGGGGGTCTTCCTCCCTTGCGCGCTCCGCCGCCTCCTTTTGCGACATCACGTCCTCGCAAAAGGAGGCGACCGCTGCCCAGGCCCCCTCGCTTCCCAGCATGGCGTTAACCACGCTGGGAAGCGAGAGGTCCCGGCCGACGACGGCGACCAAGCTGCGGCGCAGCTCGGACCACGACGGGCACACCTCGAGGGTGTGCTGCGCCGTGTCCTCCGCGGCGCCACAGTCGTGGCACGCCGCTGTCTCCTCCCGTCCGATCCGGTGCAGGTATGATCCGAAGCAACCGTGCCCGGATAACACCTGCACCAGACGGAACGAGAGGAAACCGTGGGACCTCCCGAGCCAGTCCCTTAGGACCGGCCCGAGAGCGTCCAACGTCCGTCGGCCAAACGCGGCGGTGGCGAGGTCCTCCGTCCAATGTTGGACGACAGCGTCCCTCGCCTCGCGCCGGACGGCCTCCCGCTCTTCCGGGGCGGGGCGCTCACCGAGCGCCCTACGCCCCGCCGTCCACTCGTACACTCTGGCGAGCACCCCTGCCTCGAGCTCCCAAGGAGGGGTGCCAGCCAGAGCGCACGCTGCCGCGAAGCCTACCGACCGGTAGGCCCGCGACACCCGCTGCGCTATGGCCCTTTGGGGCCTCCGAAGAGCTGTGACGTTCTCCCTCCTTCGGAGGGAGTCTGCCCAGATCGGGGCCCCGTAAAGGGCCATACTCTTCAGAATGCCGGCATATAAATGCCGGCACCGCCCTTTGGGCCCTCCCATGTTCGGGAGGAGCCACGAAAGGGCGCCCGCGACCTTCAGCAGGCGCGTCGACAGCCCGCTAAAATGCGGGCCGAAGCGCCACCTGCTGTCGAGCGTCAGGCCCAGATATTTCATCTGGGCCTTCACGTCGACCCTGACGCCCTCCACGACGATGTGGGCGTCAGGAGGTGTGCGCTGCCGAGGCCCGTGAAAGAACACGGCCTCGGTCTTGTTCAGCGCCACCTTCAGGCCCAGTCGGCGGATCCTTCCTGCGACCAAGGATCCGCCGGCTGAGGCCAGACCCGCCACCTCCCTGAAATCTCTCCCCCGGGCGGTAAGCAGAGTGTCATCCGCATAGCAGATGACACTCGTGCCCCGGAGGAGGGTTCCCCGCAGGAGCCAATCGAATCCGATGTTCCACAGGAGTGGTCCTAGGACCGACCCCTGTGGAACACCGGACTCGGCTCCGTACCTGCGAAGCTGGCCCGTCCGATCTACGAGGAGGACCGCTCGGTCCTCCAGGTAGTCGGCCAGGAGGCTCCGCAGGTACCGAGGCACTCCGTGGTAACGGAGTGCCTCCAGGATCGTCGAGTGGGGGACGGAGTTGAAGGCGTTGGCGATGTCGAACGACACGGCCAACACTCCGTCCCCCGCCTCGACGGCCTCCCGCACTTGGCCCTTGAGTCGGGCCAAGGCGTCTACTGTCGAACGCCCCCTTCGGAAACCGAATTGGGCGTCCGACAGGTCCGGCCCCACCCTCCGCAGGTGGCCGCTCAGCCGGCTGGCGACGATCCCCTCGAACATCTTACCGACCTCATCGAGCAGAACGATGGGTCGGTATGCCGAGGGGGAGTCCGCCGGGCGGCCCTCCTTTCGGAGGAGGCACAATTGCCCCTCCTTCCACGGTTTCGGGAACCTACCAGTCGTGAAACACGAGCTGAATAGGTCCCGAAACCTCCCCTCCATTTGGAGCGCGGCGATTGCCACCACCCGCGCGGGGACGCCGTCCGGCCCAGGGGCCGTCCGCTTGGCGCGGAGGCGGAGAGCCTCCCCCTCCAGTTCCACTGCGGTGACTGGAGGGGCCTCCTCCTCCTCCTCCGGCGGGGCCGCTCCCCGCGGAGGGTCCATTGCTGGTGGGGCGAATTCGGTCCTGCACGGAAACAGGCACCGAACCACCCCATCCAGCAAGGCGGGCTCGAGGGTCTCCGCCAGCGGGGGACCGAAGGGGCGCAGTTTGTTCTGCGCCGCCTTGTACGGTCTCCCGTACGGGTCCCTGTCGAGACCCTCCAGCATCTCGGCCCTCGCCGCGTCCTGGGCGGCGCCCATCGCCGCCTTGAGGACCCTCTTCGCCTCTACGTAAGAGGCGTAAAGAAGGTCCTCGTGCTCCTCATCTCGCCGGCTGCGCCGCCGACTCCGCGCGTAGGCCCTCCTTGCCGCCACGCAGGCGGCCCGGAGCCCCGCTAGCTCCTCCGACCACCAGTAGACGGCGCGTCGGGGAGGAGGGCGGCGAGACCGAGGCATGCTGGAGTTGCATACCTCGGTCAGGGACTCCCTGAGCCGGCCCGCTGCGGCGTCGACGTCCAGGACTTGGAGAGGGGGCGCGAGCCAGTCCTGGACGAACGCCGCCTCCACAGCCGCCTCCCGGTCCAGGCGGGTGAGAGCCCACCGTGGAAAAGGAGAACGGCTCGGGGGGACCGTTCTCCGGGGGCTCTGGGTGGAGATGTCGAACCGCACATACCGGTGGTCCGACAACGTCTCCACCGTCTCCACCCGCCAGTTCAAGACGCGGGCGGCTAGCACGGGGGTGGCGAACGAGACGTCCACCACCGACCCTCCCCGTTGCCGCACACACGTCTGAACCGTCCCTCTGTTGAGGAGGGACACGCCTGACGAGGCCGCCCAGAACTCCACTGCGGGACCCCGGGCGTTACAAGTGGCGGCTGGGTTGCCCCAGACCGCCGACTTGGCGTTCAGGTCGCCCAATACGGCGACCTGACGCGGCGCCGCCCTACCGACCACCCCGGTCAGGACTTCGAGAAAGTTCTCGAAGTCCTGGAGAGGGCGGTTAGGGGAGAAATACACGCCCACCATGGCTATTTCTCCCCACGCGGCGGCCACATATCCCGGTCCCCTCTCTAAAAGCGAGAGGGGAGGGGAGTCTGTGGAAGACCGCGCCACCAATGCCACCGAGCCGTCCCGATCACCTAGCCAACGACTAGGGACCGAGTACGGCTCAGCGACCACCGCCACGTCTACCAACCACTCAGCCAGGACCTGTATCAACAGGTCCTGGGCTGCTTTACAGTGGTTGGTGTTCGCCTGGAGGATGCGATGTCTGACCCTATCCATCATTCAGACATCGCATTCTCCTCAGCAGCCGCCGGAGTTCCCGTTGCGGGGACGGCGGCGGCGGTCGCGGCAGGCCGGGTCGGCGCCTGCGCTTTTCCCTTCTTTGGGGGAGGATTGCAGTTCCTCCCCTTCATGATGTGGTCCGCTGGGCGGCCGCTGGCGGCACACACCAAGCAGTGCGGCTTGGTGGCCGTGCAGGTGGCCGATTTGTGGCCCTCCTTACCGCAGCGGTAGCAGCTGTCCGCCCTGTCTACCGCAGACGGACAGAGGGCCCGCGTGTGCCCGATACCGAAGCACTTGAAGCAGCGCAATGGCTGATCTTCAAGTGCTCGGACCCGGCACGAGCTAAAGCCCACGCAGAGCCGCCCCTTGGCGAGGGCGGCTTTGGCCGCGGTGACTGGGCACTCGAGGCGGATGGTGCCCATGCCACCGCGGCCAGGCCGGATGCCCCGGCCTTGCACCGCTGCGGTGTCGCAGCCCCCAATCGCTGCGACCGCCGCGACCACCTCCTCTTTGGTGACCGAATCGTCAAGATCGGTCACCTCCAAGGTCGCGGACTTGATGGGCCGCACCACCTTCGCCGCGTCCGCAATGACCTCTTTGAGCTTCGCTGCAAAGAGGTCCGCGTTTGTGCCGCCCTGGGCCCCCGGGAACTCGAAAATTCGAGCCCCGGCTTGGGTCCGGCGGCACGCCACCGCTCCGATCCCCAGTTGGGTGGGGTCGGCGTTGGTACGAGCCCGTTTTAAAACGGACTCGTACGTCTCGCCCCGCTCCGCAGCCTCCGCGGTGAGCGTCACCACGACGGCTGCGGTCTTGGGAGGAACAAGCTTCCTCCCACCGGCGGGAGCCCGTTTGGCTGCAGGAGCAGCGGTGGCGGGCACGGGGGCCGACTTCTTCCCCTTTCCCTTTCCCTTTCCCTTGCCGGTCCCCTGGGACGGGCAGGGAAGGGAGGTCGCGGGGGTGGCAGGGGGGGCGGCCGCTCTCCCCTGTTTGGCCTTACCCTTCCCCCTCCTGACCACTTCCGTCCAAGAATTGGACGGGGTGGAGGAGGGTAGAAGGGTGTCCTCCTCTTGGGAGGACGGCCCCCGCTGGTTCGGCCTCTTGTCCTCCTTCTGGGAGGACGGCCCCGGCATATTCGGCCTCTTGTCCGCTGCGAGCGGCGGGCGGAGGCGCTTCTCGGGCAAGAGCCTGTCCTCTATGCCGGCGAGGCAGGCTCTTGTGAAGGCCCTCTCCTCCGCGACGACCTTGCGGAGTATATCCTCAACGTGTGAGGAGGAGAAAGAGCCCTCAGCCGCTGGCCTGGCGTCGACCTGAGTCGGCCGGGCCGTGGCTTCAGCCAGCTTCTGGTGCAGCTGGCTGACCTCCGACTGCAGGCGGTCGACCTTCGCCTGCAGTTGCCGCGTCTCGTCCGTTGCGGTGCGCTGCACCAGCTCCCGGACGATACCGCGCAAGCTCGCGGCCCTGCACTTAAGGGACTTCTGAAAAGTCCCCTTAAGGTTGGAGGACTTAGAGGCGACCTGCGCGATCTCCTCCTCGTCCTCCTGCGCCATACGCTCCAACTCCTCTAGGGAGTGGTCCGCGTACAAGACGGTGGACCCACCGTACCCGGACCTTCCCCGGGCGTTGTGCGCCTGCTGCTCCTTGGCAGCGACCTGCTCCTCCAGGTCTTGCTGGAGCTGCGCCCGCCGAGCCAGGCTCAACTCTCGTTGAGCGTCAGCCAAACCCACGTCGTGGGTGTCCGCCGTAACGGTGGAAGGCTTCCTTGCCTTCGCTTTCTTCCTCGGCTTGCTCTTCGTGGAGTCCGAAGAGCAGGACCCGGCCTTCATAAAGGCCCGCTTCTGAGCCTGTTGGCGACTTTCCACTGTCGTCATCGGCATCGAGGCGTCCGACTCGAAAACGACGGAATCGTTGTCGGAGTCCGACACCTCGTCCACCCTACTGTACACGCTAGCCGCGGATGATGCGCGACTAACGTCCGCCACCGACGCAATGTCGTCGGCTTGGCCCTGAGAAGGGCCTTTTGGTTGGCCCTGAGAAGGGCCTTTTGGTTGGCCCTGAGAAGGGCCTTACGCCCCGCCGTCCACTCGTACACTCTGGCGAGCACCCCTGCCTCGAGCTCCCAAGGAGGGGTGCCAGCCAGAGCGCACGATGCCGCGAAGCCCACCGAGCGGTAGGCCCGCGACACCCGCTGCGCTATGGCCCTTTGGGGCCGACGGAGAGCTGTGGCGTTCTCCCTCCTTCGGAGGGAGTCCGCCCAGATCGGGGCCCCGTAAAGGGCCATGCTCTTCAGAATGCCGGCATATAAATGCCGGCACCGCCCCTTCGGTCCTCCCACATTAGGGAGGAGCCACGAAAGGGCGCCCGCGACCTTCAGCAGGCGCGTCGACAGCCCGCTGAAGTGCGGGCCGAAGCGCCACCTGCTGTCGAGCGTCAGGCCCAGATATTTCATCTGGGCCTTCACATCGACCCTGACGCCCTCCACGACGATGTGGGCGTCAGGAGGTGTGCGCTGCCGAGGCCCGTGAAAGAACACGGCCTCGGTCTTGTTCAGCGCCACCTTCAGGCCAAGTCGGCGGATCCTTCCTGCGACTAAGGATCCGCCTGCTGAGGCCAGACCCGCCACCTCCCTGAAGTCCCTCCCCCTGGCAGTGAGAAGAGTGTCATCTGCATAGCAGATGACACTCGTGCCATCGAGGAGGGTTCCCCGCAGGAGCCAGTCGAATCCGATGTTCCACAGGAGCGGTCCTAGGACCGACCCCTGTGGAACACCGGACTCGGCTCCGTACCTGCGAAGCTGGCCTGTCCGATCTACGAGGAGGACCGCTCGGTCCTCCAAGTAGTCGGCCAGGAGGCTCCGCAGGTACCGAGGCACTCCGTGGTAACGGAGTGCCTCCAGGATCGTCGAGTGGGGGACGGAGTTGAAGGCGTTGGCGATGTCGAACGACACGGCCAACACTCCGTCCCCCGCCTCGACGGCCTCCCGCACTTGGCCCTTGAGTCGGGCCAAGGCGTCTACTGTCGAACGCCCCCTTCGGAAACCGAATTGGGCGTCCGACAGGTCCGGCCCCACCCTCCGCAGGTGGCCGCTCAGCCGGCTGGCGACGATCCCCTCGAACATCTTACCGACCTCATCGAGCAGAACGATGGGTCGGTATGCCGAGGGGGAGTCCGCCGGGCGTCCCTCCTTGCGGAGGAGGCACAATTGCCCCTCCTTCCAAGGTTTCGGGAACCTCCCAGCCGTGAAACACGCGCTGTAGAGGTCCCGAAACCTCTCCTCCATTTGGAGGGCGGCGATGGCCACCACCCGCGCGGGGACACCGTCTGGCCCAGGGGCCGTCCGCTTGCCACGGAGGCGGAGGACCTCCCCCTCCAATTCCGCCGCCGTGACTGGAGGGGCCTCCTCCTCCTCCTCCTCCGGCGGGGCCGCTCCCCGCGGAGGGTCCATTGCTGGTGGGGCGAATTCGGTCCTGCACGGAAACAGGCACCGAACCACCCCATCCAGCAATGCGGGCTCGAGGGTCTCCGCCAGCGGGGGACCGAAGGGGCGCAGTACCCCAACCTAACCTAACCTAACCTAACCTAACCTTTTTTTTTTTTTTTTTTTTTTTTTTTTTTGTTGACGAGGGGGAAATCTTCAAAAGATACTCCGCTGCATTTGAGGGTGCAGTGGAGTTATGTGAGATTCTTACTCACTAAAACCCCCCCGGTGGCCAGCCTCAATGCCTGACGAAAGGCTCCGGGATCTCCAGAGGAACGCACCGGTGCCCTTCTCGCATTTGCTTTTCGCTCATCCCAGGGGTAACAAGCTACCCCCGATTGCGAATTCCACAACAACGTATGCCACAATGCGCTGTTGCCCTCCCTGGGTTCGCTTGCGGACAACTGGAGCCCTCACTCCAGCCGCCCACAAACCCGAAAGGTCCCCTGTTCGGCAGGGGATACCGCAATGTCCCTTATGGGACTGGCAGTGCGGGGCGGCCGTTGCCGGCGCCTCGCCGCTGTCTTCTCCTAGCAGGATCGGCTCTCTCCCGGTCCCGCTCGGCGGCCTCTTTCTGAACCAGTACGGTTTCACAAAAAGAGGCCACGGCCTTCCAGGTCTCCTCGTCTGCCAGCATAGCCGCTACTACGCTTGGCAGTGAGAGGTCCTGCCCGATCCTACTAGTTAGGACCTGGCGTTCAATGCCCCACGCAGGGCACTCCCCCAGCGTGTGCTGCGCGGAGTCCCTGCTACCCCCACAATGATGACACTGTGGCGTCTCTTCTCGTCCAAGCCTATTCAGGTACTCACCAAAGCAACCGTGCCCGGTGAGCACCTGAGTAAGTCGGTAAGTGACGTTGCGTTTTCCACCTTCCCTCCCAAGCCAAGCTTCGAAATTGGGCAGAACAGCACCGACGGCACGCTGGCGCGAGTTCCTCGGCTCTTCGAGCCGGTCGCGCCACACAGTGAGAGCACGTCGGTGCTCCTGCACCCGAACTTCAGCGGGCATGAGTCCGCCGCCGCCATCCTCACGGAGACGCGCGTAGACACGTGCGTCCATCTCCGCGAGGATGTCGAGTGGCGGGAATCGCGCCAGAAGGGTTGCCGCCTCGAAGGATATCGTGCGATACCCTCGGATGATCCGAATGGCCAAAGGACGCTGTAGGCTATTGAAAATAATTCTACAGCGCCTTACACCCGTCAGTCTCTGTGACCAGACGGGCGCTCCGTAGAGAGCCATCGATCGCACGACTCCTGCGTAGAGGCGGCGAACGCCTTCCCTAGGCCCCCCGAGATTTGGCAGTAGTCTATGCAAGGCACCCACTACCCTCTGAATCCGGGGGACGCAGCGGCTGAAGTGCTCCCCGAAGTCCCAGCGACTGTCCAACGTAAGGCCTAGGTACTTAAGGTACCGGCCCACCTGAACGTCAACGTCACCCACTCGAATCGTCAAATTGGGTGGCTCCCTTCCCCTCGGGATCTTGTGGAACCAAAGCGCCTCAGTCTTATGAGGTGCAGTACGTAGACCCAGCTCGTGGACCTTGTCCACGACGCACGCAGTCCCAACCTCGGCCAGCTCCTTTGTCTCGTCGAAGGAGTCCCCGTCAGCTATGACGAGCGTATCGTCCGCGTAGCAGACTACGCTTATGCCGACGGGGAGGTCAACGCGCAAGACCGCATCGTATGCAAGGTTCCACAGGAGTGGCCCCAAAACGGAACCCTGTGGAACCCCGCAACTCATCGCCCTCTTGTGCACTATTCCGTCCTTGCCCATGTACTGCACACATCTGTCACGCAGGTAAGCGCTGACTATGCGCTGCAGATACGGGGGCACTCCATGATACACGAGTGCCTCCCTGATCGACCTCCAGGGCAGGGAGTTAAAGGCATTGACGATATCGAGAGATACCGCCAACGCCTTCCCGCCACGGGACACTACCTGGTCCGACAGCGTACGGACACGAAGGATCGCGTCCACTGTCGAACGGCCACGTCGGAAGCCAAACTGGTGTTCCGACAGGTTGGGACCCACCTGCCGCAGATGCGTGCAGATACGGGCGGCAATTATCCTTTCGAATAGTTTGCCAGCCTCGTCCAGCAGGCAAATAGGACGATATGCAGACGGAGAGTCCGCAGCCCTGCCATCCTTCTTCAGGAGGACCAACTTGGCCTCTTTCCAGTCTCTGGGGAACACGCCACAGCGAAAGCAACTGTCAAACAGTTGCCTAAGCCTGTCCCCCAGACCAGCGCCTAGAGCCAATACCAAAGCCCGACCTGGGATTCCGTCAGGGCCAGGTGCTGTATTACGGGCCCTGAGGCGCATAATGGCGCCGTCCAACTCGTGGTCTTTTACCCTCAGTTCATCAGACCAAATGTTAGGGTCTTGTTGAAACTCGAGGGTAGGTAGAGTGTCCTGAACCCTAGGGAAAAGGGTGTCGACAACATTTCCCACGAACACTGGGTCCAGGGTTTCCGTCAGTGGAGGGACCCATGGGCGTAGTTTCCCCAACACCATTTTATATGGGCGGCCCCATGGATCTCTGTTCAGTCCCTCCAATAGTTCCGTCCAGGACCTCGATCTCGCGTCCTTGATGGCGATTTGAAGCGCCATGGTGGCGTTTCTGTACGTCCTGTAGGCTCTTTCTGTCTCGTCAGCAAGAGCTCGCCTTCTTCTCCTCGTCCTGGTGAAAAGGCGTCGGGCTTGCAGGCAGGCCTCGCGCAGCCGTGCAATCGCCTCCGACCACCAGTATACCGCCCCGAGCTTGGATGGCCTGGCTCGCGGCATCGATACGTCGCATATAGACGTCATCCTGCTTCGGAACCAAGCTGCATCCATCTCGGGGTCTGGCAATTCATCTTCATTTTGGCTTTCCGGCCAGGCCGCGACGATGGCTGCGGCTTCAAGGAGATCCCTATCGAGCCGTTTGAGAGCCCAGCGTCGCGGCGGGCTACCACTTCGGCGATCTGCACGGCCAGGATGACGAATGGCCACATCAAAGACGATGTGGCGATGGTCGGACAGTGTCACCATTTCCTCCGCCACTCTCCATCCCGACACCAAACGCATGGCTGGGGGAGTCGCCCATGAAAGATCCACGATCGACTCTCCCTGCCATCGCACACATGTACTCACTGATCCCCGATTTAATAATCGGAGATCCAAGCACGCCGTCCATTCCATCATAGTTTCTCCCCTCGGGTTATCCTGGGGACTCCCCCACTCACGCGAGTGAGCGTTGAAGTCTCCCAGGACAAGCACGGGACGAGGCAAGCACCTGCGAATGCAGTTTCCCACCTCATCCAAGTACGCCTCGTAAGCGGCGAGGGTACAGTTGGGCGAAATATAGCAGCCCACCACGGCTAGGCGACCCCATTCCGTCGCAACGAAACCTTGTCCCTTTTCAATAAGGGCACAGGGGGGATCTCTTGCACCACCACTCCAATAAATAGCGACAGAGCCCTCATCGTCCCCAAACCAGCGAGGATGATTCAGAATCCGATAGGGCTCCGCCACAACGGCAAGCGCAATCGACCACTGCGCAAGGGTTTGCAGGAGAAGATCCTGCGCACCTTGGCAGTGGTTCAGGTTGCACTGGAGGACTTTTCTGGTGTTGTAGTCCATTATGAGGCCTCCATTGGCTCCTGGGACGAGGCTTGACCCGACTGGACAGCCGCCTCCACTAGGGGCTCTCCACTTCTCGGTGCTGGCACTGGCAGAAGGCTGGTTGGCTTTCTGCTCTTCTTAACCTTAGGAGGGGAGCACTGCTTGCTACCCATCCTGTGGTCGGCGTTACATCCCAGGTCCGAGCACAGAGGACATTTGTGTGGACGTGTACACTGGCTGGCCCGATGGTCGGGCTCTCCACACGAATAACACCGATTGCTACGGTCCACTGTGCTCTGACAAGCACTTCGCACATGCCCATAGTCCAAACACCTAAAGCATTGCAGCGGCCGCGATGTCAGGAAGTCAACCCTTGCCGAGATCCACCCGATGACAATGTGCTTCACCTCGGCTAGCTTGCGCACTGCAGCTAGTGGGCAACGGACCCATACCGTACCCAAGGTAGAGGGTGAGCGACGAATTTGTCCCACCCGCACATCGTCAACCGAGACGCAACCGAGACGCTGGGAAAAATGCATTACGCATACCCCTCCATCGGGGGATGGAGGGGGTATGTGGGACTCCCGGCACTGAGACCGGTATACCCACTAAACAACCCAGCGGCACTCCGGCATCGTCTGTGCGGAGGGGGACTGGGAAACCGGCAGAGCCTTTTCATCCAGTCCCCCGCCGACGACCGCCCGCCTAAACGGCGGGCCCCGCACGCCCCTCCCAGCGGGAGGGGCCCCGGGAATGACCGCGAGTGCTCGGTCATTCCCGCCAGACGGAGGTGGTCAATAGGTGCAATGCGGGAGAGGGCACCCCCGCGCCTGTCTCCCGCTATTGACCACCAGGAAGCGGTAGGAGAAGACCGCGTCTTCTCCTACCCCTTCTCCGTCTCCGCAGCGGCGCCGCAAGGGGGTCGTCCTCCCTTGCGCGCTCCGCCGCCTCCTTTTGCGACATCACGTCCTCGCAAAAGGAGGCGACCGCTGCCCAGGCCCCCTCGCTTCCCAGCATGGCGTTGACCACGCTGGGAAGCGAGAGGTCCCGGCCGACGACGGCGACCAAGCTGCGGCGCAGCTCGGACCACGACGGGCACACCTCGAGGGTGTGCTGCGCCGTGTCCTCCGCGGCGCCACAGTCGTGGCACGCCGGTGTCTCCTCCCGTCCGATCCGGTGCAGGTACGATCCGAAGCAACCGTGCCCGGATAGCACCTGCACCAGACGGAACGAGAGGAAACCGTGGGACCTCCCGAGCCAGTCCCGCAGGACCGGTCCGAGAGCGTCCAACGTTCGTCGGCCAAACGCGGCGGTGGCGAGGTCCTCCGTCCAATGAAGGACGACCGCGTCCCTCGCCTCGCGCCGGACGGCCTCCCGCTCTTCCGGGGCGGGGCGCTCACCGAGCGCCTTACGCCCCGCCGTCCACTCGTACACTCTGGCGAGCACCCCTGCCTCGAGCTCCCAAGGAGGGGTGCCAGCCAGAGCGCACGATGCCGCGAAGCCTACCGAGCGGTAGGCCCGCGACACCCGCTGCGCTATGGCCCTTTGGGGCCGACGGAGAGCTGTGGCGTTCTCCCTCCTTCGGAGGGAGTCCGCCCAGATCGGGGCCCCGTAAAGGGCCATGCTCTTCAGAATGCCGGCATATAAATGCCGGCACCGCCCCTTCGGTCCTCCCATATTAGGGAGGAGCCACGAAAGGGCGCCCGCGACCTTCAGCAGGCGCGTCGACAGCCCGCTGAAGTGCGGGCCGAAGCGCCACCTGCTGTCGAGCGTCAGGCCCAGATATTTCATCTGGGCCTTCACATCGACCCTGACGCCCTCCACGACGATGTGGGCGTCAGGAGGTGTGCGCTGCCGAGGCCCGTGGAAGAACACGGCCTCGGTCTTGTTCAGCGCCACCTTCAGGCCAAGTCGGCGGATCCTTCCTGCGACTAAGGATCCGCCGGCTGAGGCCAGACCCGCCACCTCCCTGAAGTCCCTCCCCCTGGCAGTGAGAAGAGTGTCATCTGCATAGCAGATGACACTCGTGCCATGGAGGAGGGTTCCCCGCAGGAGCCAGTCGAATCCGATGTTCCACAGGAGCGGTCCTAGGACCGACCCCTGTGGAACACCGGACTCGGCTCCGTACCTGCGAAGCTGGCCTGTCCGATCTACGAGGAGGACCGCTCGGTCCTCCAAGTAGTCGGCCAGGAGGCTCCGCAGGTACCGAGGCACTCCATGGTAACGGAGTGCCTCCAGGATCGTCGAGTGGGGGACGGAGTTGAAGGCGTTGGCGATGTCGAACGACACGGCCAACACTCCGTCCCCCGCCTCGACGGCCTCCCGCACTTGGCCCTTGAGTCGGGCCAAGGCGTCTACCGTCGAACGCCCCCTTCGGAATCCGAATTGGGCGTCCGACAGGTCCGGCCCCACCCTCCGCAGGTGGCCGTTCAGCCGGCTGGCGACAATCCCCTCGAACATCTTACCGACCTCATCGAGCAGAACGATGGGTCGGTATGCCGAGGGGGAGTCCGCCGGGCGTCCCTCCTTGCGGAGGAGACACAATTGCCCCTCCTTCCAAGGTTTCGGGAACCTCCCAGCCGTGAAACACGCGCTGTAGAGGTCCCGAAACCTCTCCTCCATTTGGAGGGCGGCAATGGCGACCACCCGCGCGGGGACGCCGTCTGGCCCAGGGGCCGTCCGCTTGCCACGGAGGCGGAGCACCTCCCCCTCCAATTCCGCCGCCGTGACTGGAGGGGCCTCCTCCTCCTCCTCCTCCGGCGGGGCCGCTCCCCGCGGAGGGTCCATTGCTGGTGGGGCAAATTCGGTCCTGCACGGAAACAGGCACCGAACCACCCCATCCAGCAATGCGGGCTCGAGGGTCTCCGCCAGCGGGGGACCGAAGGGGCGCAGCTTGTTCTGCGCCGCCTTGTACGGTCTCCCGTACGGGTCCCGGTCGAGACCCTCCAGCATCTCGGCCCTCGCCGCGTCCTGGGCGGCGCCCATCGCCGCCTTGAGGACCTTCTTCGCCTCTACGTAAGAGGCGTACAGAAGGTCCTCTCCCTCCTCATCTCGGCGGCTGCGCCGCCTACTCCGCGCGTAGGCCCTCCTTGCCGCCACGCAGGCGGCCCGGAGCCCCGCTAGCTCCTCCGACCACCAGTAGACGGTGCGTCGGGGAGGAGGGCGGTGAGACCGAGGCATGCTGGAGTTGCACACCTCGGTCAGGGACTCCCTGAGTCGACCCGCTGCGGCGTCGACGTCCAGGACTTGGAGGGGAGGCGCGAGCCAGTCCTGGACGAACGCCGCCTCCACAGCCGCCTCCCGGTCCAGGCGGGTGAGAGCCCACCGTGGAAAGGGAGAACGGCCCAAGGGGGCCGCTCTCCGGGGGCTCTGGGTGGAGATGTCGAACCGCACGTATCTGTGGTCCGACAAGGTCTCCACCGTCTCCACCCGCCAGTTCACGACGCGGGCGGCTAGCACGGGGGTGGCGAACGAAACGTCCACCACCGACCCGCCCCGTTGCCGCACACACGTGTGGACCGTCCCTCTGTTGAGGAGGGACACACCCGACGAGGCCGCCCAATACTCCACGGCGCGGCCCCGTACGTTGCAAGTGGCGGCCTGGTTACCCCAGACCGCCGACTTGGCGTTCAGGTCGCCCAATACGGCGACCTGACGCGGCGCCGCCCTACCGACCACCCCGGTCAGGACTTCGAGAAAGTTCTCGAAGTCCTGGAGAGGGCGGTTAGGGGAGAAATAGACGCCCACCATGGCTATTTCTCCCCACGCGGCGGCCACATATCCCGGTCCCCTCTCTAAAAGCGAGAGGGGAGGGGAATCTGTGGAAGACCGCGCCACCAATGCCACCGAGCCGTCCCGATCACCTAGCCAACGGCTAGGGACCGAGTACGGCTCAGCGACCACCGCCACGTCCACCAACCACTCAGCCAGGACCTGTATCAGCAGGTCCTGGGCTGCTTTGCAGTGGTTGGTGTTAGCCTGGAGAATGCGATGTTCGACCCTATCCATCATTCGGACATCGCATTCTCCTCAGCAGCCACCGGGGTTCCCGTTGCGTCCCGTGGCGCACAGGAACACTGTGCGCGCCACCTCGGGGCCTACATCGTCATCGGCAACGGACCCCCCCGAGTCCGTTGCCTAGACCCCAGTTATGGGGGCTGACGGAGGGCGTGGAAGACTCTCCGCCGCCCGACTCTTCTGCTGCGAGTCGGGAGATTGGAAGTTATTTCCCTCTCCCGCTCCGCAGCCTCCTTCCGCGCCATCACCACCTCGCAGAAGGTTATGGCCTCATCCCAGGACCTCTCACTCTCGAGCATTGATGAAATCAACGCTGGGAGCGAGAGGTCGTCCCCCACCGCAGCGACAAGGTTACGCCGCTCACTGTCCCAAGCCGGGCACTCCTCTAACGTGTGCTGCGCCGTGTCCTCGTCGCAGCCGCTGCAGTGGTGGCACACGGTTGTCGGTTCCCTTCCGGCTATGCGGCACAAGTACTTCCCGAAGCATCCATGCCCCGAAAGCACCTGCACCAGCCGGAAGGTAAGCGACCCGTGCGCCCTGTCCAACCATTCTTCAAGAACTGGCCGGACAGCCTCCACCGTCCTGCTACCGGCCCTTGGGTGGGCCAAACGTTCCTTCCATCTCCCAATCAGGGATTGTCGTGCGTGGAACCTCCACACTTGCACTTCCCGTGGCGCGGGGTGTTCCCCACGGAGGCTGAGGTCTTTGCGCCATGCATACATGGCAGCGTAGACCTCAGCCTCTAGGTCCCATGGAGGGGATCCCGCCAAAAGGCACGCCGCTTCAAAAGAGACGGTGCGATACGCCCGAATGACCCCGACGGCCATCACCCTCTGAGATCTCCTCAGGAGGGCAATGGTGCGTTCCGTGAGGGTATCAACCCACACGGGCGCTCCGTACAGGGCCATTGAGCGTACCACCCCCAAATATAAGCGGCGGCTGCTCGCTTTGGGCCCCCCGAGATTAGGCAACAGCCGCTTTAGTGCAGCGGCCGTTCCCATCAAACGGGGGACCATGCGCGCGAAGTGCTCGCGAAAGTCCCACCGGCTGTCGAGGACGAGTCCAAGATATTTAATCGTGGACCCGACCTCGATGCGGGTCTCTTCGATAGTAATGTTGAAACCCCGTGGTGGCCTCCGTCGAGGGCCATGAAAGCACACGGCCTCCGACTTATTGAGCGCCACCCGGAGTCCCAACAGTCCTATCCTGCCGACAACCTGCGCCACCGCCTCCGTGGCAAGACTGGCAACCTCCTCAAAGGTCTCACCTCTGGCAGTCACCAACGTGTCATCTGCATAGCAGATCACGTTAGCGCCTGCAGGGAGATCACCGCGCAACACCCAGTCGTATCCGATGTTCCACAGGAGCGGCCCAAGGACCGATCCCTGTGGAACACCGCACGACATCTCCGTCCGCAACAACCTTCCTTCCCGCCCAGGGTAAGATATATATCTCTCAGAGAGGTAGGCCCCGACAATCCGACTGAGGTAAGGAGGCACTTCATGGTACTTCAGCGCCTCCCTAACGCAAGCCCACGGCATGGTGTTAAACGCGTTAGCGATGTCCAAAGACACCGCCAACATCACCCCACCATGGGCCACCGCCTCCTCCGAGTAGGCCTGGACTCGCTTGATAGCGTCAATCGTCGACCGGCCCACCCGGAATCCGAATTGGTGATCGGACAAATCAGGACCCACCCTGCAGAGATGTCGAATGAGGCGACCAGCTATGATTCTCTCAAATAGTTTGTCGCTCTCATTCAGCATGACAATGGGGCGGTAGGCGGAGGGAGAATCCACGGGGCGCCCTTCCTTTCTCAGAAGCACCAGTCTGCCCGTCTTCCACATCCTGGGGAACCGACCCGTCTCCAAACAAGTGCTCAACAGCCTCTGAAACCTGTCCCCCAAAGCATCGAGGGCAAGAACCCAAGCGCGTCCTGGAATGCCGTCTGGGCCCGGAGCCTTGTTTTTGGCACGGAGCTTCAAGATGGCCGCACCGAGCTCTCCCTGCGTGACCGGTGGGACTTCCTCCTCAACTTCCGTTTCCACCGCACTCAGCGACCCCATTACCGGCGGCTGATGTGCCGTCCCGTTCGGAAACAGAGCGGACACAACCTCTCCCAGCAGCTGAGGCTCAAGACTCTCAGTCAATGGAGGCGCCCAGGGACGTACTTTGTCCCTCACCAACTTGTATGGGCGTCCCCAAGGGTCGTGACTTAGAGTCTCCAGCAACTCTGCTCTCGCTTGTTCCTTGGCTCTCCTGATCAACAACTGTAGGGCCTCTACCTTACTCCTGTAGGCTCCATACAGTTGATCCTCCTCGAGCTCAGCTTCTTCGTCTCGTCGTCTGCGTCGGCGGTGCCTGGTGTATTGGCGTCGCGCTTCCACACAGCTGTTTCGGACAACAGCAATCTCCTGCGACCACCAATACACCTGACGTCTTGAGGAAAACGGTTTGGCTCGGGACATGCCAGCATCGCAAATTTGCGACATGGCGTCCCGAAACCATTCCGCCTCCTCCTCTACCTCAACTTCTCCATCCGGGGGGGATTGCCACGCCTGGACAATCGATGCCTCTATCATCAATTCTCGATGCAGGCTTCCCAACTTCCACCTCGGTGTCGCCTGGTCGTTGAACCGGCGGGCCGTCGACGGAGCCTCTAGAGAAGGGGATATGTCAAACCGAATATAGCGATGGTCTGACAACGTCTCCACCTCCTCCATAACCCTCCAGTCTTCAACACGTCGCACCACTGCAGGGGCTGCAAAGGCCACGTCCACAATGGACCCTCCCTGCCGCCGAACGCACGTGTTGATTGACCCCCGGTTCAAAACCTCGAGGCCAGCCATCATCGCCCACTCCTCCAAAGCTTCACCTCGCGCATCAGTCGCTGGGGAACCCCATGCAGTAGATTTCGCGTTGAGGTCCCCCACAAGAAGCGCTGGACGAGGTAGAGTCTGCCCAATGAGGGCCCCTATCCCACCCAGAAACGACTCGAATTCGGCGAGGCTTCTGTTTGGAGAGAAGTACGCCCCGATCAACAACGTGTTCCGCCATTGCACTGCCACGAATCCTCGTCCTCGTGCAATGATTGAGACAGGCGGAACGCCGGAAGCTACTCTGGTTATGATGGTCACCAAGCCATCCACGTCTCCCACCCAGTTGTTATTTCTGGGCGAGACGTAGTATGGCTCAGCGACCACCGCTACTTCTATCAACCACTCCGCCAGGCCCTGCAGGAGCAAGTCCTGCGCGCGGGCGGAGTGGTTGATATTCGCCTGGAGGAAGCGATGAGCCATGATTAAAATCAATCAGTGACCATTACCTCCTCCACCCCCGTACAGGAAGGGGGAAAGCTGGTGGCTACCGGGACAGTAGCGGTCGGAGTGCTCGCGACCGCTTTTGACCCTTTTTTATATTTAGGTGGGGAGCACGTCTTACTCCCCAACCTATGACCCGCCGGTTTACCTGCCGCAGCGCACAGCGAACACTTAGGCTGTGCCGAGCACCCAGCCGCCTTGTGACCGAGTCGACCGCAGCGATAGCACTCCTCGCTACGGTCGACCTCTGACGTGCATTGCGCCCGCACATGCCCGCTCTGCAGGCACTTAAAACAGCGCATTGGCTTCTGCTGCAAGAGCCTTACTTGCGCAGACACCCATCCGACCAGAAGACGGCCTCCCGCTCCGAGTTTCTTGGCAGCAATTATCGGGCACCTTACCCACACTGCACCAAAGCCCTGCGAGTCCCGTCGGATTTCTCCAACCTTGACTGACTCCGCAGAGCAACCACCATGCACAGCAACAGCATCGGCTATGTCCCGTGCCGAGACTGAGTCATCTAGGCCAGATATGCGCATATCTGCACACTTTACTGGCCTGGAGACCTTGACCATCTCCGTATCAAGGACTTCCCTCAGCTTTTGGGCGAGGGAATCCGCCTTTGCACCGCTGGTTGCACCCGGCACCTCCAGCATCCGTGCTCCTGTGGCCGCCTGACGGAACCGCAAGCCAGTTATCCCCAAACTGGAGAGGTCCACTTTGGCTCGCGCCTCCGTCAGCACCTTCGCATAAGATGCGCCATTCTCTGCAGCCCCCGGCTGCAGCGTTATTACCACAGCTGCAGACCTTGGAGAGCGCAACTTCACAGCTTCTCCCGCTGTCCGACCCCTCGGTTTCACAGGCACAGCATTCCCAACAGGTTGCGTAAAGCGTCTCCTCGTCGACCAGCACCTGCCAGTCGCGTATGCGGCAGGCAAGGTCTGGGGTGGCGAATGTCGACGATCGAGCCACCCCACTGACGGACGCAAGTGTTTTCCGCCCCCTGATTCACGAGGCAGAGACCAACCTCAGCCATCCACTCGACTACGGTGTCTCCCCGCGGGTCCGTCGTCGGGGACCCCCACGCCACTGATTTGGCGTTGAAGTCCCCAAGAACGAGCACGGGGAGCGGGCGGGTCTGACCAATAAAGGTTCCCACCTCGCTGAGGAGAGTCTCCAGCTCGTGGCGGGGTCTATTACCGGAGTGATAGACCCCCACCACCATCACTCTGCCCACCATGGCAGCGACGTATCCCCTGCCCCTTGACCGACTTTCAAGGGGGGGGGATCGGGCCGGCGATTGAGTGGTGATTGCCACCAAGCCGTCGAGATCTCCAACCCAGTCAGACCTGGGTGGGATCACGTACGGCTCGGCGATCACCCCCACGTGAATCAACCTCTCCGCAAGACACTGCAGGAGAAGGTCCTGAGAGAATAACAGGGCCTCGGTCTTGGAGACGGCCACCTCCAGCCCCAGGGCACGTATGCGGTCGACCACGAAGGATGTGCCCACCGTGGCCAACCGCAACGTCTCCCGGAGGTCCGTCCCCTTGACTACGACTAGGGTGTCGTCCGCGTAGCACGCTACCCGCATATTTGCGGGAAGCGTGCCGCGGAGCACCCAGTCGTAGCCTATGTTCCACAGGAGCGGTCCCAGTACCGACCCCTGTGGAACCCCGCAGGAGACGCGACGGTGCCTCAAGCCGTCGCGCCCTACCACCAGGACCTCGCGGTCCTGGAGGTAGTCAGCCAGCAGCCTCCGCAGATACAAGGGCACCCCGTGGTAACGGAGTGCCTCTTGTATCGTGCCGTGCGGAAGGCTGTTGAAGGCGTTGGCTATGTCGAGCGACACAGCCAACGCCCTTTCCCCCCCGCTGACCGCCTCCTGCGTCCATCCCTTGAGCCAGAGCAGGGCGTCTATCGTAGACCGCCCCGCTCTGAACCCATACTGGGCCTCGGACAGCCCAGGCCCAGTCCCCTCTAGGTGCCGGATGATACGGGAGGCCACTACTCTCTCCAGTAGCTTTCCCGTATCATCCAGCAACACTATTGGCCTGTATCCGGAAGGGGAGTCGACGGCTCGACCCTCCTTTCGGAGCAGGCACAATCGGCCGTCCTTCCACAGCTTCGGGAACCGTCCGGACGTGAGGCACGCGTCGAACAGTTCCCGAAGCCGGTCGCCCATCTCCCTAAGGGCGATCCCAAGGACCCGTCCCGGGACCCCGTCTGGACCCGGTGCAGTCCGCTTGCCGCGTAGGCGGCCGACTGCAACTTCCATCTCCACCTCCGACACAGGTGGGATGGAAGCCGGGTCCGCATTCGTGGCAGGCTGGGGTCGCCTCCCTTCTTGCGATCTGGTGCAGATACTTTCCGAAACATCCGTGTCCGGAAAGCATCTGCACCAGTCTGAAGGTCAGCGACCCATGTCGCCGCCTCACCCACCTCCGGAGGACCGGGCGGATGGCCTCCACCGTCCACTGCCCAGGGACCGGTGGAGCCAGGTCCTCCGTCCACCGCCGCAACAGAGCGGCCCGCGCCTGCCACCGCATGCGCGTGACCTCCTCCCACGCTGGGGGCTCTCCACGGGATCTCCTCGCCGCCACGAAGTGGTACACTTCGGCGAGGATCTCCGCTTGGAGCTCCCAGGGGGGATCTCCGGCCAACACGCACGCTGCCGTCCAGGACACCGTCCGGTACCCGCGTATCGCCCTCGTCGCAATGACCCGCTGCGGACGTCGCAGCAGGGCCTTGTTGTTGCGACCGAGGGCGTCCACCCAGACAGGTGCCCCGTACAGGGCCATACTCCGGATCACTCCGGAGTACAGCCGACGGCAGATGGCGCTCGGGCCGCCCACGTTGGGCAGCAGCCTCCCCAAGGCGGCCGCGGCTCCCACGACTCTTGGGGCCAACTGGGCAAAGTGGGCCCCAAAGCCCCACCTCCCGTCCAGGATGAGACCCAGATATTTCATCTGGGTCCCAACCCGGACCGGGACCCCGTCCAGGTGCACCCGCGTTCCTGGAGGAGGTCCCCCCCGAGGCCCATGAAACAACAGGGCCTCGGTCTTGGAGACGGCAACCTCCAGCCCCAGGGCACGTATGCGGTCGACCACGATGGTTGTGCCCGCTGCACGCTACCCGCATATTTGCGGGAAGCGTGCCGCGGAGCACCCAGTCGTAGCCTATGTTCCACAGGAGCGGTCCCAGTACCGACCCCTGTGGAACCCCGCAGGAGACGCGACGGTGCCTCAAGCCGTCGCGCCCTACCACCAGGACCTCGCGGTCCTGGAGGTAGTCAGCCAACAGCCTCCGCAGATACAAGGGCACCCCGTGGTAACGGAGTGCCTCTTGTATCGTATTATGCGGAAGGCTGTTGAAGGCATTGGCTATATCGAGCGATACAGCCAACGCCTTTTCCCCCCCGCTGACCGCGTCCTGCGTCCATCCCTTGAGCCAGAGCAGGGCGTCTATTGTAGACCGCCCCGCCCTGAACCCATACTGGGCCTCGGACAGCCCAGGCCCAGTCCCCTCTAGGTGCCGGATGATACGGGAGGCCACTACTCTCTCCAGTAGCTTTCCCGTATCATCCAGCAACACTATTGGCCTGTATCCGGAAGGGGAGTCGACGGCTCGACCCTCCTTCCGGAGCAGGCACAGTCGGCCGTCCTTCCACAGCTTCGGGAACCGTCCGGACGTGAGGCACGCGTCGAACAGCTCCCGAAGCCGGTCGCCCATCTCCCTTAGGGCGATCCCAAGGACCCGTCCCGGGACCCCGTCTGGACCCGGTGCAGTCCGCTTGCCGCGTAGGCGGCCGACTGCAACTTCCATCTCCACCTCCGACACAGGTGGGATGGAAGCCGGGTCCGCGTCCTCGGCGAAGGACGCCGCCATCACCGGAGGGGTGTGGTGCGGGTCCCTGTCGGGAAAGAGCCCTTCCAGCACCCTCCCCAGGATCTCCGGCTCTAGGGACTCCGCGATTGGGGACGTCTGGCCCCGGAACTTTTTCCGGGCGGCCTTATATGGACGCCCCCATGGGTCCCTGTCGAGGCCGGCCAGGGCCTCGCCCCAGGCCTGGGACTTGGCCCGGCCGATGGCCAGCTGCAGCTCCCGCTTGGCGTCGCGGTAGAAGCTGTACAGCTGGCCCTCGACCGCCAGCTCCTCGACCGACAGCTGCTCGTCGGTCCGGCCGCTACGCCGCCTCCTGCAGCGGCCGTAGACCCGCCGCGCCTCCGAGCAGCCGTCTCGGAGCCCCGCGATCTCCGACGACCACCAATACACCTCTCGGCGGTCGTGGCGATGTCGGGACCTCGGCATGGCGGTGTCGCACACCGCCGTGACCCCCTCGCGGAAGTGGCCCGCCGCAACGTCCACTTCCGGGTGCATGGGAGCGGCAAACCACGACTGGACGATCGCCGCCTCTTCCGCCAGAGCGGGATCGAGGCGACTGATCGTCCAGCGTGGGAAATCCGCTCGCATGCACCGAGACCCTCCCTGGATGTCGGAGGTGGAGATCTCGAACCTAATATATTTGTGGTCCGAGAGAGTCTCCACCTCCGACATCACCCTCCAGGCCCGGACACGTGCTGCGACCGCCGGGGTGGCGAAGGATAAGTCCACCACGGACCCCCCGTTGTGTCGCACGCACGTGTGGGCTGACCCTCTGTTCAGGAGGGTCAGTCCTGTGGCAACCGCCCACTCCCTGACGATCTCGCCGCGAGCGTCAGTGGAGGGGTTGCCCCAATCCCGGGCCTTGGCGTTCAGGTCCCCCAGAAGGAGGACCTGCCGTGGCGCCTGCCTTCTTACCGCCGCGGCCAGGAGGTCTACGAAGACCTCCAGCTCCGCAGCGGTCTTATTGGGGGAGAAGTACGCGCCAACGACGACGTATTCTCCCCACTTGGCCACCACGTATCCCGAGCCCCTCTCTTCGACAGAGAGGGGGGGACCGCTGCCCGACCGCCCCACAATGGCAACGGAGCCATCCAAGTCCCCAACCCAGCAGGAATGGGAGGGAACGTAGTACGGCTCCGCTGCGACCGCCACGCCTATTTCCCACTGCGCCAGGGTCTGCATAAGCAGGTCTTGGGCCCGGGCGCAGTGGTTGAGGTTCGTCTGTAGGAGATTGTGATGTCTGACTTGATCCATCATTCAGACATCACAACCTCCTGGCTCGCCGCTTGGCGACCTCCTCCCGATGCGGCGTGGTTGGCAGCCGCAGGGGCGGCCTGGGTCCTGGCGGCCTTCCCCTTCGTCTTCGGGGGGGCACAGTTGCGTGCCCCCATTATGTGCCCGGAAGGCCTTCCCGACTCTGCGCATATCGCGCAGCGTGGGTTGGCCTTGCCGCAGCTGGCCGCCCGGTGACCTGCCTCTCCACACCGGAAGCACAGGTCCCCTCTGTCCGCCGCCGCGGGGCACTGAGGGCGCGTGTGCCCAAGCCCCATGCACTTGAAACAGCGCATGGGACGCACCTCCAGTGCCACCACTCGCACCGAGCTCCATCCCACCAGAAGTCTGCCCTTTTCCAGCAGCACTTTAGCTGCTGAAGTCGGGCAGGAAACGAGGCTGGAGCCGGCACCGAAGTCACGGCGGATCTCCCCGGCCTTCACCAGCTGCTCTGCGCAGCCTCCCGCCTTGGCGACCGCCGCCGCCACTTTCTCTTTCGTGGCGGCATCGTCCAGACCCGTCACCCTTAAATCGGTGGATTTGACGGGCCTGGCGATGTTGGCCACCTCGGACAAGACGTCACGGAGCTTCTCCGCGAGCTTGTCCGCCTTCTCGGAGTTTTGGGAGCCAGGGATCTCCAACATCCTGGCTCCTGTGGCCGTCTGGCGGAAGCGGAGACTGTCAATCCCCAGTTCCTGGAGATTGACACTCTCCTGCGCCTTTTGAAGGACGGCGCTGTAGGTCACCCCCCGCTCCGCGGCTTCGGGCTGTAAAGACAGCACAACAGCCGCGGACTTTGGGGGTTTCAGCGCCGCCTTAGCTTTAGGCTTGGCGGAAGCTACCGGCTTGGGCTTACCGGCGGTGGCAGTCTTAGCCTGCTGGGGAGGAGCGAGGGAGGGTTGGGAAGACTTTCCCTTCCCCTTGCCCTTGCCTTTCCTCACCACCACTGCCCAGGTTTCCGCCTGCGGGACAGTGGGGGGAGCAGCCTCGTCGGTGCGTTGGATCCCTCTACTGGTAGAGGGAACCACAACCGGTGCCACTGAAGGGGTGGCAGCAGTCTTCTTCGGAGCCTGCTTGCCCGACTTGGGCGCAGGCTTGCAGGCTGGCTCCGACGTCGGTTTCGGTGCCGACGCCACCGCCTTCTTGGCGTCCGCTCTTAAGGGCGGGCGGACCGTCTGGGCAGGCAGAAGCCGGTCCTCGATCACCGCGAGTCGGGCATTGAGCATTTGCCCGAACGTGGTGGTCAAGGAGCGTTTCAGCTCCTCCACCAAATCTGCCGCCCCTAGCAATGTGGCGGGGGGCGCCTGCGTCTCTGCGGTAGTAGCGGTAGCGGCGGCTTTGGCGGCGGCGGCGGCTTCCGTCTTGGCTTCCATGAAGCCGCGACGGAGTGCCTTCACCTCCGCCCTGCCAGACTCGACCTCGAGACGCAGGCGGCCGTTCTCCGCCCTGAGACGCCTCGTCTCCTCTGCCTCGCTCCTGTTAGCAAGGGCATCTATCACCCCTCTAAGCAGCGAAGTTGATCGCTTAAGGCGACCCACAAACTCGCCTTTGAGGTTGCCAGACTTTCTGGCAACCTCCTGAATGCAGGCCAGGCTTTGGCCCGCCTGCGCCCTCAGCTCCTGGGCGTTCAGGTCGGTGAAGTCACCGACCGTTGCGACGGCATCGGATTCGGCACCCGTATCCGTCGCAAGGTCGATGACTGCAGCGACCGACTTCTTCTTATACTTCCTGCCTTGCAGGACTTCCTCCAGCTCTTTGCTGGATGGCGCAGGAGAAGAGGGTTTTAGGAACTCTTCCCTGGAGGGGCCCGCCTTGGTGGTCCTTCCTCTTCCTCTTCTGGCCGTCTGGCAAACTTTATTGCCAGCCAGCCCGTCACTTTCGGAGTCCGAATCGGCCAGGTAGAACGAAGAGCTCGGCCGTTTTCGGCCGACTTCTTCATCTATCTCCATATCTGATACACGGACCTCGTCCGAACGTCTTTCCCTTACGGGAATGACCGGGGAGTGGCCCTGAGAAGGGCCGTTTGGTGGGCCCTGAGAAGGGCCGTTTGGTGGGCCCTGAGAAGGGCCGTTTGGTGGGCCCTGAGAAGGGCCGTTTGGTGGGCCCTGAGAAGGGCCGTTTGGTGGGCCCTGAGAAGGGCCTTTTTTAAACTTCCCCGAAGGGTCACGCGGCTGCGGTTTCCGCATGTTGTCGTCAGACATTGTAGATAGCCGGCAATGATATCTACCACCCCATTTTTTTTTTTTTTTTTTTTTTTTTTTTTTTTACGTGGGGAAATCCTCATGGATACCTCTCCGCTGCGGGGGCAGCAGAGAGGTTATGTCGGACTCTTACCGACTAAAACCCCACGGTGAGCAGTCTTCTGCCATGGTGGGGCGAGATGGGGTCGCGCTAGCATTCACCATCTCGCCCCGGCAGCAGGCCCGGTAAACCGGGCCACTACGCCTATGGAGGGGTGACCCTGCTCAACAAGGCCACCCCCCAGACGAGTGGGGCCGTGCAAGCCGGCAGAGAGTCCCCCGACTCTCAACCGGTGACCCCACTACGGAGGGTGGAGGAGGCGGTCGAACCGCCTCCTCCTCGCCCCCCTTCGTCTGCGTCGGAGCGGGTCAGACAGGACGTCGTCCTCTCTGGCCCGCTCCGCTGTCTCCTTCTGCGCCATCACCGCTTCGCAGAAGGAGACCACCGCCTGCCACGATCTCTCGCTGCCGAGCATGGCGTTCACCACGGTCGGCAGGGAGAGATCCCTCCCTATCACCGCTGAAAGCGTGTGCCGCTGGGAGCCCCATGCGGCACACGCCTCCAGCGTGTGGGGCGCCGTGTCCTCCGACGCCCCACATTCATGGCAGGCTGGGGTCGCCTCCCGTCTTGCGATCTGATGCAGGTACTTTCCGAAACATCCGTGTCCGGAAAGCACCTGCACCAGTCTGAAGGTCAGCGACCCATGTCGCCGCCTCACCCACCTCCGGAGGACCGGGCGGATGGCCTCCACCGTCCACTGCCCAGGGACCGGTGGAGCCAGGTCCTCCGTCCACCGCCGCAACAGGGCGGCCCGCGCCTGCCACCGCATGCGCGTGACCTCCTCCCACGCTGGGGGCTCTCCTCGGGATCTCCTCGCCGCCACGAAGTGGTACACTTCGGCGAGGATCTCCGCTTGGAGCTCCCAGGGGGGATCACCGGCCAGCACGCACGCTGCCGTCCAGGACACCGTCCGATACCCGCGTATCGCCCTCGTCGCAATGACCCGCTGCGGACGTCGCAGCAGGGTCTTGTTACTGCGACCGAGGGCGTCCACCCAGACGGGTGCCCCGTACAGGGCCATACTCCGGATCACTCCGGAGTACAGCCGACGGCAGTTGGCGCTCGGGCCGCCCACGTTGGGCAGCAGCCTCCCCAAGGCGGCCGCGGCTCCCACGACTCTTGGGGCCAACTGGGCAAAGTGGGCCCCAAAGCCCCACCTCCCGTCCAGGATGAGACCCAGATATTTCATCTGGGTCCCAACCCGGACCGGGACCCCGTCCAGGTGCACCCGCGTTCCTGGAGGAGGTCCCCCCCGAGGCCCATGAAACAACAGGGCCTCGGTCTTGGAGACGGCAACCTCCAGCCCCAGGGCACGTATGCGGTCGACCACGAGGGTTGTTCCCACCGTGGCCAACCGCAACGTCTCCCGGAGCTCCGTCCCCTTGACTACGACTAGGGTGTCGTCCGCGTAGCACGCTACCCGCATACTTGCGGGAAGCGTGCCGCGGAGCACCCAGTCGTAGCCTATGTTCCACAGGAGCGGTCCCAGTACCGACCCCTGTGGAACCCCGCAGGAGACGCGACGGTGCCTCAAGCCGTCGCGCCCTACCACCAGGACCTCGCGGTCCTGGAGGTAGTCAGCCAACAGCCTCCGCAGATACAAGGGCACCCCGTGGTAACGGAGTGCCTCTTGTATCTGGCATGTATAGCTGGCAGCGGACGAGTGCTGGTGGGCTGGGTAGCGGCGCAGGTCCGCATCTTAGATGCCAGACCTCGGCGCTGCTACCGATGCCTCGCACTGGGCCACGTCGGGGCCCAATGCAAGGCCGAAGTCGACCGCAGCGATGAGTGCTATCGCTGCGGTCGAAAGGGCCACAAGGCCCGAGAATGCTCTGCCGCTCCCCACTGCTCACTCTGTGCAGCAGCGGGGAAAGCGGCAGACCACCTCTCCGGGGGCAAGGCATGCGCCAAGCCCCCGTCAAAGTCAGGGGCCAAACGGAAGGCCGCCGCGGCTGGAGCTAAGGCCCAGCCGCGGCCGCCTCCCCCTGATACAGGGCAGGCGGTTCGCATGGAGGAAAGTTAGTTATGGCCCTAACTTTCCTCCAGGCGAACATCAACCACTCCGCTCGCGCTCAGGACCTTCTCCTGCAGTGTCTTGCGGAGAGGTCGATTCACGTGGGGGTGGTTGCCGAGCCGTACGTGATCCCACCCAGGTCTGACTGGGTTGGAGATCTCGACGGCTTGGTGGCAATCACCACCCAATCGCCGGTCCGATCCCCCCCCCTTGAAAGTCGGTCAAGGGGCAGGGGATACGTCGCTGCCGTGGTGGGCAGAGTGATGGTGGTGGGGGTCTATCACTCCGGTAATAGACCCCGCCACGAGCTGGAGACTCTCCTCAGCGAGGTGGGAACCTTAATTGGTCAGACCCGCCCGCTCCCCGTGCTCGTTCTTGGGGACTTCAACGCCAAATCAGTGGCGTGGGGGTCCCCGACGACGGATCCGCGGGGAGACACCGTAGTCGAGTGGATGGCTGAGGTTGGTCTCTGCCTCGTGAATCAGGGGGCGGAAAACACCTGTGTCCGTCAGTGGGGTGGCTCGATCGTCGACCTGACATTCGCCACCCCAGACCTTGCCTGCCGCATACGCGACTGGCAGGTATTGGTCGACGAGGAGACGCTTTCCGACCACCGGTACATCCGGTTCAGCGTCTCCTCGTCTTTGACGGACACGGTGAGGGGGGAGACGAGCGAGATCGGTCCGCGTTGGGCCCTGAAGCATCTCGACGTCGAGATACTGCTGGAGGCGGCCATCGTCGAGGCGTGGAGCGGCACTGCTCTGGAGCCGGAACCAGTAGACGTGGACGAGATGGCGGACGGGCTGTGTGGGGCACTTACGCGCGTGTGCGATGCGGCAATGCCGCGTGCGCGAGCCCCGCAGCCCAGACGCCAAGTCTACTGGTGGTCAGAGGAGATTGCCGAGCTCCGGCGACGCTGTGTAACGAGGCGCCGCCGATACCAGCGGTATCGGAGACGTAGGCGGCAAGAGACCGAAACCACCGAGTCTCTGTACGCCGCCTACAGAGAGGCTTCCAGGGCCCTACGCGTCGCGATCGACGAGGCCAAGAGGCAGGCTTGGGAGCAACTGCTGGAGGGGTTGGAGCGTGACCCGTGGGGCCGCCCGTACCGATGGGCGAGACAGAAGCTCCGCCCATGGGCACCCCCCGTCACTGCTTCGCTCCAACCGGCAGTGCTCCAGAGGGTGGTTGAAGGCTTGTTCCCCGGAGCCCCGGGGACCGAATTCACGCCTCCCACCGCCGTGGCCTCGTCATCGACCGATCTCGAGGGTGAAGAGGAGGAGGACGAGCCTGTCCCTGTTTCAGAGGGAGAGCTGGGTGCAGCAGTGCTCAGGATGAGGGCCAAAAACACGGCGCCTGGGCCAGATGGCATACCGGGCCGTGCGTGGGCCCTCTCCTTGGAGCACCTCACCCCCAATCTGGCGGCCCTGTTCGACAGGTGCCTCAGAGAGGGAAGGTTCCCCAAGAGATGGAAGAGGGGCAGGCTCGTCCTTATCCGGAAGGAGGGACGCCCTGCGGACGAGCCGTCGGGCTATCGTCCGATCGTGCTGCTTGACGAGGCTGGCAAGCTCTTGGAGCTAACCTAACCTAACCTTTTTTTTTTTTTTTTTTTTTTTTTTTTTTTTGACGCTGGGAAAAATGCATTACGCATACCCCTCCATCGGGGGATGGAGGGGGTATGTGGGACTCCCGGCACTGAGACCGGTATACCCACTAAACAACCCAGCGGCACTCCGGCATCGTCTGTGCGGAGGGGGACTGGGAAACCGGCAGAGCCTTTTCATCCAGTCCCCCGCCGACGACCGCCCGCCTGCACGGCGGGCCCCGCACGCCCCTCCCAACGGGAGAGGCCCCGGGAATGACCGCGAGTGCTCGGTCATTCCCGCCAGACGGAGGTGGTCAATAGGTGCAATGCGGGAGAAGGCACCCCCGCGCCTGTCTCCCGCTATTGACCACCGGGAAGGGGTAGGAGAAGACCGCGTCTTCTCCTACCCCTTCTCCGTCTCCGCAGCGGCGCCGCAAGGGGGTCTTCCTCCCTTGCGCGCTCCGCCGCCTCCTTTTGCGACATCTACTCACTAGAGCCGCGGGACGACACACTCTCCCAACTCATCTGGCTCGCGTCTGAGTCTGATTCCGACAGGTTTATAGTCGGAATCAGACTCTCTGAGGCCTGCGGGGCCCCACCCGCACCCAGGATGGGTGCGGGGGAGGCGCCGGTGGCCTCACCTTTCTCCTCGTTGCTTTTAGCCGGTGTGGCGCAATCTGTGCGCTCCAGCACAACGCGGGCCCTCCGTAAGTAATACGGGGCCACGCGCACCTCCTCGTTCTTGTCCGTAGTCTTGCCTGGGTTATCGTGTTGAGAGTCGTCGGTGTCCGGTATGGGTTTGCTGTGGTCGTCGGTACGTGGGCCCCGATCGGAGCCCACGAGGCGTTGGTTGCCCCCCGCAAATACAATGGGGCTGCCTTCTCTCGACCGTCCAGAAGGGTGGGATCCCCCCACTTGCGGAATATTTCCAATCGCCTTGTGATCCATGTTTGTTCCTTTTTGAAGGGGTGAGGTCCCCTTGTGACGCCCTAGCGACCGGGTTCCCCCCGGCCATGCATCCTATCGGCGGGCGCCAAACCTTAGGATTCGGAGACGCATGGGGCCCGACGGGGTGGCCGTGTTGACCCTCCCCGCCGCGCCGCAGGCCTTGCAGGCCCGCCATCCCACGACCCGAAGGTCCGCTGCAGCATCGGCTGCTCATCGTGTTTGCCCGATTGGGTGGCCGGGTTGACCATCCCAACCGCGCCGCGGGCCTTGCAGGCCCGCCATCCCACGACCCAAAGGTCCGCTGAGCCCCTCGCGGGGCTCCCACCGTTGTGGAGAAACTCCACTGCAGCAACGCTGCACCGCCAGTTGTGCCCGACGGGGTGGCCGAGTTGACCCTCCCCGCCGCGCCGCCAGCCTTGCAGGCCGGCCATCCACCGACCCGGAGGTCCGCTGAGCCTCTGTGAGGCTCCCACTGGCCTCTCTGCTGTGCTCTATGCTACCTTCATAGAGACACGCAGAGAGGCCCACCGTTCCCAGCTATTTGCCACGACCAACAAAATCCCACAAGGAGAAGTTATTGATCGTGTTGACAGGGTGCACCGGCCCAGTCACTGCCGTTCCCCCCGGACGTATCCATAAGGGACAAGCAGCGACCGAGCACACGTGGAGGTTGCCGGGACTAGCACCCCAACTAGCACCCCAACCTAACCTAACCTTTTTTTTTTTTTTTTTTTTTGACGCTGGGAAAAATGCATTACGCATACCCCTCCATCGGGGGATGGAGGGGGTATGTGGGACTCCCGGCACTGAGACCGGTATACCCACTAAACAACCCAGCGGCACTCCGGCATCGTCTGTGCGGAGGGGGACTGGGAAACCGGCAGAGCCTTTTCATCCAGTCCCCCGCCGACGACCGCCCGCCTAAACGGCGGGCCCCGCACGCCCCTCCCAGCGGGAGGGGCCCCGGGAATGACCGCGAGTGCTCGGTCATTCCCGCCAGACGGAGGTGGTCAATAAGTGCAATGCGGGAGAAGGCACCCCCGCGCCTGTCTCCCGCTATTGACCACCGGGAAGGGGTAGGAGAAGACCGCGTCTTCTCCTACCCCTTCTCCGTCTCCGCAGCGGCGCCGCAAGGGGGTCTTCCTCCCTTGCGCGCTCCGCCGCCTCCTTTTGCGACATCACGTCCTCGCAAAAGGAGGCGACCGTGGGATCTCCCGAGCCAGTCCCGCAGGACCGGCCCGAGAGCGTCCAACGTTCGTCGGCCAAACGCGGCGGTGGCGAGGTCCTCCGTCCAATGGAGGACGACCGCGTCCCTCGCCTCGCGCCGGACGGCCTCCCGCTCTTCCGGGGCGGGGCGCTCACCGAGCGCCTTACGCCCCGCCGTCCACTCGTACACTCTGGCGAGCACCCCTGCCTCGAGCTCCCAAGGAGGGGTGCCAGCCAGAGCGCACGCTGCCGCGAAACCTACCGACCGGTAGGCCCGCGACACCCGCTGCGCTATGGCCCTTTGGGGCCTCCGAAGAGCTGTGACGTTCTCCCTCCTTCGGAGGGAGTCCGCCCAGATCGGGGCCCCGTAAAGGGCCATACTCTTCAAGATGCCGGCGTAAAGGTGCCGGCACCGCCCTTTCGGTCCTCCCATATTAGGGAGGAGCCACGAAAGGGCCCCCGCGACCTTCAGCAGGCGCGTCGACAGCCCGCTGAAGTGCGGGCCGAAGCGCCACCTGCTGTCGAGTGTAAGGCCCAGATATTTCATCTGGGCCTTCACCTCGATCCTGACGCCCTCCACCACGATGTGGGCGTCAGGGGGTGTGCGCTGCCGAGGCCCGTGGAAGAACACAGCCTCGGTCTTGTTCAGCGCCACCTTCAGGCCCAGTCGGCGGATCCTTCCTGCGACTAAGGATCCGCCGGCTGAGGCCAGACCCGCCACCTCCCTGTAGTCTCTCCCCCGGGCTGTGAGCAGAGTGTCATCCGCATAGCAGATGACACTCGTGCCCCGGAGGAGAGTACCCCGCAGGAGCCAATCGAATCCGATGTTCCACAAGAGCGGTCCTAGGACCGACCCCTGTGGAACACCGGACTCGGCTCCGTACCTGCGAAGCTGGCCCGTCCGATCTACGAGGAGGACCGCTCGGTCCTCCAGGTAGTCGGACAGGAGGCTCCGCAGGTACCGAGGCACTCCGTGGTAACGGAGTGCCTCCAGGATCGTCGAGTGGGGGACGGAGTTGAAGGCGTTGGCGATGTCAAACGACACAGCCAACACTCCGTCCCCCGCCTCGACGGCCTCCCGCACTTGGCCCTTAAGTCGGGCCAAGGCGTCTACTGTCGAACGCCCTCTTCGGAAACCGAACTGGGCGTCCGACAGGTCCGGCCCCACCCTCCGCAGGTGGCCGTTCAGCCGGTTGGCCACTATCCCCTCGAACAGCTTACCGACCTCATCGAGCAGAACGATGGGTCGGTAAGCTGAGGGGGAGTCCGCCGGGCGGCCCTCCTTTCGGAGGAGGCACAATTGCCCCTCCTTCCACGGTTTCGGGAACCTACCAGTCGTGAAACACGAGCTGAATAGGTCCCGAAACCTCCCCTACATTTGGAGCGCGGCGATTGCCACCACCCGCGCGGGGACGCCGTCCGGCCCAGGGGCCGTCCGCTTGGCGCGGAGGCGGAGAGCCTCCCCCTCCAGTTCCACTGCGGTGACTGGAGGGACCTCCTCCTCCTCCTCCTCCGGCGGGACCGCTCCCCGTGGAGGGTCCATTGCTGGTGGGGCGAATTCGGTCCTGCACGGAAACAGGCACCGAACCACCCCATCCAGCAAGGCGGGCTCGAGGGTCTCCGCCAGCGGGGGACCGAAGGGGCGCAGTTTGTTCTGCGCCGCCTTGTACGGTCTCCCGTACGGGTCCCTGTCGAGACCCTCCAGCATCTCGGCCCTCGCCGCGTCCTGGGCGGCGCCCATTGCCGCCTTGAGGACCCCCTTCGCCTCTACGTAAGAGGCGTAGAGAAGGTCCTCGTTCTCCTCATCTCGGCGGCTGCGCCGCCGACTCCGCGCGTAGGCCCTCCTTGCCGCCACGCAGGCGGCCCGGAGCCCCGCTAGCTCCTCCGACCACCAGTAGACGGCGCGTCGGGGAGGAGGGCGGCGAGACCGAGGCATGCTGGAGTTGCACACCTCGGTCAGGGACTCCCTGAGTCGGCCCGCTGCGGCGTCCACGTCCAGGACTTGGAGGGGAGGCGCGAGCCAGTCCTAGACGAACGCCGCCTCTACAGCCGCCTCCCGGTCCAGGCGGGTGAGAGCCCACCGTGGAAAGGGAGAACGGCTCGGGGGGACCGTTCTCCGGGGGCTCTGGGTGGAGATGTCGAACCGCACATACCGGTGGTCCGACAACGTCTCCACCGTCTCCACCCGCCAGTTCAAGACGCGGGCGGCTAGCACGGGGGTGGCGAACGAGACGTCCACCACCGACCCTCCCCGTTGCCGCACACACGTCTGAACCGTCCCTCTGTTGAGGAGGGACACACCCGACGAGGCCGCCCACAGCTCCACAGCGGGACCCCGGGCGTTACAAGTGGCGGCCGGGTTACCCCAGGCCGCCGACTTGGCGTTCAGGTCGCCCAATACGGCGACCTGACGCGGCGCCGCCCTACCGACCACCCCGGTCAGGACTTCGAGAAAGTTCTCGAAGTCCTGGAGGGGGCGGTTAGGGGAGAAATACACGCCCACCATGGCTATTTCTCCCCACGCGGCGGCCACATATCCCGGTCCCCTCTCTAATAGCGAGAGGGGAGGGGAGTCTGTGGAAGACCGCGCCACCAATGCCACCGAGCCGTCCCGATCACCTAGCCAACGGCTAGGGACCGAGTACGGCTCAGCGACCACCGCCACGTCCACCAACCACTCAGCCAGGACCTGTATCAACAGGTCCTGGGCTGCTTTGCAGTGGTTGGTGTTCGCCTGGAGGATGCGATGTCTGACCCTATCCATCATTCAGACATCGCATTCTCCTCAGCAGCCGCCGGGGTTCCCGTTGCGGGGACGGCGGCGGCGGTCGCGGCAGGCCGGGTCGGCGCCTGCGTTTTTCCCTTCTTGGGGGGAGGATTGCAATTCCTCCCCTTCATTACGTGGTCGGCCGGGCGGCCGCTGGCGGCACACACCAAGCAGTGCGGCTTGGCGGCCGTGCAGGTGGCGGACTTATGCCCCTCTTTGCCGCAGCGGTAGCAGCTCTCCGCCCTGTCTACCGCAGACGGACAGAGGGCCCGCGTGTGCCCGATACCGAAGCACTTGAAGCAGCGCAATGGCTGATCTTCAAGTGCTCGGACCCGGCACGAGCTGAAGCCCACGCAGAGCCGCCCCTTGGCGAGGGCGGCTTTGGCCGCGGTGACTGGGCACTCGAGGCGGATGGTGCCCATGCCGCCGCGGCCAGGCCGGATGCCCCGGCCTTGCACCGCTGCGACGTCGCAGTCCCCTATCGCTGCGACCGCCGCGACCACCTCCTCTTTGGTGACCGAGTCGTCGAGATCGGTCACCTCCAAGGTCGCGGACTTAATGGGCCGCACCACCTTCGCCGCGTCCGCAATGACCTCTTTGAGCTTCGCCGCAAAGAGGTCTGCGTTGGTGCCGCCCTGGGCCCCCGGGAATTCGAAGATTCGAGCCCCGGCTTGGGTCCGACAGCACGCCACCGCTCCGATCCCCAGTTGGGTGGGATCGGCGTTGGTACGAGCCCGTTTCAAAACGGACTCGTACGTCTCGCCCCGCTCCGCAGCCTCCGCGGTGAGCGTCACCACGACGGCTGCAGTCTTGGGAGGAACAAGCTTCCTCCCACCGGCGGGGGCCCGTTTGGCTGCAGGAGCAGCGGTGGCGGGCGCGGGGGCCGACTTCTTCCCCTTCCCCTTACCCTTTCCCTTGCCGGTCCCCTGGGACGGGCAGGGAAGGGAGGTCGCGGGGGTTGCAGGGGGGGCGGCCGCTCTCCCCTGTTTGGCCTTACCCTTCCCCCTCCTGACCACTTCCGTCCAAGAATTGGACGGTGTGGAGGAGGGAAGAAGGGTGTCCTCCTGTTGGGAGGACGGCCCCGGCTGGTTTGGCCTGTTGTCCTCCTTTTGGGAGGACGGCCCCGGCACTTGCGGCCTCTTGTCCGCAGCGAGTGGCGGGCGGAGGCGCTTTTCCGGCAAGAGCCTGTCCTCGATGCCGGCGAGGCAGGCTCTCGTGAAGGCCCTTTCCTCCATTACAACCTTGCGGATTACATCCTCAAGGTTGGAGGAGGAGGTAGGGCCCTCAGCCGCTGGTCTGGCGTCGGCCTGAGTGGGCCGGGCCGTGGCTTCAGCCAGCTTCTGATGCAGCTGGCTGACCTCCGACTGCAGGCGATCGACCTTCGCCTGCAGTTGCCACGTCTCGTCCGTTGCGGTGCGCTGCACCAGCTCCCGGACGATGCCACGCAAGCTCGCGGCCCTGCACTTAAGGGACTTCTGGAAAGTCCCTTTTAAGTTGGAGGACTTAGAGGCGACCTGCGCGATCTCCTCTTCGTCCTCTCGCGCCATGCGCTCTAGCTCCTCCAGAGAGTGGTCCGAGTACAGGACGGTAGACCCGCCGTACCCTGACCTTCCCCGTGAGGTGCGCGCCTGCTGCTCCTTGGCTGCGACCTGCTCCTCCAGGTCTTGCTGGAGCTGCGCCCGCCGAGCCAGGCTCAACTCTCGTTGAGCGTCAGCCAAACCCACGTCGTGGGTGTCCGCCGTAACGGTGGAAGGCTTCCTTGCCTTCGCTTTCTTCCTCGGCTTGCTCTTCGTGGAGTCCGAAGAGCAGGACCCGGCCTTCATAAAGGCCCGCTTCTGAGCCTGTTGGCGACTTTCCGCTGTCGTCATCGGCATCGAGGCGTCCGATTCGAAAACGACGGAATCGTTGTCGGAGTCCGACACCTCGTCCACCCTACTATACACGCTAGCCGCGGATGATGCGCGACTAACGTCCGCCACCGACGCAATGTCGTCGGCTTGGCCCTGAGAAGGGCCTTTTGGTTGGCCCTGAGAAGGGCCTTTTGGTGGGCCCTGAGAAGGGCCTTTTGGTTGGCCCTGAGAAGGGCCTTTTGGTGGGCCCTGAGAAGGGCCTTTTGGTTGGCCCTGAGAAGGGCCTTTTGGGTGGCCCTGATAAGGGCCGTTTGGCTTCCGGAAACGCCCGGAGGCGTCCCGCGCTGGTTTAGGCATCGTTGCCTCCGCCAAAGTTGCAGATACCCGCAATGAAATCTACAACGCACAGTGCACTTTAGCCGAGACCAGTCTGCCACTCCGTTACGGTGACAGAACTGGTTCGTTACCAGGGAACACGACGAGGACGTAAGCACTGTGGGGGGTTCCCCAACCAAACCTTTTTTTTTTTTTTTTTTTTTTTTTTTTTTTTTTTTTTTTTTTTTTTTTTTTTTTTGACGCTGGGAAAAATGCATTACGCATACCCCTCCATCGGGGGATGGAGGGGGGTATGTGGGACTCCCGGCACTGAGACCGGTATACCCACTAAACAACCCAGCGGCACTCCGGCATCGTCTGTGCGGAGGGGGACTGGGAAACCGGCAGAGCCTTTTCATCCAGTCTCCCGCCGACGACCGCCCGCCTGCACGGCGGGCCCCGCACGGGGCCCCGGGAATGACCGCGAGTGCTCGGTCATTCCCGCCAGACGGAGGTGGTCAATATGTGCAATGCGGGAGAAGGCACCCCCGCGCCTGTCTCCCGCTATTGACCACCGGGAAGGGGTAGGAGAAGACGCGGTCTTCTCCGTCTCCGCAGCGGCGCCGCAAGGGGGTCTTCCTCCCTTGCGCGCTCCGCCGCCTCCTTTTGCGACATCACTTCCTCGCAAAAGGAGGCGACCGTTGCCCAGGCCCCCTCGCTTCCCAGCATGGCGTTGACCACGCTGGGAAGCGAGAGGTCCCGGCCGACGACGGCGACCAAGCTGCGGCGCAGCTCGGACCACGACGGGCACACCTCGAAGGTGTGCTGCGCCGTGTCCTCCGCGGCGCCACAGTCGTGGCACGCCGGTGTCTCCTCCCGTCCAATCCGGTGCAGGTACGATCCGAAGCAACCGTGCCCGGATAGCACCTGCACCAGACGGAACGAGAGGAAACCGTGGGACCTCCCGAGCCAGTCCCGCAGGACCGGTCCGAGAGCGTCCAACGTTCGTCGGCCAAACGCGGCGGTGGCGAGGTCCTCCGTCCAATGGAGGACGACCGCGTCCCTCGCCTCGCGCCGGACGGCCTCCCGCTCTTCCGGGGCGGGGCACTCACCGAGCGCCTTACGCCCCGCCGTCCACTCGTACACTCTGGCGAGCACCCCTGCCTCGAGCTCCCAAGGAGGGGTGCCAGCCAGAGCGCACGCTGCCGCGAAACCTACCGACCGGTAGGCCCGCGACACCCGCTGCGCTATGGCCCTTTGGGGCCTCCGAAGAGCTGTGACGTTCTCCCTCCTTCGGAGGGAGTCCGCCCAGATCGGGGCCCCGTAAAGGGCCATACTCTTCAAGATGCCGGCGTAAAGGTGCCGGCACCGCCCTTTCGGTCCTCCCATATTAGGGAGGAGCCACGAAAGGGCCCCCGCGACCTTCAGCAGGCGCGTCGACAGCCCGCTGAAGTGCGGGCCGAAGCGCCACCTGCTGTCGAGTGTAAGGCCCAGATATTTCATCTGGGCCTTCACCTCGATCCTGACGCCCTCCACCACGATGTGGGCGTCAGGGGGTGTGCGCTGCCGAGGCCCGTGGAAGAACACGGCCTCGGTCTTGTTCAGCGCCACCTTCAGGCCCAGTCGGCGGATCCTTCCTGCGACTAAGGATCCGCCGGCTGAGGCCAGACCCGCCACCTCCCTGTAGTCTCTCCCCCGGGCTGTGAGCAGAGTGTCATCCGCATAGCAGATGACACTCGTGCCCCGGAGGAGAGTACCCCGCAGGAGCCAATCGAATCCGATGTTCCACAGGAGCGGTCCTAGGACCGACCCCTGTGGGACACCGGACTCGGCTCCGTACCTGCGAAGCTGGCCCGTCCGATCTACGAGGAGGACCGCTCGGTCCTCCAGGTAGTCGGACAGGAGGCTCCGCAGGTACCGAGGCACTCCGTGATAACGGAGTGCCTCCAGGATCGTCGAGTGGGGGACGGAGTTGAAGGCGTTGGCGATGTCAAACGACACGGCCAACACTCCGTCCCCCGCCTCGACGGCCTCCCGCACTTGGCCCTTGAGGCGGGCCAAGGCGTCTACCGTCGAACGCCCCCTTCGGAAACCGAACTGGGCGTCCGACAGGTCCGGCCCCACCCTCCGCAGGTGGCCGTTCAGCCGGTTGGCCACTATCCCCTCGAACAGCTTACCGACCTCATCGAGCAGAACGATGGGTCGGTAAGCTGAAGGGGAGTCCGCCGGGCGGCCCTCCTTTCGGAGGAGGCACAACTGCCCCTCCTTCCACGGTTTCGGGAACCTACCAGTCGTGAGACACGAGCTGAATAGGTCCCGAAACCTCTCGCCCATTTGGAGGGCAGCAATGGCCACAACCCGCGCGGGGACGCCGTCCGGCCCGGGGGCCGTCTTCTTGGCGCGGAGGCGAAGAACCTCCCCCTCAAACTCCGCCGCCGTGACTGGAGGGGCCTCCTCCTCCCCCTCCTCCGGCGGGGCCGCTCCCCGTGGAGGGTCCATTGCTGGTGGGGTGAATTCGGTCCTGCACGGAAACAGGCACCGAACCACCCCATCCAGCAATGCGGGCTCGAGGGTCTCCGCCAGCGGGGGACCGAAGGGGCGCAGTTTGTTCTGCGCCGCCTTGTACGGTCTCCCGTACGGGTCCCTGTCGAGACCCTCCAGCATCTCGGCCCTCGCCGCGTCCTGGGCGGCGCCCATCGCCGCCTTGAGGACCCTCTTCGCCTCTACGTAAGAGGCGTAAAGAAGGTCCTCTCCCTCCTCATCTCGGCGGCTGCGCCGCCGACTCCGCGCGTAGGCCCTCCTTGCCGCCACGCAGGCGGCCCGGAGCCCCGCTAGCTCCTCCGACCACCAGTAGACGGCGCGTCGGGGAGGAGGGCGGCGAGACCGAGGCATGCTGGAGTTGCATACCTCGGTCAGGGACTCCCTGCGCGCCTGCTGCTCCTTGGCAGCGACCTGCTCCTCCAGGTCTTGCTGGAGCTGCGCCCGCCGTGCCAAGCTCAGCTCTCGCTGAGCGTCAGCCAAACCCACATTGTGGGTGTCCGCCGTAACGGTTGAAGAAGAAGACTTTTTGGCCTTCGTCTTCTTTCTCGGCTTGCTCTTCGCGGAGTCCGAAGAGCAGGAAGGCCTTCATGAAGGCCCGCTTCTTTGCCTGTTGGCGACTCTCCGCTGTCGCCATCGGCATCGAGGCATCGGACTCACAAACGACAGAGTCGTTCTCCGAGTCCGAAAACTCATCCGCAAACAAGCTAGCCGCGGATGATGCGCGGCTAGCCTCCGCTACCGACGCGACGTCGTCGGCTTGGCCCTGAGAAGGGCCTTTTGGTTGGCTCTGAGAAGAGCCTTTTGGTGGGCCCTGAGAAGGGCCTTTTGGTTGGCTCTGAAAAGAGCCTTTTGGTGGGCCCTGAGAAGGGCCTTTTGAGTGGCCCTGATAAGGGCCGTTTGGTTTGCGGAAACGCCCGAGGGCGTCCCGCGCTGGTTTAGGCATGTTTGCCTCCGCCAGTGTTGTAGATTACCCGCAAGAATGTCTACAACGCACAGTGCACTTTAGCCGAGACCAGTCTGCCACTCCGTTACGGTGACAGAACTGGTTCGTTACCAGGGAACACGACGAGGACGTAAGCACTGTGGGGGGTTCCCCAACCTTTTTTTTTTTTTTTTTTTTTTTTTTTTTTTTTTTTTTTTTTTTTTACGTGGGGAAATCCTCATGGATACCTCTCCGCTGCGGGGGCAGCAGAGAGGTTATGTCGGACTCTTACCGACTAAAACCCCACGGTGAGCAGTCTTCTGCCATGGTGGGGCGAGATGGGGTCGCGCTAGCATTCACCATCTCGCCCCGGCAGCAGGCCCGGTAAACCGGGCCACTACGCCTATGGAGGGGTGACCCTGCTCAACAAGGTCACCCCCCAGACGAGTGGGGCCGTGCAAGCCGGCAGAGAGTCCCCCGACTCTCTACCAGTGACCCCACTACGGAGGGTGGAGGAGGCGGTCGAACCGCCTCCTCCTCGCCCCCCTTCGTCTGCGTCGGAGCGGGTCAGACAGGACGTCGTCCTCCCTGGCCCGCTCCGCTGTCTCCTTCTGCGCCATCACCGCCTCGCAGAAGGAGACCACCGCCTGCCACGATCTCTCGCTGCCGAGCATGGCCATCACCACGCTCGGCAGGGAGAGATCCCTCCCTATCACCGCTGAAAGCGTGTGCCGCTGGGAGCCCCATGCGGCACACGCCTCCAGCGTGTGGGGCGACGTATCCTCCGGCGCCCCACATTCATGGCAGGCTGGGGTCGCTTCCCGTCTTGCGATCTGGTGCAGATACTTTCCGAAACATCCGTGTCCGGAAAGCATCTGCACCAGTCTGAAGGTTGTAACGTTTTATACGTACATGTATATTTCTAAGTCATCGTAAGGTATATTAATCTTAAATTAGAAGCTTAAATACCTACGAAATTATTTACATTTAACTAAATATTTACAATTAAACTTAAAAACTACTTACTAAATAATAATTTAATACATCATCAACACGTTCTATATTGAAAGTAGCATTTTAAAACGTCCAAAGGACGAATCTATTGTTCTCCGCATCGCGCGATCTTGCGTCATCGGTGGAGTCACAGTTTAATGTATAGTACGCTGCGCAGGCACACCGGCCGTGCGCCGGCGCCGCATTGGTCGCCGCCCGGCCCACAGACGCCCGATATCTTTCATTTCGAACGCACGTCACTTTGATGCTCGGTCTCTAATACGTTCGCAATACCCTTTTTTATTGTGTTCGTAACCGAAATTTATTAGTTGTCGTCACTTAGCGTTCCTCGAAACCTAAATATATGTGGTAGGTGTGATTTTCAACCCCAGATTGGGGTTCAAAGATCGGACTCCGAAACTTGGGTTATATAACCGAACCCACTTGCCATCCAACCATCCTGCTTTGCTTCCATCTGGACTGTACAGCAGGCAGAAGCTGCAACCCTGATCCTGGTCTTCACGACGAGCGCCCACCTACATCTGCGGCCGCCTTCAGGATAGTACTGGACCAGTGAAGGAAAATAGAATCAGCGTACCTATTGTATGTCGCTCGAAACCCACTCCTGTGACCCCTCTGGCCGAGCTTACCGCCTTAATAAATTTGTTGCACGAACTCTGCCTTCTCACTTAAACTCCCAAATACACAGGGTAGTTAGGAGGTAGGGAACCTACATACCGTGACACTGGCGCCCCTATACGTGGTAAACATACATACCTGATTCTATCTTTCTTCTTGGTTGTAGTTAGTGTGTGTTTGTGGTTTTTTTTGTAAAACGTAATTTTTATTTTTTTGGTTTTACAGTTACTAAAGTGTACGTAAGTCTAAAAATTAATATATTTTGTAATTCATAATCGTTATCAGTCCTATTACTTATTGTTATCACTTAATCGCAGAATTTTATAATTTTTATTTTTGGTGCCTAAAATGGCGCTTGAAAAATTTTAGTAATTTTTTTTTAAATTTCAATTTTAATTTTTTTTGTTCTTGTTATACCGAAGCTGTACACATTAGTAGCAATTGTTTTTCATCTCTTGTTACTAACTTGTCTTCATTTTTGCTGATTTTACTAATATTAAAAAAAAACCATACGTTCAGTAATTAAATTTGTAACAGAGCGGAGAACGTGTGTTTTTTAACTTTTACTTGTCACCACTTGTCCAACTGGTTTATTCTCAACGGTCACCATGTTACCTATTAGGTATCTGTCTCTTCAAAAATCGGAATTGGAATATGAAGTTCGGATTAGAGGTGTTACTCCTGCGTCTAATGTTGAAGAACTACGCAAACAAATTATAAAGATATCTCCAGATTTACCCTCAGAACACATATTGGAATCTCCACTTGAAGTAAGACAGGACCTTAAGGGGTGTTTAGATGTTCTCACCAAAATTCAACAAAATCTTGATGTACCTGACCTTAGTGTTCCTGCAATTATGAGAACTCAGAACATGTTGAACCATTTGCATAATCGTATTGAGAGGATTACGTGCGGTGACGACTATAAAAAGGATTACGACGACATTGTTAAGGGATATACATTTTTATCCCATAGGCTTTCAGCTCTTCAAGCTAAAAGACCTTTGCCTAGTACCTCTTCTGGCTCAGGTGCTGGTACTTCTAGCGAAACTTCACATACAGTACCGGAAATACAAAATTTGATTTCGGTTACATGCGATCGAGGCTCTACTGATATCATTAAATTAAAATTCAACGGCAAGACTTGCGTGCGTTCATTTATACAACGTGTTGATGAATTTATAGAAGCTCGTAATATTCCCACTTCGAAAATTTTAAGTTTCGCTACCGAAATTTTTCAAGACGATGCTCTTCACTGGTATCGTGCTGTGAAGGACAAAGTCACCAGTTGGCCAGAATTAGCAGCTCTATTGAAGGAGGACTTTGATCAAACTGATTATGACTACCGGCTCATTTCAGAAATTCGCTCTCGTACTCAAGGAGAACGTGAAAACATCACCATTTATCTTTCCATCATGAATGGAATGTTCTCGCGTCTTTCCAAGACTCTTTCAGAAGCGGATCAGCTGGAGATCCTTCTTCACAATATAAGGCCCTGCTATGCCAGTACATTAGCTTCAGCAGCTCACATCTCGACGATAGTATAGTATAATGGTTTGCGTTCCTTATGTCGCAACTATGAGACCATTCAGGCTCGTCTGTCTCAATTTCAAGAACCTCCTAAGGTTACTTCAGACACTCTTGCGCCAGAATTTGCATACACTAAGGATAGTAAAACAACAAATAGGGTTAACAACTATAATGATAACAATAACAATAGGATTTTTTATACAAAGAATCAAAATTATAATCAATATAAGAATCAAAATCAAAATTATGTACATGCTGTGGAAGCTGGAAATAATCAACCTTATTGTCCTAGGTGTCGTTCCAACTCACATCACATCCGACAATGTCAAGCTAAACGCGATATTGTTTGTTTTAAGTGCGGATTAAAAGATGTGAAAACACCTCATTGTCCTAACTGCAGTAAAAATGTTAACAATTCAAAAAACTAAATGAGCGGAATTGTAGTAATTTTGATAAACAAGACTGGGAGACTTGGCTCGCGTTTATTAGAACATTTTCTTCTACATACAGAGTTGCTACAATTCTGCAAACAAAACCAACTAACGATTCTAGGCCATATGTTAATTTCAAAATAAATAATATCGATGCGTGTGGTTTACTTGATTCTGGAGCTGCAGTATCAATTTTAGGGAATAATTCCCATAAACATTTAGCCGACTGCACCTTGCACCAGGATGACTACATTAAAATGATAGCCGCTGGCGGTCAATCTTTAACCAGTATTGGCTACATGAATTTGCCCGTTTCTTTCGAAGGTCAATTTCACATAATAAAGGCATATATCGTTCCCGAAGTTGAAACATCCATCATTCTAGGAGTTAACTTTTGGCGTGCTTTTAATATTTGTCCTAAATACTTAGGTAGTGTGACATTATCTGATACTTCGTTAGCCGAAATAAAGGTTAGCAACAATGATACCTTCATCCATTCTTACGACAATTTGTTAGACTCACAAAAATCTATCGCGGACAACATCATCTCTCAGTTCAAGTCAATATCAACTGAAGTGAAAGGTTTGGGTAGAACTAACGTCATTACTCATCACATAGATACTGGTGATGCCCAACCTATAAGACAGCGATATTATCGTATGTCCCCGGAAAAACAGCGCATTTTAACTGAGCAGGTTGACGAAATGTTATCACTTGATGTAGTGGAGCCCTGTGAGAGTGCTTGGTCTTCTCCCGTGCTCATTGTAAACAAAAAGAACGGAGAGCCTAGGTTCTGCCTCGATAGCCGGAAATTAAATGCGGTAACTAAGCGTGACGCCTACAATTTGCCGTATGTTGCTGAAATTTTAGATAGCCTTCGTGACGCTAAATACCTATCGAGTGTGGACCTCTCTAAAGCTTTTTGGCAGGTACCTATCGCGCCCGAGGACCGTGACAAGACGGCTTTCTACGTACCAGGCAGAGGAACGTTGCGTTTCAAGACCACTGCATTTGGTTTGACAAACGCTCCCGCTACACAACAGCGTTTGGTAGATTTGCTCTTTGGCGACATGGAGTTTAAGACGTTTGCGTACTTAGATGACATCATCATCATCAGCTCATCATTCGAAGAGCACGTCTCTCGTCTGCTGCGCGTTTTGGAGAAATTGAGAGAGGCTAATCTTACAATTAACTTCGAAAAGTGCAAGTTCTTTCGAAGTGAGCTTAAATATCTTGGATATGTGGTTGATTCTCGTGGTCTGCGAACAGACCCAGATAAGGTGGAGGCAATAATTAATTTTCCAACTCCCACCAGTAAAAAGGAACTAAAGCGCTTTCTTGGTACTGCCACATGGTACCGACGTTTTGTTCCTAATTTTAGCACAGTGGCTGGACCACTCAATAAACTTACTTCCAATAGTAAAAAGTCACCTTCTTTCGAATGGACACCAGAGGCTGACGCGGCTTTTAATGCTTTGAAAGAATGTTTGGTTACTGCGCCAGTACTTTCATGCCCAGTTTATTCGATGCCATTCGAAGTACACACGGACGCGAGTAATTACGGAGTTGGCGCGATGTTAACGCAGACTATAGATGGTAAGGAACACCCTATCGCCTACATGAGTAGATCCCTTACCAGTGCCGAGAAAAACTACAGCATCACAGAAAGAGAGACACTCGCTGTGTTGGCTGCTCTCGAGCACTGGCGTTGCTATGTGGAGAACGGGCAGAAGTTTACGGTGTATACTGACCATTCTGCGTTGAAATGGTTTTTGTCGTTAGATAATCCAACAGGACGATTAGCACGTTGGGGAGTAAGATTGTCAGCATTCAATTTTGAACTTAAACACCGTCGTGGCGTTGACAATGTCATACCGGATGCACTCTCTCGTGCTTTTCCTAATGCCGCCATCTCTCTTTCTAACTCATTCGCAAATACTGGCGATGACTGGTATAAAAAGATTTATAACGGTTGTCTTAACACACCTAGTAATTTTCCAAATTTTTTGATTAAAAATAATTCCTTGTTTCGGCTTTCTAAAAATAAATCACAACTAACTTCGGAATTCGCATGGAAGGAAGTTGTACCTAGCGAATTACGAGAAAGCGTCATAGCAGAGAACCACTCAGAACCGACAGCTGGACATCTTGGCATTTTCAAAACGTATCGGCGATTGTCATTGACATATTTCTGGCCTGGCATGCATCAAGATGTTGTCAAGTTTGTAAGTTCCTGCTCTGTCTGTCTATCATACAAAACGCAAAATCACACTACATTGGGTGAAATGGGTCGACCAAAACAATGTTCAAGACCATTCCAAATGATCTCAATTGATTTTGTCGGACCTCTTCCGGTTACTCGTAAGCAAAACAGTTACATGCTCGTAGTAACTTGCTGTTTTTCTAAATTTTGTCTCATTTTCCCCTTACGCCGCGCAACTTCAGATGCCGTCGTTAAAATCTTGGAAGAGTCCATTTTCTTGATCCACGGTATACCACAAACAATTTTCTTAGACAACGGAAGTCAGTTCATTAGTTCTACAACTGATACCTTATTTAATAAATATAAAATACCAAATGTGTACTTTACACCCAGATATACGCCACAAATTAACACTGTAGAACGCTACAATAAAACTATTGTCACTAGTTTGTCTACTTTTGTTGAGAATGACCACCGGACTTGGGACACTTTTATTCCCAAAGTACAGTTCGCGATTAACAACTCTGTTAACGAGGCCACCGGATATACACCTTCTTTTCTCGTGTATGGTAGAGAGTTGGTCTTGTGTGGATCACACTATACAGATACAGACTTAGGCGATGAAGTTTTATTCCTGCCGCGAGATATTTATGCAGAAAACCTAGGGTGCCTTTCGTCAGTGTTTAATGATGTGCAGGCTTCACTGTGGCAAGCACATGTAAAAAACGCTGCACACTATAACCTTCGTAGGAAACCGGCAGAATTCAATGTAGGTGATTTAGTCTTTAAGCGTACTTTTATTTTAAGCGACAAAGACAAATATTTTAGTAAAAAGTTGGCGCCAAAATTCATAAAATGCCGGATTACTGAAAAACGGTCCCCTCTTGTGTATGTGTTACAAGATATGTCTGGTAAGGACATAGGGGTCTGGCATATTAAAGACTTAAAACTTGTGAATAATAATAATTTTCGATAGATATTGTTTTCATTGTTTGTTGTTTTCATTGTTTTGTTTCATGTACGTAGATAGAATGTCAATATCCCACTAGTTTTTTTTTACCATCTTGCAATTAATATTGGTCAACTGTGCAATATATCACAGGTGCCCTGTCTACGAAAGAATGCGTCGAGATCATCATATTGTTATGCTCTCGTTGCTTGTATGATTATTAGGTGAATTTTGAAAGGTTGAATATTAGGTGATAATATGAATGTGTAATGTTAATTGCTGTCGAAAGTCTTTAGACGGGTTTTATTTAAGAATAAAACCCTTTTCGTGACGAGGGGGGTAATGTAACGTTTTATACGTACATGTATATTTCTAAGTCATCGTAAGGTATATTAATCTTAAATTAGAAGCTTAAATACCTACGAAATTATTTACATTTAACTAAATATTTACAATTAAACTTAAAAACTACTTACTAAATAATAATTTAATACATCATCAACACGTTCTATATTGAAAGTAGCATTTTAAAACGTCCAAAGGACGAATCTATTGTTCTCCGCATCGCGCGATCTTGCGTCATCGGTGGAGTCACAGTTTAATGTATAGTACGCTGCGCAGGCACACCGGCCGTGCGCCGGCGCCGCATTGGTCGCCGCCCGGCCCACAGACGCCCGATATCTTTCATTTCGAACGCACGTCACTTTGATGCTCGGTCTCTAATACGTTCGCAATACCCTTTTTTATTGTGTTCGTAACCGAAATTTATTAGTTGTCGTCACTTAGCGTTCCTCGAAACCTAAATATATGTGGTAGGTGTGATTTTCAACCCCAGATTGGGGTTCAAAGATCGGACTCCGAAACTTGGGTTATATAACCGAACCCACTTGCCATCCAACCATCCTGCTTTGCTTCCATCTGGACTGTACAGCAGGCAGAAGCTGCAACCCTGATCCTGGTCTTCACGACGAGCGCCCACCTACATCTGCGGCCGCCTTCAGGATAGTACTGGACCAGTGAAGGAAAATAGAATCAGCGTACCTATTGTATGTCGCTCGAAACCCACTCCTGTGACCCCTCTGGCCGAGCTTACCGCCTTAATAAATTTGTTGCACGAACTCTGCCTTCTCACTTAAACTCCCAAATACACAGGGTAGTTAGGAGGTAGGGAACCTACATACCGTGACAAGGTCAGCGACCCATGTCGCCGCCTCACCCACCTCCGGAGGACCGGGCGAATGGCCTCCACCGTCCACTGCCCAGGGACCGGTGGAGCCAGGTCCTCCGTCCACCGCCGCAACAGGGCGGCCCGCGCCTGCCACCGCATGCGCGTGACCTCCTCCCACGCTGGGGGCTCTCCTCGGGATCTCCTCGCCGCCACGAAGTGGTACACTTCGGCGAGGATCTCCGCTTGGAGCTCCCAGGGGGGATCTCCGGCCAACACGCACGCTGCCGTCCAGGACACCGTCCGGTAACCGCGTATCGCCCTCGTCGCAATGACCCGCTGCGGACGTCGCAGCAGGGCCTTGTTGTTGCGACCGAGGGCGTCCACCCAGACGGGTGCCCCGTACAGGGCCATACTCCGGATCACTCCGGAGTACAGCCGACGGCAAGTGGCGCTCGGGCCGCCCACGTTGGGCAGCAGCCTCCCCAAGGCGGCCGCGGCTCCCACGACTCTTGGGGCCAACTGGGCAAAGTGGGCCCCGAAGCCCCACCTCCCGTCCAGGATGAGACCCAGATATTTCATCTGGGTCCCAACCCGGACCGGGACCCCGTCCAGGTGCACCCGCGTTCCTGGAGGGGGTCCCCCCCGAGGCCCGTGAAATAACAGGGCCTCGGTCTTGGAGACGGCCACCTCCAGCCCCAGGGCACGTATGCGGTCGACCACGAGGGTTGTGCCCACCGTGGCCAACCGCAACGTCTCCCGGAGGTCCGTCCCCTTGACTACGACTAGGGTGTCGTCCGCGTAGCACGCTACCCGCATATTTGCGGGAAGCGTGCCGCGGAGCACCCAGTCGTAGCCTATGTTCCACAGGAGCGGTCCCAGTACCGACCCCTGTGGAACCCCGCAGGAGACGCGACGGTGCCTCAAGCCGTCGCGCCCTACCACCAGGACCTCGCGGTCCTGGAGGTAGTCAGCCAACAGCCTCCGCAGATACAAGGGCACCCCGTGGTAACGGAGTGCCTCTTGTATCGTGCCATGCGGCAGGCTGTTGAAGGCGTTGGCTATGTCGAGCGACACAGCCAACGCCTTTTCCCCCCCGCTGACCGCGTCCTGCGTCCACCCTTTGAGCCAGAGCAGGGCGTCTATCGTAGACTGCCCCGCTCTGAACCCATACTGGGCCTCGGACAGCCCGGGCCCAGTCCCCTCTAGGTGCCGGATGACACGGGAGGCCACTACTCTCTCCAGTAGCTTACCCGTGTCATCCAGCAACACAATTGGCCTGTACCCGGAAGGGGAGTCGACGGCTCGACCCTCCTTCCGGAGCAGGCACAATCGGCCGTCCTTCCACAGCTTCGGGAACCGTCCGGACGTGAGGCACGCGTCGAACAGTTCCCGAAGCCGATCGCCCATCTCCCTTAGGGCGATCCTAAGGACCCGCCCCGGGATCCCGTCTGGACCCGGTGCAGTCCGTTTGCCGCGTAGGCGGCCGACTGCAACCTCCATCTCCACCTCCGACACAGGTGGGATGGAGGCCGGGTCCACCTCCTCTGGGGAGGACGCCGCCATCACCGGAGGGGCATGGTGCGGGTTCCTGTCGGGGAAGAGCCCCTCCAGCACCCTGCCCAGGAGCTCCGGCTCCAGGGACTCCGCGATCTGGGGCGTCTGGCCCCGGAACTTATTCCGGGCGGCCTTGTAAGGACGCCCCCAGGGGTCCCTGTCGAGGCCGTCCAGTGCCTCACCCCAGGCCTGGGACTTGGCCCTGCCGATGGCCAGCTGCAGCTCCCGCTTAGCGTCGCGGTAGACGCTGTACAGCTGGCCCTCGACCGCCAGCTCCTCGACCGACAGCTGCTCGTCGGTCCGGCCGCTACGCCGCCTCCTGCAGCGGCCGTAGACCCGCCGCGCCTCCGAGCAGCCGTCTCGGAGCCCCGCGATCTCCGACGACCACCAATACACCTCTCGGCGGTCGTGGCGATGTCGGGACCTCGGCATGGCGGTGTCGCACACCGCCGTAACCCCCGCGCGGAAGTGGCCCGCCGCAACGTCCACTTCCGGGTGCATGGGAGCGGCAAACCACGACTGGACGATCGCCGCCTCTTCCGCCAGAGCGGGATCGAGGCGACTGATCGTCCAGCGAGGGAAATCCGCTCGCATGCACCGAGTCCCTCCCTGGATGTCGGAGGTGGAGATCTCGAACCTTATATATTTGTGGTCCGAGAGAGTCTCCACCTCCGACATCACCCTCCAGGCCCGGACACGTGCTGCGACCGCCGGGGTGGCGAACGATAAGTCCACCACGGACCCCCCGTTGTGTCGCACGCACGTGTGGGCTGACCCTCTGTTCAGGAGGGTCAGTCCTGTGGCAACCGCCCACTCCCTGACGATCTCGCCGCGAGCGTCAGTGGAGGGGTTGCCCCAATCCCGGGCCTTGGCGTTCAGGTCCCCCAGGAGGAGGACCTGCCGTGGCGCCTGCCTTCTTACCGCCGCGGCCAGGAGGTCTACGAAGACCTCCAGCTCCGCAGCGGTCTTATTGGGGGAGAAGTAACTTAGACTTTGGGGCGCCAACGACAGCGTACTCTCCCCACTTAGCCACCGCGTATCCCGAACCCCTCTCTTCGACAGAGAGGGGGGGACCGCTAGGCCGCCCCACAATGGCAACGGAGCCGTCCAGGTCCCCAACCCAGCAGGAATGGGGGGGAACGTAGTACGGCTCTGCTGCGACCGCCACGCCTATTTCCCACTGCGCCAGGGTCTGCATAAGCAGGTCTTGGGCCCGGGCGCAGTGGTTGAGGTTCGTCTGAAGGAGATTGTGATGTCTGACTTGATCCATCATTCAGACATCACAACCTCCTGGCTCGCCGCTTGGCGTCCTCCTCCGGGTGCGGCTTGATTGGTAGCCGCGGGGGTGGCCTGGGTCCTGGCAGCCTTCCCCTTCGTCTTCGGGGGGGCACAGTTGCGTGCCCCCATTATGTGCCCGGAAGGCCTCCCCGACTCCGCGCATATCGCGCAGCGCGGGTTGGCCTTGCCGCAGCTGGCCGCTCGATGACCTGCGCCTCCACACCGGAAGCACAGGTCCCCTCTGTCCGCCGCCGCGGGGCACTGAGGGCGCGTGTGCCCAAGCCCCATGCACCTGAAGCAGCGCATGGGACGCATCTCCAGTGCCACCACTCGCACCGAGCTCCATCCCACCAGAAGCCTGCCCTTTTCCAGCAGCACTTTAGCTGCTGAAGTCGGGCAGGAAACGAGGCTGGAGCCGGCGCCAAAGTCACGACGGATCTCCCCGGCCTTCACCAGCTGCTCGGCGCAGCCTCCCGCCTTGGCGACCGCCGCCGCCACCTTCTCCTTCGTGGCGGCATCGTCCAGACCCGTCACCCTTAAGTCGGTGGATTTGACGGGCCTGGCGATGTTGGCCACGCCGGACAAGACGTCGCGGAGCTTCTCCGCGAGCTTGTCCGCCTTCTCCGAGTTTTGGGAGCCAGGAATCTCCAACATCCTGGCTCCTGTGGCCGTCTGGCGGAAGCGGAGACTGTCAATCCCCAGTTCCTGGAGATTGACATTCTCCTGCGCTTTTTGGAGGACGGCGCTATAAGTCACCCCCTTCTCCGCGGATTCGGGCTGCAACGACAGCACAACAGCCGCGGACTTTGGGGGTTTTAGCGCCGCCTTAGCTTTAGGCTTGGCAGCGAAAGCTACCGGCTTGGGCTTACCGGCGGCGGCAGTCTTAGCCTGCTGGGGTGGAGCGAGGGAGGACTGGGAGGACTTTCCCTTCCCCTTGCCCTTGCCCTTCCGCACCACCACTGCCCAGGTTTCCGCCTGAGGGACAGTGGGGGCAGCAGCCTCGTCGGCCCGTTGGATCCCCCTGCTGGTGGAGGGAACCGCAACTGGTGCCACTGCAGGGGTGGCAGCAGTCTTCATGGGAGCCTGCTTTCCCGACTTGGGTGCAGGCTTGCAGGCTAGCTCCGACGTCGGTTTCGGTGCCGACGCTACCGCCTTCTTGGCGTCCGCTCTCAAAGGCGGGCGGACCGTCTGGGCAGGCAGAAGCCGGTCCTCGATCACCGCGAGTCGGGCATTCAGCATTTGCCCGAACGTGGTGGTCAAGGAGCGCTTCAGCTCCTCCACTAAGTCAGCCGCCCCCAGCAGCGTGGCGGGGTATGCCTGCGTCTCCTGGGTAGCAGTGGTAGCAGCGGTGGCTTTGGTGGCGGCGGCGGCTTCCGTCTTGGCTTCCATGAAGCCGCGGCGGAGTGCCTTCACCTCCGCCTTGGAAGACTCGATCTCGAGGCGTAGGCGGCCGTTCTCCGCCCTGAGACGCCTCGTCTCCTCTGCCTCGCTCCTATTTGCTAGGGCATCTACCACCCCTCTTAAAACCGAAGTGGATCGCTTTAGGCGTCCCACAAACTCGCCTTTGAGGTTGCCAGACTTTCTGGCAACCTCCTGAATGCAGGCCAGGCTTTGGCCCGCCTGTGCCCTCAGCTCCTGGGCGTTTAGGTCGGTGAAGTCACCGACCGTTGCGACGGCATCGGATTCAGCACCCGTATCCGTCGCAAGGTCGATGACTGCAGCGACCGACTTCTTTTTATATCTCCTGCCTTGCAGGGCCTCCTCCAGCTCATTGCCGGACGGTGCAAGGGAAGGTTTCAAAAAATGTTCCCTTGAAGGGCCCGCCTTGGCAGTCCTTCCTCTTCCTCTTCTGGCCGTCTGGCAAACTTTATTGCCAGCCAGCCCGTCACTTTCGGAGTCCGAATCGGCCAGGTAGAATGAAGAGCTCGGCCGTTTTCGGCCGACTTCTTCATCTATCTCCATATCTGATACACGGACCTCGTCCGAACGTCTTTCCCTTACGGGAATGATAGGGGAGTGGCCCTGAGAAGGGCCTTTTGGTGGGCCCTGAGAAGGGCCGTTTGGTGGGCCCTGAGAAGGGCCGTTTGGTGGGCCCTGAGAAGGGCCGTTTGGTGGGCCCTGAGAAGGGCCGTTTGGTGGGCCCTGAGAAGGGCCGTTTGGTGGGCCCTGAGAAGGGCCGTTTGGTGGGCCCTGAGAAGGGCCGTTTGGTGGGCCCTGAGAAGGGCCTTTTGAAAATCTCCCCGAAGGGCCACGCGGCTGCGGTTTCCGCATGTTGTCGTCAGACATTGTAGATAGCCGGCAATGATATCTACGTACAGCGCACTTTAGCCGAGCCCAGTCTGCCACTCCGTTACGGTGACAGAACTGGGTCGTTTCCAGGGAACACGATCGAGGACGTAAGCGCTGTGGGGGGTTCCCCAACGAGAAACGAGACTGGAGCCGGCGCCGAAGTCACGGCGGATCTCGCCGGCCTTCACAAGGTGCTCGGCACAGCCTCCTGCCTTGGCGACCGCCGCCGCCACTTTCTCCTTCGCGGCTGCATCGTCCAGACCCGTTACCCGCAAGTCGGTGGATTTAACGGGCCTGGCAATGCTCGCCACCTCGGACAGAACTTCGCGGAGCTTTTCCGCGAGCTTGTCCGCCTTCTCGGAATTTTCGGAGCCAGGGATCTCCAACATCCTGGCTCCTGTGGCTGTCTGGCGGAAGCGGAGATTGTCAATCCCCAGATCCTGGAGATTGACCTTCTCCTGCGCCATTTGAAGGACGGCGCTGTATGTCACCCCCTTCTCCGCGGCTTCGGGCTGTAACGACAGCACAACAGCCGCGGATTTTGGGGGTTTTAGCGCCGCCTTAGGCTTAGGCTTGGCCGCGGAAGGTGCCGGCTTGGGCTTACCAGCAGCGGCACGAGCCGCTGGGGCAGTTTTAGGTACCGGAGCAGGTGCAGGCGCGAGGGAGGACTGGGAGGACTTTCCTTTCCCCTTGCCCTTGCCCTTCCTCGTCACCTCCGCCCAGGTTTCCGCCTGAGGGACAGTAGGGGGAGGAGCCTTCTCGGCGCGTTGGGTCCCTCTGCTGGTGGAGGGAACCGCCACCGGTGCCACTGCAGGGGTGGCAGCAGCCTTCTGTGAAGCCTGCTTGCCCAACTTGGGCGCAGGCTTGCAGGCCGGCTCCGACGTCGTTTTAGATGCCGACGCCACCGCATTCTTGGCGTCCGCCCTTAAAGGCGGGCGGACCGTCTGGGCAGGCAGAAGCCGGTCCTCGATCACCTCGAGTCGGGCATTCAACATTTGCCCGAACGTGGTGGTCAAGGAGCGCTTCAGCTCCTCCACCAAGTCGGCCGCCCCCATCAACGTGGCGGGGGGTGCCTGAAGGGCCGTTTGGTTGGCCCTGAGAAGGGCCGTTTGGTTGGCCCTGAGAAGGGCCTTTTTTAAACTTCCCCGAAGGGTCACGCGGCTGCGTTTTCCGCATGTTGTCGTCAGACATATCGTAGATAGCCGTCTCTGATATCTACGCACAGTGCACTTTGGCCGATACCAGTCTGCCACTCCGTTACGGTGACAGAACTGGTTCGTTTCCAGGGAACACGACGAGGACGTAAGCACTGTGGGGGGTTCCCCTCCCCAACCTAACCTTTTTTTTTTTTTTTTTTTTTGACGCTGGGAAAAATGCATTACGCATACCCCTCCATCGGGGGATGGAGGGGGTATGTGGGACTCCCGGCACTGAGACCGGTATACCCACTAAACAACCCAGCGGCACTCCGGCATCGTCTGTGCGGAGGGGGACTGGGAAACCGGCTGAGCCTTTTCATCCAGTCCCCCGCCGACGACCGCCCGCCCTCACGGCGGGCCCACGTCGACCACGAGGGTTGTGCCCACCGTGGCCAACCGCAACGTCTCCCGGAGGTCCGTCCCCTTGACTACGACTAGGGTGTCGTCCGCGTAGCACGCTACCCGCATATTTGCGGGAAGCGTGCCGCGGAGCACCCAGTCGTAGCCTATGTTCCACAGGAGCGGTCCCAGTACCGACCCCTGTGGAACCCCGCAGGAGACGCGACGGTGCCTCAAGCCGTCGCGCCCTACCACCAGGACCTCGCGGTCCTGGAGGTAGTCAGCCAACAGCCTCCGCAGATACAAGGGCACCCCGTGGTAACGGAGTGCCTCTTGTATCGTGCCATGCGGAAGGCTGTTGAAGGCGTTGGCTATGTCGAGCGACACAGCCAACGCCTTTTCCCCCCCGCTGACCGCCTCCTGCGTCCATCCCTTGAGCCAGAGCAGGGCGTCTATCGTAGACCGCCCCGCTCTGAACCCATACTGGGCCTCGGACAGCCCAGGCCCAGTCCCCTCTAGGTGCCGGATGATACGGGAGGCTACTACTCTCTCCAGTAGCTTACCCGTATCATCCAGCAACACTATTGGCCTGTATCCGGAAGGGGAGTCGATGGCTGAATGGTGATGAATGATGGAATGATGGATGGATGGATGTCGTCACCACGACGGCTGCGGTCTTGGGAGGAACAAGCTTCCTCCCACCGGCGGGGGCCCGTGTGGCTGCAGGAGCAGCGGTGGCGGGCACGGGGGCCGACTTCTTCCCCTTCCCCTTTCCCTTTCCCTTGCTGGTCCCCTGGGACGGGCAGGGAAGGGAAGTCGCGGGGGTGGCAGGGGGGGCGGCCGCTCTCCCCTGTTTGGCCTTACCCTTCCCCCTCCTGACCACTTCCGTCCAAGAATTGGACGGGGTGGAGGAGGGTAGAAGGGTGTCCTCCTCTTGGGAGGACGGCCCCGGCTGGTTCGGCCTTTTATCCGCCTTCTGGGAGGACGGCCCCGGCATGTTCGGCCTCTTGTCCGCAGCGAGTGGCGGGCGGAGGCGCTTTTCCGGCAAGAGCCTGTCCTCGATGCCAGCGAGGCAGGCTCTCGTGAAGGCCCTTTCCTCCATTACAACCTTGCGGATTACATCCTCAAGGTTGGAGGAGGAGGTAGGGCCCTCAGCCGCTGGTCTGGCGTCGGCCTGAGTGGGCCGGGCCGTGGCTTCAGCCAGCTTCTGGTGCAGCTGGCTGACCTCCGACTGCAGGCGGTCGACATTCGCCTGCAGTTGCCGCGTCTCGTCCGTTGCGGTGCGCTGCACCACCTCCCGGACGATGCCGCGCAAGCTCGCGGCCCTGCACTTAAGGGACTTCTGAAAAGTCCCTTTTAAGTTAGAGGACTTAGAGGCAACCTGCGCGATCTCCTCTTCGTCCTCCTGCGCCATACGCTCCAACTCCTCTAGGGAGTGGTCCGCGTACAAGACGGTGGACCCACCGTACCCGGACCTTCCCCGGGTGTTGCGCGCCTGCTGCTCCTTGGCAGCGACCTGCTCCTCCAGGTCTTGCTGGAGCTGCGCCCGCCGAGCCAGACTCAACTCTCGCTGAGCATCAGCCAAACCCACGTCATGGGTGTCCGCCGTAACGGTGGAAGACGAATTATTTTTCGCCTTCACTTTCTTCTTGGGCTTGCTCTTCGTGGAATCCGAAGAGCAAGACCCAGCCTTCATGAAGGCTCGCTTCTGCGCCTGTTGGCGACCTTCCGCGATCGCCATCGGCATCGAGGCATCGTACTCGAACACGACGGACTCGCTGTCAGAGTCCGAAAACTCGTCCGCAAACACGCTAGCCGCGGATGATGCGCGGCTAGCCTCCGCTACCGACGCGACGTCGTCGGCTTGGCCCTGAGAAGGGCCTTTTGGTTGGCTCTGAGAAAAGCCTTTTGGTGGGCCCTGAGAAGGGCCTTTTGGTTGGCTCTGAAAAGAGCCTTTTGAGTGGCCCTGATAAGGGCCGTTTGGTTTGCGGAAACGCCCGCAAGCGTCCCGCGCTGGTTTAGGCATGTTTGCCTCCGCCAGTGTTGCAGATACCCGCAATGAAATCTACAACGCACAGTGCACTTTAGCCGAGACCAGTCTGCCACTCCGTTACGGTGACAGAACTGGTTCGTTACCAGGGAACACGACGAGGACGTAAGCACTGTGGGGGGTTCCCCTCCCCAAACTTTTTTTTTTTTTTTTAACGTGGGGAAATGCTGTGACTCATACCCACCCGCTGGGGGAGCGGGTGGGTTATGTCGGACTCGACACCGACTATCGAATCGATAATCGGTGCCCCTACCGACTAAAACCCCACGATGTTCCTCCGTCTTCGGCTGGTGACGGGGGGCACGGGACCGCTCGCGCATTCCTCCGCAGCCCCCGTCGACGCCGCAGTCCGCCTTGCGGTGGACCCGCCTCGGTGGGAAGCCGAAACTTCCCCACCTCGTGTCAGATGCCCCCGGAACATAAGAGGGCATCTACACCTCGTGAGGGCCTATCCCTAGTGTGGGGCGCCGGGTGCCCCCGCATCCGACGCCCCAAACCCTCCAAGCGGAGACGGAGTACGGGCTCGATTAGCCCGTAACCTAACCTAACTTTGATAGTTATTACTTTGATTCTCTTGAGCAACAGAATATGTCATTTAAGAATTCTGTTTTATTTTATTTTTATATGTGTCTTCCATGCTTTAGCAGAGTTTATCGATAACACAATATCGATAGTATCAAGCATGAAGTTGTTTACGTGATTGACGTTTAAATATCGTGTACCGATAGAACGTCTCTGTTGTGAATGTGATTGTGTGTGTAAAGTTCAAGCTAGTGTTAACTTCTTTTGTTGTGTGCGTGCATAGCGACGTGATTGAAAAATGCGTTAGTGGTGATCATTTATTTGTGTGCGTTTCCTCGTCCCCCACCGAAAATAACAGACTTTTTGTAATGGGAATGAGTGCGCGTCACCAATCCAGGCTGGATACTTTATCTGAGTATTAATCTAATGGTATTTTTATGTTTTACCTTCTTGGTTAGGAATCCCTCTTTGGGTATAGGCCTCCTCCAGTTTACTCCATGCCTCTCTATCTTCCGCTTTGCTCATCCATGATATCCCAGCGGTCTTCACAAACATGTACCTACTTAACATTTTCTTTCTTTTTTTTTTTATTACAAAATCACTTTATTACACAAATTAGGCAATTTCCGATTCGGTTTCGGAATTTTTCATGTTTGACTGCCAGCAACACTAAACTAGTTCCGAATCACGCTTTTGGTACAAACAGCACGCTTACAGCCGGGATGCGAATAGCGTAATATGTTTGCACGGAGAATAGGTATGTCAATAATGACGTCACCACTCGGCGCACACCGTTCTCACGGTCACGCGCGTAAGCACCGTGTGTACTCTACGTCATTCACGCTGCGAGCGTGAATCGGGACGCGTTTTGGGGTAATAATTACAAAAAAAAATAGTAGGATTTTCGTATACGAGAACACATATAATTAATCTGTGGCGAGAGACCTCTGCGTTTTGCCAGTTATTCTGCCACCAAGCAGTATTGCGAGCATTATACTGTGTACGGTTTTGGTTTGAAGGGCATTGTAGAGAGCGATTCGCTGGCTACAACTGGGCATTATGAGACTTAGAGCTATGTCTCGGGATGATCAGCGCAGTTCAGTGCTACGCAGGTATTTGCAAAACAAAGTTCTGGGTGGTGCAAGCCAAAGATTATTAGAAGAAATAAAGGAGCGATAACATGCGTCTATACATTTTGTGTGTTATACAAATGTTATGCAATTCGACATTGAACTACCAAAATACTGCCTGTCTCTTTTACATATTGGTAAAAAAATATTGATTCATGAAAGAAAAAGGTAGCAGAAGTTACTTCGTTCATTGGACACTTTTGTCACGTAGCTCCGCCTTTCGGCCGGGTCGGCCAACATGTGTCACGGTAACGGAACAGATTTCCAGTTTAACTTTCAGCTCGTAGTATTCTTCTCTGGTGATTATTTAAATAATTTGTAAATATTTGATGTATTGTGGTTAACGGTAAAGAATGACTAAGTGTGTAAGATTTCATCAGTTGATATTGCAAGTGCTACAAAGTGACCGGATGTTACTCCATTTGTTGTTTTGTGTGGTTATTAACATATTCTTTTTTTTAAATGTCCTTTGAAGAAAGCAAGTAAAACATATATTTAACAACCACAAAATAATATACCTATGAAAAAAAAACACACAATACAGAACACAGTTTATACATAAAACTATATTAATGAATATAAAACATGCATGAGTTTTGTTCTGTTTGACATATTTGCTATCATCGCGCTGGCGGTCGCGGTCGGTCCAAATCAGTCGGTCGGTCCGACAGTCATGCAAGCAGCGTGCATATTGTGCATATTCAAATCGGATCACTTGTTAGCACTCAAAGTTTCGTGTGTACTGTTGGTGCGTCTCGGACCGCGCCATAAGCTTCGTATGCACTGTTGGCGCGACTCGGACCGCCAATCTCAGCTCAAGTCAGTGTCAGTGTCAGTGTTCGAACTGTTCGACTGTGTTGTTTGGGTCATATGTAGTGTTCGAGTGGTTTGTAGTGTTTTTTGAAGATTTCGTTGTGAAGACTCGGGTGTTCGGTCGGTGTGATACGATTTGATGTTGTCGATTCTGATAAGATTGGTGTGAGTGAGAGTGCAGTGCAGTGAAGTCGGGCCGGTCGCGTAACAGCAAGGTCGCCGTGATCACGTTTTCGCCAGGTCGCGGCGGAGGATAATGCCCGCATCGCCAGGCGGGCCCTGAGACAATGTACGACAGCACATGCGGCGCGGCGGCCAGCGGGCAGTGCGGCGCGGCGCAGCACGAGGGCGAGGGCCCGGCGCCGCGCGAGCCGCCGCCGCCGCCGCCCGAGCGCGACTACAGCGGGTTCGATATCGTGAAGGCGACGCAGTACGGCGCGCTCGCACGCGTCAAGGAGCTGGTGGAGGCCGGCTGGGACGTGAACCAGCCCGACCACGAGACGGTGACGCTGCTGCACTGGGCCGCCATCAACAACCGGCGCGAGATCATCCAGTACCTGGTGGCGCGCGGCGCGCACGTGGACGCGGTGGGCGGCGAGCTGCAGTCCACGCCGCTGCAGTGGGCGGCGCGGCAGGGCCACCTGGAGGCGGCCGTGCTGCTGCTGCGCGCGGGCGCGGACGCGGCGCGGCGCGACGCGGAGGGCTGCGCCAGCCTGCACCTGGCGGCGCAGTTCGGGCACACGGCCGTGGCGGCGTACCTGGTGGCGCGCGGCGCAGCGCCCGACGCGCCCGACGCGGCCGGCATGACGCCGCTCATGTGGGCGTGCTGGAAGGTGGCGGCCGTGGACCCGGCGCGGCTGCTGCTGTCGCTGGGCGCGTCGCCGCACCCCGCCGACCTGGCGCACGGCAACACGGCGCTGCACTGGGCCATCCTGGCGCGCAACGCCACCGCCGTCTCCACGCTGCTCCTCTACGTCAGTACCGAGCCCACCTCACCTGCTCACTTCACTACACTATTTGTATGAAGTGATGAAGCATATAAGCGAGTCCACCTGTCGTTTCAGTTACACACGGCTTTTTCTTAAATAATTTGCAAACTAACGATTATCAACTAACTAATACAATTATGAGAAAGTGAAAATGCTTTCATCCCTGCTCTGATAAATAAATAAATAATTCTGTGCTTTCTGTGTAAAACAATATAACTTATTCTTATTCTATGAGGGAACAATAAGTCCTGCACTGACGTCCCGCATTGGGTGTAAAGTGCATTTCCCCCGCCAGCATCTGCCCAAGCCATCCCAACAATATTACTACTTATATAAAAAATTATGAATTTTTCAGTCTAAGTCATGTGTCGATTCCTGTCTCAGTTCTGGAGTTCAGTTGATACGAGACATTTTTACATGAATTAACCATAAGAAAAATCCTATTATACTCAATTTTATTGTGTAAAGAGATTTATTCAGAGTGGCATCAAAATAACTTTTACAACTTAAATGTTTTACTTTCGAATTTGAATTTTATTTTGAATCTTATTGTAATTTTGTATTTTAATTTTGATTTTTATTTTGGATTTTAATTTTGACTAACATAGTATGTAAGTTCTAATTTTTACTAACACATATGAGAGTTCGGTCTGACAAAAAATTTTTTATTATTGTTATTATTATTAACACATTTATCATATTGTGTATTTTGATAAAACTAAAATGAACTCAAATAACACAACAACTTTTAATAAGTAACTAATAACATATACCTAGATACCTGCCTGATCAGTAAGTGTGTGGTGTAGTGGCAGTGCCTGGTGTAGTGGCAGTGCCTGGTGTAGTGGCAGTGCCATTCGGTGACACAATATATTGATCAAAGATTATTTTGCCACCAAACAGTACCTTTTACTTAGCAGTACTTCCAAAGGGGGCTCAAGTGTATGTGTTTAGTACGCTTCCGTGAAACTAGATGGCACTGGCAAGCCTTAAAACACGCAAGCATTTCATTCGTGGTTATCACAATAGATAAGAGCGTTCGTTGCTTTTGTAACCTGAAATTCATAGCGCTTTGGTTGAGTTATACAAATACAAGCTGTATTGGAAGTACCATAGAGTGTATTATTTTGGGACCTGCTTCGACATTGGTCCTTCGAGCCGGATAATTACGGCCTAGAGGGTAAGTGACGCACAACAGAACTCGCCGTCACGGTGGCGGATTGCTACTCAGGGTGCTTCGAAGTCTCAGGACCTGGAACATCATCTGGACCAGACCCTGGGAAGACTAGGCTTCCTCCTGGAAGACCTGGGCGTACACCTGCAGGACCTGGACCTGCCGGACAACGTGCACCACCCCTGGAGCATCTAGACCTTGGAGCGGGACTGGACACCTTCAGGACGTAAGCAAATATTGGAATGAGTGAAGTGACAAAACTGTGAGTACTTTGAACCTTATTAACTAGTGCAAAAAAACACTTAGAAAAATTCATAGAATCTCGGACTTGTAAAAATATTCAAAGTGTTTAGGACTTAGAATAATTCGCAAAAAAACGAAGTTACGGGGAACCTATGTCCGATTTCAGTACAAGTGCTAAACACTTAGAAAATTTTTGAGAAAAACATCAAGACTTAGAAAAATATGGATTCAAAAGTTAAAGTACAGGAAGACTTACTTCTACGCATTACAAAGGCGAGAACTAACTTCAAAAAGTCACCGAAAGATAGGCTTTCATCAGAGGCTCATTTAACAATAAGACTTGACACATTGGAAGGATTTTGGGCACAATTTGCCGCAAACCATAACGAGATAGTGAGAGATACAAACAGCACAGTTTTCAATGCTAGCAAGTACACAATTAGTGATTTCTTTGATACCACACAAGAATTGTACACGCTACACAAATGTGAGATAATGGATGCTCTTAGCAAAATCAAGAAACCTTGCCACGTCGAGCAAGCAACTGGAAATACCACGACAACCACGAAAGATCAGAGTCTTAAACTACCGAAGATCTCTATACCTACCTTTTCGGGAAAGTATATGGAGTGGACGAGTTTCAAGGACTTATTTGTGTCGTTGGTACACAAGAACGGGAGTCTCGAAGACGTGCAAAAACTGCACTATTTGAAAACCCTATTGCGCGACGAAGCAGATCAGTTGTTGAGACACATTCCGATCACTAACGAGAATTACACCTTGTGCTGGAAGTTACTCGAAGATCGATATGACAACAAAAGATATCTTTCCAATTGTATTTTGAAGAAGTTCATGAGTCAACGAAATCTGACGTCGGAGTCTGCGAGCGCGTTAAGAGACCTACTCGATTGTACTAATGAGTGTTTGTACGCCCTTAAAAATCTAGGCATCGATGTTAAATCGTGGGATACCATTGTCATTTACATTTTAAGTTTGAAATTAGATAGCGAAACCAGAAAAAACTGGGAACTTAAAATTAGCGAATCTTCCAACGAATTACCAACGCTTGCACAGTTCAAGGAGTTTATTGAAATAAGGTCACGTGCTTTGGAGTTTATCGATCCTAAATTGTTAAGACCTAAAACTCACACCAATGTTACCAAAGTGCTTCACACAACTAACAATACAATATCAGTCTCATGCACTTATTGCAACGAAACTCACCGCTTATGTCATTGTAAGAAATTTTCCGCCGATGACATTGACACTCGACGTAAATTCGTCCAATCAAACAATTTGTGCTATAATTGTCTAGAGTCCAATCACACTGTATATTCGTGTCGTCACATCTCTAGGTGCCGTTTATGCAAAAAGAAACACCACACACTGTTGCATCCCAAAAATATCACTCCTTCAACCGACGCTCACCGGTCAACTGAGCAAGATGTCGCTCCTGCAACATCAAATCACCAAAGCACTGCCTCCAGTGCTTCGGCGAATATAGCAGCTTGCTTTTCAACTGCCAACAGCCAAGTCTTACTTGCCACGGCATTAGTCAACGCCCAATCAAAGTCTGGATCACTTGTAACATTGCGATGCTTATTAGACCAAGGATCTCAAGCTTCTTTTGCAACAGAATCTGCTGTTCAATTACTCGGGCTAAAGAAAATTCCGCATAAAAGCTCCATCCTGGGGATCGGAAGTGGTTCGAATGCTTCCCTTGCTTCTAATTCGAAAGTTTCAATGCAAATTCGAGCTCTTCATGACCCAGATGTCAGTATAAGCATCCAAGCTTTCGTACTAAACAAACTCACATCAGTGCTACCTTCAAAGCGAGTCGTGGTAGAGTTATGGTCACAACTCTCAGGCGTAACTCTAGCCGATCCATCGTTTCGAACACCAAACAAAATTGACCTACTTCTAGGTGCAGACGTTTATGGCCAGATACTTCTGGATGGGATAATCAAGGGTCCACCCGGAACACCAATTGCACAAAATACTAAGCTGGGTTGGATTCTATCTGGGCCAATAAACGATCATGAAGTCGATGACAACACAGAATTGCTGTGCAATAATTATGTTCACGTCAATCCTGAAAATGACCTTCTGAAGAAATTTTGGGAACAAGAGTCAGACGCAGTAATCACACAGTCTCACCTTACTGAAGATGAAGAACGGTGTGAACAGATTTTCGCAACCACTACCCAAAGAGACAACTTTGGACGATACATCGTCAACTTACCGTTCAAAGATCAAGATCCAATGTGCCAGTATGGGAACACAAGAGAAATTGCCACCAAACGTTTTTTCCAACAAGAACGACGATTAAGCAAGGATCCAATCCTGAAACAAGCATACACAGAAGTCATTAAGGAATACTTACAACTCGGTCATATGGAAGTAGTACCAAAAACCCAACTTGACAAGCCAACTGCAGTATACTTACCTCATCATGCAGTTGTGAGAGAAGATAGAGACACCACAAAGGTCCGTGTGGTTTTCAACGCTTCTGAATCTGGTACTAACGGTGTATCCCTTAACGATGACCTACTGGTTGGTCCGAGGCTGCAAGATGATCTGCGTCATATTATCATGCGATGGCGAAGTTTTCCAATATGTTTGGTAGCGGATATCGTCAAAATGTATCGACAAATCAAGATCAATGAAAAGGATACAGATTATCAGCGGCTATTGTGGCGAGATACTCCGAGCGACGACCTGCAACAGTTAAGAATATTAAGGGTCACGTTTGGTACGGCAGCAGCACCTTACCTTGCGGTTCGAAGTCTTCAGCAAGTGGCTCGTGATGATGGCAAAGCATATCCGTCGACGTCTGAAAAAATACAAAAAGACTTTTACGTGGATGATCTGATGACAGGTTGTGAAACGGTGGCAGAAGGAAAACAGATCTATCAGGAGATGACAAAACTACTTATAGGAGGAGGATTTGATCTGCAAAAATGGAGTAGTAACAGTGAAGAATTGTTAGAGGAAATAGATAGAGATCAAGGAGGAACTGATATGAATAAAAATATCAAACTTGATACTTACATGAAAATCCTGGGATTGACCTGGAACCGGAACGATGACGCCTTTGAGTACGCAGTGCAGCTCCCACCGGTGACAGTACCTGTAACAAAAAGAAGAGTAATATCGGATATTTCACGTTTATTTGACCCCTTGGGTTGGTTATCTCCAGTAATCATCACAGCCAAAATATTTATACAAAAATTGTGGCTCTCGGGCATTGAGTGGGATGACGAGCTTCCACCTCAATTGCTGAAGGACTGGCTAACCTACCGTAATGATTTAAGTAAACTCACCAAGTTCAAGATTCCACGATGGATTAACACCAAAGCAGACGATGTCCTTCCTGAGCTTCAAGGATTCTGTCATGCATCCAATGATGGTTTTGCCGCTGTAGTCTACGTGCGCGTCATAGACCATCAAGGGAAAGTGCATATCAATCTGGTCACATCCAAAACCAAAGTAGCTCCCATCAAACAAATCTCAATCCCGAGGTTAGAGCTTTGTGGAGCAGTGCTTCTAACTAAACTTTTGGTTGAAGTAGCGTCAGTTTTGAGCATTGACAAGAAGCAAATCCATGCATGGACCGACTCGTCAGTAGTACTTGCCTGGCTTAACAGTAGACCCAACCGATGGAAAACCTACGTTGCAAATCGCGTGACGGAAATAATCACGGCTTTGGAACCTCAGCAATGGTCGCATGTCTCATCCAAAGATAATCCTGCTGACTGTGCATCACGAGGTACAAAGGATTTACAAAACGAAGAGCTTTGGTTAGAAGGTCCGCCGTGGCTGAAAGATAAAAGCATAAATTATAAGAATCTTGAAAGGAAAGACACCAACTTAGAAGAAAATGTTAAAAGGCTTTATGCAATCAATTCTTACCCAAGTTCAAAGGTAGAGGAAAATCCCACTGAAGAGACTTTTTCGCGATTTTCTTCTCTCACACGATTGATCCGCGTTGTTGCTCTTATAAAGCGATGGGTCAAAAAAGTCAAAAAACAAGCAGTATCTAAATGGATTGAAAGACAGGAAATACAAGAAAGTCTGAAAAGCTGCATTAAAATTTGCCAAGCCGAAGAGTTTCTGGATGAAATTACAAATCTGAAAGAAAATAAGGACATCAGCAAGAGAAGTAAACTTAAAGCGCTCAATCCCTTTGTTGACGAAGATGAAATATTAAGAGTAGGCGGAAGATTACAGCATGCAAAGATTACCGAAGAGATGAAGCATCCAATAATCCTTCCTCAAAAGTCTTTATTCACACCACTATTGATAGCTGATGCTCATTCGCGGACACTTCACGGTGGTCCTCAACTAATGCTTAATCACTTACGAACAAAGTATTGGGTACTGGGAGCCAAGCATCTTGTTAAGACCTTTGTTAGGAAATGCGTACACTGCATAAGGTATTCAGCTCGTTCACGTCACCAACTCATGGGACAATTACCTGCTTCACGAGCAACTGCTGCTCGTCCCTTCATTAATAGTGGTGTGGACTATGCTGGACCTATTAATATCAGGACCTCTAAAGGTCGTGGTCACCATTCCTACAAGGGATACATCTGCCTGTTCATCTGCATGGCCACCCGTGCTATTCACCTTGAATGTGTCAGTGACCTGACAACACAAGGCTTTCTTGCAGCTTTTAAGCGCTTTGTAGCGAGGCGTGGTCACTGTGCAGACCTATGGAGTGACAATGGCACTAACTTTGTCGGCGCCTCCCGTGAATTACAGTCATTGTTTGCTTCTGAAAAATCAAGCATGGCAGTAGAGATTGCCGAACATTTAGCAAGTAACGGAACTGCCTGGCACTTCATACCTCCCCGTGCTCCTAACTTCGGAGGATTGTGGGAAGCGGGAGTTAAGGCTACAAAACATCATCTAAAACGCATCATTGGAAATTCAACATTAACGTTCGAAGAAATGTCGACCCTTCTCTCGCAGATTGAAGCCTGCCTCAATTCGCGTCCAATTTCCAAATTGAGTGATGATCCTGGCGATCCAGTTCCACTGACACCTGGTCATTTTTTGATAGGTGAACCCTTAGTTACTGCACCAGATGTCAGTTACGAAAGCGTCAACGTGGGATCGCTCAGACGATGGCAACTCATCCAACGGATGACTCAAGACTTTTGGCGACGATGGTCCAAGGAATATTTGACTCAATTTCTCCATCGCCACAAATGGTCTTATCAAAACCCTGAGCCAAATGTTGGGGATGTGGTATTGGTGATGGAAGACGATCTTCCTCCAGCTCGGTAAGTAGAAGCATTGTAATAAAGTAAGTGCTGCGAGTGGATGCGTGAGAGAGGTACTGTACTTCTCATTTGTAAAACTCGTCATTATATTTTTTCATATTCATACATGTTTATCAAAACAAATTAATTCACTGCATGAAAATACATTGTTATGCAACATAATTTATTATTGCTATTGAGCTAAGGAATACAGGAAATGAAATATTTTTATGTAAATTGTTTTCGCTCCCCTGAACAGTAGTGACTTTTGAGTCATATCGTTTTAAATAGGAGGCACAGAATTATTTACATGAAACAAAACATACAAGTACTTCGCTCCAAGCTGATGGCACGACTTCCACGTTTGGAACCTCATACAATCCTCTATATCTCACCAGCCCCAGACAGATGTACGTCATCCTTGAACCTGCAAATTCTATTGCTATTATCATTAAACTACCCTCATAAATATTGTTTTGTAATGAGTGTGATGCGACGAGAGCTAGGTCCCGCGCGGCGGCGCTTCATACCAGTGCCGACTGTACACAGGGGGACGCCAACCTGGAGGTGCCCAACCTGCGCGGGGTGACTCCGCTGAGCATGCTGCAGAGCGCCGGCGCCGGCGGCGCGCTGTGGGTGGGCTCCAAGGTGGCGGAGCGCGTGCGCGAGCACTCGCTGGCGCGCGGCAAGCGCGACCTGCTGCGCCGCCTCGCCTACGACAAGGTGAGCCGCCGCCCGGCAGCGCCCGGCAGCGCCCGGCACGCCCCGGCACTGACCCGGCGCGGCGCGTGTTGCAGAAGTTCCGGTGGTGGAGCGTGGTGGCGATGCCGTTCCTGGCATTCTACCTGACGGGACTGGTGCTGGAGATGGACGCGCTGTACGTCGTGAAGGCCTTCCTGCTCGTCTGCTTCTACTCGCTGCTGCACTTCCTCAGCAACTTGCTGTTCGACGACGACTTGAAGAACATATTCCCTCTCAGCGTGTACCTCGCCACGAAGGTGAGTCCGGAGCAGGCCGCACTCCGTGAAGTAGGCAGGACGCTACCTGCGCCGCGCGACCCCGCCGTTTGCTGTAGGCTGTCGTAGGATATGATCGCCGCTGTCTGACGGCGCGTGCGCACGCAAGCAGGACGCTCGTTTGCACTCCGTGAAGTAGGCAAGACGCTACCTGCGCCGCGCGACCTCGCCGTCTGCTGTAGGCTGTCGTAGGATATAATCGCGGCCGTCTGACGGCGCGTGCGCTCGCGAGCAGGACGCCCGTTGGCACTCCGTAATGTAGGCAGGACGATACCTGCGCCGCGCGACCTCGCCGTCTGCTGTAGGCTGTCGTAGGATATGATCGCGGCCGTCTGACGGCGCGTGCGCTCGCGAGCAGGACGCCCGTTGGCACTCCGTGAAGTAGGCAGGACGCTACCTGCGCCGCGCGACCCCGCCGTTTGCTGTAGGCTGTCGTAGGATATGATCGCCGCTGTCTGACGGCGCGTGCGCACGCAAGCAGGACGCTCGTTTGCACTCCGTGAAGTAGGCAAGACGCTACCTGCGCCGCGCGACCTCGCCGTCTGCTGTAGGCTGTCGTAGGATATAATCGCGGCCGTCTGACGGCGCGTGCGCTCGCGAGCAGGACGCCCGTTGGCACTCCGTAATGTAGGCAGGACGATACCTGCGCCGCGCGACCTCGCCGTCTGCTGTAGGCTGTCGTAGGATATGATCGCGGGCGTCTGACGGCGCGTGCGCTCGCGAGCAGGACGCCCGTTGGCACTCCGTGAAGTAGGCAGGACGCTACCTGCGCCGCGCGACCCCGCCGTTTGCTGTAGGCTGTCGTAGGATATGATCGCCGCTGTCTGACGGCGCGTGCGCACGCAAGCAGGACGCTCGTTTGCACTCCGTGAAGTAGGCAAGACGCTACCTGCGCCGCGCGACCTCGCCGTCTGCTGTAGGCTGTCGTAGGATATAATCGCGGCCGTCTGACGGCGCGTGCGCTCGCGAGCAGGACGCCCGTTGGCACTCCGTAATGTAGGCAGGACGATACCTGCGCCGCGCGACCTCGCCGTCTGCTGTAGGCTGTCGTAGGATATGATCGCGGCCGTCTGACGGCGCGTGCGCTCGCGAGCAGGACGCCCGTTGGCACTCCGTGAAGTAGGCAGGACGCTACCTGCGCCGCGCGACCCCGCCGTTTGCTGTAGGCTGTCGTAGGATATGATCGCCGCTGTCTGACGGCGCGTGCGCACGCAAGCAGGACGCTCGTTTGCACTCCGTGAAGTAGGCAAGACGCTACCTGCGCCGCGCGACCTCGCCGTCTGCTGTAGGCTGTCGTAGGATATAATCGCGGCCGTCTGACGGCGCGTGCGCTCGCGAGCAGGACGCCCGTTGGCACTCCGTAATGTAGGCAGGACGATACCTGCGCCGCGTGACCTCGCCGTCTGCTGTAGGCTGTCGTAGGATATGATCGCGGCCGTCTGACGGCGCGTGCGCTCGCGAGCAGGCCGCCCGTTGGCACTCCGTGAAGTAGGCAGGACGCTACCTGCGCCGCGCGACCTCGCCGTCTGCTGTAGGCTGTCGTAGGATATAATCGCGGCCGTCTGACGGCGCGTGCGCTCGCGAACAGGACGCCCGTTGGCACTCCGTAATGTAGGCAGGACGCTACCTGCGCCGCGCGACCTCGCCGTCTGCTGTAGACTGTCGTAGGATATGATCGCGGCCGTCTGACGGCGCGTGCGCTCGCGAGCAGGCCGCCCGTTGGCACTCCGTGAAGTAGGCAGGACGCTACCTGCGCCGCGCGACCTCGCCGTCTGCTGTAGGCTGTCGTAGGATATGATCGCGGCCGTCTGACGGCGCGTGCGCTCGCGAGCAGGACGCCCGTTGGCACTCCGTAAAGTAGGCAGGACGCTACCTGCGCCGCGCGACCTCGCCGTCTGCTGTAGGCTGTCGTAGGATATGATCGCGGCCGTCTGACGGCGCGTGCGCTCGCGAGCAGGACGCCCGTTGGCACTCCGTAAAGTAGGCAGGACGATACCTGCGCCGCGCGACCTCGCCGTCTGCTGTAGGCTGTCGTAGGATATGATCGCGGCCGTCTCACGGCGCGTGCGCTCGCGAGCAGGCCGCCCGTTGGCACTCCGTGAAGTAGGCAGGACGCTACCTGCGCTGCGCGACCTCGCCGTCTGCTGTAGGCTGTCGTAGGATATGATCGCGGCCGTCTCACGGCGCGTGCGCTCGCGAGCAGGCCGCCCGTTAGCACTCCGTGAAGTAGGCAGGACGCTGCCTGCGCCGCGCGACCTCGCCGTTGTAAAATATTTAAGTACGAAGCCGCGCGCGCTTGATGACGTCACAGAACACTCAATAGGACAAGTACGTGCGCTAACAAATACCTATACTTACGTATACATTGCTGGCGACAGGCCGTCCGAGTAGGTGCCACCGCTTTACCAATTATTCTGCCGCCAAGCAGTAGTGCGCAAGCATTACTCTGTTTCGGTTTGAAGGACATTGTAGGCAGTGAAATTACTGGGCATATATCTAATGTTTCGGGGGGAAGAGCGCAATGCAGTTTCGCGCAGTACTTTTTATAATATTAAAGGTTCTGGGTGGTCCTGCAATTGTTTTTGGGCTGGTGTGGCGCTTACCATCAGGGGAACGACTTGCTCGTCTCAATTAAATGAACAAAATGTACGAAATGAGCGAAATTAACGAAATAAAGTTTATGATCGCCTGGTACTAAGTATTATCTATCACGTTTACTTCTACAAGTTCATGATCGCCTTGTACCTTAACATGTGTATACTCAAATACTCATGACATCGCCTTTATAAGTATCGTCAAATGAAGGACGTTTTTGTTTGATGATTGTATACTCCTACAAGTTTATGATCGCCTGGTACCTTCTTGTGTATAATACTCCTGACAAAATACCTCCTCCTCCTGATTTTATATTTCTACACGTTTATGATGGCTTGGTACCAATATAGGACAAATAATGAATTTCATAGGCAAAATTTTGCTACTATAGATGACATTATTGCAATTTTCTTAAGAATCTATTTGTTACGTTTACTCTTAAAAGTTTATGATCGCCTGGTACCTTAACATGTGTATGTATATCCTGTGATCGCCTGGAACTAAGTGTCGTCAAAAAAAGGGCGGTTTTGTTTGATGATCGTATACTCCTACGAACTTATGATCGCCTGGTACCAAGTATATGCCAAAAAATGAATTTCATAGGTAACATTTTTCAACTTTGGGTTACATTTTTGCAATTTTCTTAAGTATCTCTATTTGTTTTGAAAATAAATTATAGACTATGTTACTTCCTGATGATTTAGCTTTCTATTAGTGAAAAAATAGTACAATATATTGTCATGGAGTTATTGTGTAGGTAGTACACAAACTTTAGAGCGAGTGTGGCTCAGCGGGAACTCATGCGCCTTTCGATCAGACGCGCTTGGGTTCGAATCCCGACTCGGCCCTGCACCAATGACTTATAGTTAAGTGCAGATTTTGCACGCTCGCTCTAAAACGGTGAAGGAAAACATCGTGATGAAACCCGCTTACGCGCTTTGGAGTGGTAGGCTCTGGCCGTGGTTGTAATACCTCCCACCGAACAAAGCCATGCCGTCAAGCGACCTAGTCGGGTTTCGGGATGATGTTCGGTGAACCCTCAGGGAGACGGGTCTGAGCAGCCGCTCAACTGCCGTCTCTCTCTAGATCTATGTGCTCCTTCTTAGCCCACATCATCGCTTCACATCAGGCGAGATAGTGGCCAAACGGATCTATTAAGAGTAAAAAAAAAAACTTCAATGTTATGTAAAAAATGCCGCAACATTAGTAAGTAGCACCCGCGCGAGGCGGCTCAGGCGCCGCTTGGGCGCTGCTCGGGCGCCGCTCGCGCGCTGCTCGGGCGCCGCTCGCGCGCGGCTCGGGCGCCGCTCGCTAGTGAGGGTAGTACAAGAGCGCGTGCCGCAGGTGTGGTTCTACATCACGTGGGCGCTGTTCGTGGCGGGCGCGGTGAGCGGCGCCGCCACGGCCGGCTTCCTGCTGTGCTCCGCCGCGCTGTGGTACTGCTTCCTGCGCTCGTGGCGCGCCGACCCCGGCGTCATCTCCGCCTCCCAGCAGGATAAGTTCCAGGTGAGTGCGAGCGAGACGCCGCGCCGCGCCGCCGCCGCGGAGCGCGCTGACTCTCTCTCTCTTGCGGCAGACCATCATCGAGCTGTCGGAGGCGAGCGGCGGCGGCGGGTTCGAGCCGGCGCGGTTCTGCTCGGCGTGCCTGGTGCGCCGCCCGCTGCGCTCCAAGCACTGCTCCGTGTGCAACCGCTGCGTGGCGCGCTTCGACCACCACTGCCCGTGGGTCGGCAACTGCATCGGCGAGAAGAACCACCGCCACTTCATCGCGTTCCTCGGCTGCCTGCTCGTCATGTGCGCGTGGATGGTGTGGGGCTGCGCGCAGTACTTCTCGCAGCGCTGCGGTGCGGCAAGCGGCGCGGCGGCGCTGCTCGCGTGGCCGCGCTGCAGTGCGTGGCTCGCGTGGGTGGCGCTCAACGCGCTGTTCCACCTGTTCTGGGTGCTGGTGCTGACGTGCTGCCAGCTGTACCTGGTGGTGTGCCTCGGCATGACCACCAACGAGCAGCTCAACCGCGGCCGCTACCGGCACTTCCAGGCGCGCGGCGGCCGCTCGCCCTTCACGCGCGGCCCGCTGCGCAACGCGGCCGACTTCTTCCGCTGCCGGCTGTGCGGCCTGCTGCCGCCCGCGCCCCGCGACCCCCGCGACCCCCGCGACCCCGACCTCGAGCCCATGCTGCGCGACCACTTCGTCTAACTCCCGTCGCTAGGACGCGCCAAACGAACAAATTCTAGTTTATAGTCACATAGCTCTCCACCTGCCGCCGCCGCCGCCGCGGCCGCCGCGGCCGCCGCCGCCGCCGCCGCCGCCGCCGCCGCCGCCGCCGCCGCCGGCGCTTCAGTTCGACGCGCCTCCGGTAGGCTCATGAGCTATTCACCAGCTTCTCACTTCACCAGATTTGCATCAGAAGATTAATGAGGAAAAAACAGGAAAGCTTTATTGACGTATATCGTAGCTGATACCCGCGACTCTTGTTGTAACACCTAATCATAATTAATTTAAAAGCGAGTTAACAATCAGCGTTCATTCTTACAAACAGTAAACACAGCATGCTATGGGGACACGATAAATATAACAACAATAAAAATGTTTTAAATTAGTTGTACAGTAAAAACAAATAAAATTGTCAATTTACAATTTTAGAGAGTTCAGCCGCGGTTGACGGTAAACAACCATCAACTACATGTGTGGACGAGCGGAGTCCAATGTAGTGCGCTGACATTCTGTATAAAGGGGAACGTTGTCCAATATTCGTTGGCCACTGTGGCAATCGGAAGGTTCTCCGGTTACATAACCCACTTCCCGGTCGTGGGAGTTCAGCTCCAATGTCCGCGAGGAAATCTGGCCATAAAACTCAGCTTTGAATAACTTTGTACAAAAATAATGTGTCTGATAGTTTTCTCTTAGACTTAAGATTATAAAAGCTAATCGTGACTCGTATGATTTCAAAGTTTTACATTTATTATTTGCATGTGCCAGCTGATACATAAATCTCTTCTGAATGCGTTCTAGTGTATGACAGTGTACGGTATAACGTTCTAGTGTATGACAGTGTACGGTATAACGTTCTAGTGTATGACAGTGTACGGTATAACGAAGCGCCCATATTGACTGTTAAATTGTAAAACACTTGTTACTAGACTGCAATAAATAGGAACAATAAGTGTGGGGCCTTTGAACGACTTTATTTGTGTTGAGATAAAACCACATAGTTGTGTTGATTTTGTAATGGTATTGTCAACATGAGTTCGGAAGTGAAGGGCGCTGTCTACCGTTACCCCCACATCTGTGTGCAGGAATGTTTTGCCTCTTTTTGGTGAATTTAATGTGGAAGCACTTTTCAATATTAAGAATCATTTTATTTCGGCAGCACCACGAAAACACTTTGTTTAAATCAATTTGAAACTCATAAACGTCATGATCACTTTTAATATGCTTATAGATATAACTTTAAGTCATCTGCGTACATCTTAAATGGACATTTTATTTCAGTAGCCAAATCATTAATGAAAATTATGAAAAACAGAGGCGTGCCACAGGGTTCACACATGGGCCATGTGTGAACCCTGTGGCACGCCTATAGGAATAGTTTTCGACCGTGGCCGTTCGTATGTAACGTGTGACGTGTGTAACGGGCGTGTCACAAATCATTACCTCCGTTAAATCCCTTAATTGATCCCTGTCGTAGAATGTTTTTTCGCGACTGTAAAGTCTGTTACGATCAGCCTGCGCGAGTTCGTCGACTAAACACTTACTTTGATACCGTTTCTGAACTCCCACTTTACACTGTTAATAAAATCTTGTAACAATATTTTTTCATTCACTTAAATTCACTTTTTAGAATTTTGAAAATGATTACCCCAAATACCACATTACTTGATGCCCCAAACACTCCGCAGCGCTTAATATTATCATGTAACCAACTAAGCCATTCTGGTCTCAAAATCGGTGGCGAAAACAGGACTTCCCTAAAATATTATTGGCTAAACTGGTATCTCATAGTAGCTTTATCGACATTGAAAAGTCTTCGATTAAGGGATGAATAATAAAACTGCGAGTGCTCCGTAGTACAGATGTATTCCGACTGCCAGTGATACTTAATCTACCCTACACCTAGCTTATTATTAATTTATATATATCTACCCACATACACTACAGACATCATGTCATAGGAAACAAGGTCAAACGCCTTTGACAAGTCCAAAACACAAGCATAGGCCGGAATTTTTGTGCTCGTGTAATATTGGACTCCGCTGCACCAAGCTCCCTGCGGAGCCCTCCGCTGCACCATGCTCCCTGCAGAGCCCCCTCTGCACCATGCTCCCTGCGGAGTTTTGTTTCTGGACACTCTGTCCCGACACAGTGCTGTGCACATCATACATTTACGACAGGTCGCGCCTTCTGGTTTGTTCTATATTCTGAGGGTGTGATACATCACCTTTCTATCAATTGTACCGTTTGCGAGATCCACTCTGCCAAAGTCGCTAACGATATGTCCTCCTGAATTTCTGAACTACTCGACAAGGCAACGCATTTCCCCGCACTGATGTAAACTTTTTGAGTTCATATCTCAAAGGTCATTGACCTTACAACTAAGTGGCTAACTAAATATGCTTCCCAAGTAGTCTTCTTTCTGATTATACCATAACAAGCAGTGACTACGGGACCCTATACTTGCGTGGCACGTCACGATATCGACACGCACTTGACCACTTTATTTAACTTGCATTACAAAACGCTTACGCTCTTCGCGCTTTAACTGTGCGGTATTTCTATAGAGTTATGTGTCAAATATCAATTGAACAGTCGTCGTAAAATAGTTTTGTACAGCAAATATAAAAAGAACAAGAGACATAGATACTGAACGTCAATAATATACCTACGTCTGATATGAGCGCGGCGGTATACGCACCTACTAGACGTAGATACTGAACGTCAATGATATACCTACGTCTGATATGAGCGCGGCGGCATACGCACCTACTAGACGTAGATGCTGAACGTCAATGATATACCTACGTCTGATATGAGCGCGGCGGCATACGCACCTACTAGACGTAGATACTGAACGTCAATGATATACCTACGTCTGATATGAGCGCGGCGGTATACGCACCTACTAGACGTAGATACTGAACGTCAATGATATACCTACGTCTGATATGAGCGCGGCGGTATACGCACCTACTAGACGTAGATACTGAACGTCAATGATATACCTACGTCTGATATGAGCGCGGCGGTATACGCACCTACTAGACGTAGATACTGAACGTCAATGATATACCTACGTCTGATATGAGCGCGGCGGCATACGCACCTACTAGACGTAGATACTGAACGTCAATGATATACCTACGTCTGATATGAGCGCGGCGGTATACGCACCTACTAGACGTAGATACTGAACGTCAATGATATACCTACGTCTGATATGAGCGCGGCGGCATACGCACCTACTAGACGTAGATGCTGAACGTCAATGATATACCTACGTCTGATATACGCACCTACTGGATAAGTGCCTAGATAACTATTGAAACATAAACTCACATATTATTATCTGGATTGTTATGGCTTTGATTATTAGCTTGTTGTCCAAATATCCGGAAATCGCTTTTTATGATAGATGACTGTAAACATGTAGTAGTGATGTTATTATTCACATTTATTTTAAATCTTAGGGCTAAGCTTTTTACAACATTTCTAATAACGTTAATTCATTTAATATTATAAATACGAATATTCACAAATTATTATTTAAATAATCACCAGAGAAAAATACTATGAGCCGAGAGTTGAACCGTAAAGCGGTTCTGTCACCGCGACACAAAATGGCGCAAAGGCTTTCAAATGAAATCGTCAGTTTTAAAAAAAGATCAAATGAACGTTTTCCATACATTCTCTTGTATGTCCCACATTGGTATGAGGCTCGGCGCGTCGGTCGCTCGGCCCTTTCGTATTTTAGACTTATTATTTAGTCTAATAACTACAATAGTGTAGTAGGTAATACACTTTCAAGTTACATTTTGTTCTAAATTCAAAATGATTTGGGTATCATCAAAGTTTGCCTCTCACGAATCTCGCCTTGAACCCAGCGCTGAGGAAACTAGAGCCACTTTGACCCGCCACTCCACAGAAGAGCTGCCCGAAGTCAGCCTAGACGAGATCGAGATGGCCCTTAAACAACATAAAAAATGGAAAAGCCCCAGGTGAGAGTGACAACAGAGCTCCTGAAAGCAGGAGGAACTTCGATACTTAAGGAGCTCCGAAACCTCTTCAATTCCGTCCTTTTCGCTGGGAGAACTCCAAAGGCATAGAACAGAAGCGTGGTGATTTTATTTTTCAAAAAGGGAGACAAAACCCTTTTGAAAAACTATCGACCCATTTCGCTTCTGAGCCATGTCTATAAGTTGTTTTCAAGGGTTATTACGAACCGTCTTGCGCGAAGACTCGATGAGTTTCAGCCTCCAGAGCAGGCCGGGTTTCGAGGAGGATACGGTACCATAGACCACATCCACACAATGAGGCAGATTATACAGAAGACCGAAGAATATAATCGGCCTCTGTGTCTAGCGTTTGTGGACTATGAGAAAGCCTTTGACTCTATCGAGACCTGGTCTGTTTTGGAATCCCTGCACCAATGCCAAGTCGAATGGCGATACATCGAAGTGATGAGATGTCTATATGACGCCGCAACAATGACCGTCCAAGTACAGAACCAGCAGACGAAACATATCAACCTGCGTCGAGGAGTGAGGCAAGGGGACGTTATTTCCCCGAAATTGTTTACAAACGCTCTGGAAGATATGTTTAAGACGCTGGATTGGAACGGACGCGGCATCAATATTAATGGCGAGTACATCTCTCATTTACGATTCGCAGACGACATCGTCATCATGGCTGAGTCGTTGCAGGACTTACAGGAGATGCTGGACAGCCTAGCTGAATCTTCGCAACGCCTCGGTCTCCGGATGAACTTGGATAAAACCAAAGTTATGTTCAATGAACTTATTATCCCGGGATCGGTTGCGCTAAATGGAGAACCTCTTGAAGTTGTTCGAGAATATGTTTATCTAGGGCAGACGCTCCAACTAGGTAAAAACAACTTTGAGAGGGAAGCCAACAGAAGAATTCAGCTGGGCTGGGCAGCATTTAGGAAACTTCGTCGGGTCTTTTCGTCGCCGATACCCCAATGCCTAAAGACGAAAGTCTTTAATCAGTGCGTCCTACCTGTTATGACATACGGAGCCGAGACGTGGACACTCACGGTACGACTAGTCCACAAAATGAAAGTTGCTCAGCGAGCTATGGAAAGAGCTATGCTCGGTATTTCTCTAAGGGATCGAATCCGGAACGAAATTATTCGCCAGAGAACTAAAGTTATCGACATAGCTCTGCGGATTAGCAAGCTGAAGTGGCAGTGGGCTGGTCATATTTGCCGCAGAACCGATAACCGTTGGGGTAGACGTGTTCTAGAGTGTAGACCGCGAATCGGCAAACGTATTGTAGGACGCCCTTCGACTAGATGGAGCGACGATATACGTAGGGTTGCTGGTAACGACTGGAGAAGGAAAGCCGAAGATCGGGCTCAGTGGCGTGCTACGGGAGAGGCCTATGTCCAGCAGTGGACTGATGTGGACTGATGATGATGATGATGAAAGTTTGACATAGCACACATGCTGACGTCATGCGGCTCGCTGCTTATTATTACAGTTTTGACACAGAGCCCGCCCTATTGGTAGATTGCTGACACACGAACACATGTACCATCATCATCATCAGCCCATCACGTTCCCACTGCTGGGACACGGAACTTCTCTCATAGAGAGAGTATGGGCCATTATCCACCACGCAGGCCCAGTGCGGGTTGGAGGATGTCACATGTCCTTGAACTTTTCTCATTAATTCTTGGACATGCCGGTTTCCTCAGGATGTTTTCCTTCACAGTTTTTAAAGCGACTGTTTAATCCGCACATAACTTAAGAAAGTCAGTGGCCAGCGGGATTCAAACTCGGGTGTGTCGGATCGAAAGTCGTACATGCTCCCGCTGAGCCACACTCACTCTCGTATCGCTCACATGTAGCATATAGTGCGACAAAGACATTGATGAACGCGGTCAAAGTTGAAACAATCATTTCTTGCAATAAATGATTGATCAAGATAATTGTTGACGTCACTGCGACGTTGAAAGTGGCCGTCAATGTATGTCATCCATGTTCATTTAGATTCGGACTTTTTGGCGGGAAGTGAAAAGTAATACAGTTCGACTTTGTTTTATTTTCCAAACAAGTGTTATTTCGAGTGATCATGTGTAACATCGGTGGAATATTAACCATTATGTATTCTAAACGTGCACGAGTGTAGGCAAATGAAACAAAATAGAGAAACCATTGCTTTTTATGTTCTCCCAAAAAGTGTCCACCACTTTATTGAAGCACCAGGTCAAAATCAATGTCATTGATTTTGACCACAATACAAAAGAAATCATTGTAATGTTTTCAAACTATAAAATAAAAACTACGTAAGACAGACGGTATGGTCCTAAAGGCTAGCCTACACCCAAACGGGCGAATTTAAAAATAATATTTAGATTCTTGTGTCAAAGCTTTTTTTATGTGATCTGTCTCCGAAAGACATCCATTAATATTACAATCTAGCCTAATAAGACTAATAAGTAATTTAACTTTGACTTAAATTGCTAAGTATAGTATAACTAAGAGTGTGTCCATTAACACTTTTCTTACTGTCTGTATTAAGGCGAAGACACTTTGTTGTTGTGTTCTTTACGGGTAGCACTAAAGTATGTATAGGTACTACGATACACTGACACTTCACTACACTAACTCAAAAGGTTTTGTCCTTTTGAGCCTTCTCACTAGGTCTGTGGCTGTGTCGACGTAGATAGATTTTATGCTCCTTGGATAGACCAATGAGGATCCTTGGTCCCCAAATATTGACTCCTCACGCAAATGGCGCGTTTATGTTTGTTTAAATTGATTCAAATTTTCATGATGAAATAATGCCGCATAATTTTGAATGAAATTTTTATTGCTATATTTTTATTGCTTTTGATAAATAAATCTTGATTACTACAAAATCTGTTGAATCTATCTGGTAAATTTAGAATCTGGTGAATGGAGAATCTGATGAACTTCTCATGAGTCATGATCATGAGCCTTTCGATCGTCGCGTCGTGTAAATGTAAATAATGCAGTCTGTCCGTACCGGCGCCGCTGTGGAGCCGGGCGGGACGGTACGGCGCCGCTGTGGAGCCGGGCGGGACGGGACGCCTTCTATGATTCTTGTTTCCCTGTTTTAACGCGAAACAGAAGAATAAAAAAAATGTGCACTTGCATAGCTTAGAAAACGTCAAATAGCATACATAGGTAGTTCCTTCTATGAAATTGTCTAAACTGAAATAAATAAATGATAAGCTCTAGTCCTAAGTCATCGACCGAAACGATTGCAGTAATGTGTCTCCTATAATAAACTAAAGCATAAAGCAAGTGTTAAAACGAAGTGGTTTCAGTAAACCGGTCTGAAATAACTATTCAAAAATAAACTATTTATTTTAACGATAGACGAGAACTTCCGTTTCCTACCAGACATTTATACATTTTATATAAAAAAAGCACTTCAATGTATCTTCGAAGTCAAAGGTCAAATATCGATGAAATTTATATGGGACCACTTCGTAGCTATATACTGAACCCAACGCAAAAAGAAATTTCCAAATCGGTTCAAAAATAACGGAGTTCTGAGGTAACAAACATTAAAGCCGCGTTCAGAAATGGGTAAATGTTCACGAATGAATATTTGTCAGTTAATCTCAGTGATATGCCAAGTTAAAAATTAACTAACGCCTTTCTGAACGGGCATCGAGTAATACAATAAGCCAGCCAATCAAAACCAATCATTTTCAAGACCGAGATTTCCCGCGCTTTTGTTTATCAGATTTAACTGCGTTATTTTGGCTAATATCGGAATTTTACCTTATATTTTGCTTCAAATACACGAATCGCTTATTTTATTTGTATGTACAAAAAACGAATGCAAAAATATTGCAAAATGTAAAGGAAAATGACAACTGACAACTATTACCTGACAGGTGAGAATCGTAAACCGCTTTTATATCGGTGAATATTTTCATCTGTCAGGTGAACTTTTACTCTCCCCAATTGGTTTTCTGAACGGCTCAGGGTAAATGTCAAAGTTCACCCGAGTAATTTCTGAACGGCGTTAGGGTAATAATTACGTTAACTGGGTGATTTCTGAACGCGGCCTAAAAAACAAAAGATAGAGAACCTCCTCCTCTAAGTCGGTTAAAAAATGAGCGAAGCGACCGTCAAACTTCATGTCAAGTGCAATTATTATTATTGAAGAGCAACACACTTTGCAAAGCAACATTTCACGTGAGAATGTGGAGCCCTTGGCGTGGTGCAACCACTTTAAGTAAATAAGATTACTGCCCTTGGCTTCGCGTCACGTGCCTACCTACTTTAGTTTATATTAAGTCCTATAATAGGTAGCGACAGAGATCATTCCGAAGTTATGCTTATCTATAGGTACGATTAGACACAACACGACTTGCAACTGCTCGGTCGAACTGACAACTGACTCGCAAAATCTTAATACGCACACTTCAAGAGCTCTACGAGTCAACTCGGCTCAATGAAGCGTTGCTGGATGGTTCTGGGTCGATCCCGAACATATTTACAAAGAGGCTTTTATCCGCGAAAATAAATTTAATAACATTAAATGCAACTTATACAACCTTAGCCTCAGACCTTAGCAGTATTGAAGAGAGCGCTCCGCGGCACGCGGCGCGTTCGATTCTGTCGAAAGTGATGTACATAATAAGTTATTAGCTTGAACCGCACGAGAATAGCCATATAATGATATGATATTTTTATATTTTGTACCTGAGCGTGAGCGCGAGTGAGATATTGTGCTGCGTGTTTGCGCGCCCACGCACGGGCCTCAGCCGCGCCGCAGCCGCGCCGCACGCCCGGCCCCGTGCGCCAGGCGCGCGCGCGCGCTCCGGGTCGGACCCATAGTCAATATTAACCGATTAATTAATTATTGTGATTTTAATTGTATGTAAACGTATTATTGTACTTATAGGGGTGAATATACACAATTGACGATGATGTTTATTGTAATACGTAGGTACGTAATTATTAATTGTTGTACGAACACATGAAACCAAATTGCATTTTGATTATTTAAATAAATATTATATTGTGCTACATTATGTTTGTATTACTATTTAGTACCCTCCGCGATGCAGGACTGGGTGGCGTGCGACGCGTACCGATACCGTCCTGGTACCGTCCGTGCCTTGCCATACTTACCTACTTCAAGTACAAGGCCGCGCCGCAATGTCTATATGTAAATAGGCACTTAGTGAAAAACAAAGCGCGAGCAAAGAGTAGCTAGCGCCTCATTGTACAATGAAATATCTTGTCGGATATTTAAATTAAGATAGGATGGGGTTAGAGACAACGTGAATTATAGCATATACTCTCCGACCCTTTTGTTCTGCAAACAAAAGTGTGCCCTTAGGGGTCGTCCATTAATCACGTGTTGTTTTTAGCAACTTTCTAACCCTCCACCCTCGCTCTGGTGATAGATACGTGGTGGGGTTTTAGACTACCCTCCCCTCCTATTTATACAGGTATCAATTCGCCGCGCCGTAACGAAAACGTCCAGACAGACACTGAAGGCTGCAGGACGGTGCTCAACAGCCCCAGACATCAAATACTATCTCATATGCGCAGTAATTTCGCTGGCTACAATGGTTTTCAACCGGAACACAGTAATGCTTGCGTACTACTGGTTGGCGACAGAATAATTGGCAAACCGGTGGTACTCAACCAGACGGCCTCCTTCCTACGAGAGACCTAGCACGAGTCGAGACGTTAGCCACGAGACAACCGCCGAGCCCAACTCCATAGATTCCAACGATTCACGATAGCGACTTCCCAGGTCGTTATCGTGAATCGGGCTAAGATAATAATTAACAAATGCATCAACAAATAAAACTATGAGGCTCATAAAGCTTTCAATTTATTAGTTAAACAAATATCACTTTTATTTACAACCAAAGCAATCACAAATTATAAGTATAACTAATCATAATCACCTAAAACTACTTAACAGATCGAAATATTTACAATATAATTAACAACTCGTCAACTCGCGAAACGTTTTACATTACACGCGACGCGACATCTAGTGGATCGACTCGCTGCGGCGGTGCGGCGGTGCGGCGGTGCGGCGGCGGCGCGGCGGCGGCGCGGCGCCGGCCCGCGTTAAGTACTCGCGTGCGCGGCGCGCGGCTCCCGTCACGCCGTGGCCAGCGGCTGGGTCACCACCGGCGAGCGGCGGCGCGGCGACGCGTCCTCGCCCCCGCCCCCGCCCCCCGCCGCCTCCGTCAGCCGCAGCGCGACCTCCAAATCGCGCAGCACCTGCAACAGTAAGTTTCCCGTGAGGTGGTGATGGTGAGCGCCTTCGATGGGCCACCTGTATACAGGCGGGACTAAATGTTGGGACCTCCAGGTTAGGTTTGCAGTGAGAAAGTTCTGTTCTCAGGAAAGATTACATGAATTTTGAAAAACAAACCTGCTTTTCTGGTTTTTGAAAAAAGGTACAGGCGGTCTAAAAAATGTAATTTCTCACAAAATCAACAGGGGCTTAATGAAAATGTCTTTACTATAAACTCCAATAACAAAACACGTGCGATAATTTAATTTTGTTTTAGGTGGCATACGAGTTCACCTCACTTCTTGTTTAGATGGCATTTGTTCTGTAGGTGTGGCACAGTCTAAGTCAAAATCTCTTTATTCATTTTTTCACAGACGCACTTATGAACGTCAAATTATTATATTGACTCTGCCACCGTATCGGAAAAAGAACCACTACTCAGAAGATACGGCAAGAAACTGAGGGGCATTTTTTTTGATACAATATTTTATTTTTGGATTTTGATAATTTGAAGATTTTGATACAATTTTTTGGGTTCCTACAATTTTATGTTTCTTATGTATCAGTTGGCTACTTTGCAGAAGTGGAATGTGCCGGTCGGCGACCGGACGAGAGGGGCCCGATGGACATCCCCGGGGGGCTCGGGCGTCCCCGCAGTCTCCAGACTAGACCCCAATGGTGCGTTTGGCCTCAATGTGTGTCTCTTGGGCCATCCATATCTCGTTCTACTGCCGTCTTACTTCACTCCCCTAACAATGCAGAGAAACAACAAAAAAAATTAGTTTCGACAGCGGCTCCATTCCCTCTCGATAAAAGTGCAATTCTCAAACATCAGAGGGTTGCACTCAAATCTCGTAGCAGTCCACCAACATCTCGAGACTGATAAGCCCCACCTGTTGTTTCTCTCCGAGACGCAGATCCATCCGAAGTGGATTACTTGTCTTACCCAGGGTACACTCTGGAGCACAACTTTAAGCCACGTGCGGGTGTATGCTTATATGCCCGGGACGACATCTGCGTTCGACGTCTCCGTTGTCTTTAAGACTCCAGTTTTTCCGTGCTGTGGATTTTGGTGGACACAGGAATAGACAAAATTGTCTATGCTTGTGTCTATCGATCGCATAGTGGAGATCAGGACACAACCAGGTTCATATACCACCTTAGTGAGGCGGCCGATGTGGCTCAGCAGAGGTATCCTAGCCCAACTGGCCAACTGGTGTTACTGGGGGATTTTAACACCCACCATAAAGAATGGTTGTTCCCGCACCAGTATACCGACCATGCCGGGAGAGAGACACGCAAGCTTGCAGTGTCCCTAGATCCCCCCCAGCTGGTTCAAGAGGCGACGAGGATACCAGATGCTGATGGCCTTACAGCTAATTGCTTGGACTTTCTGTTGACTACAGATCCAGACCGCTACTCGGTTTCGGTATCATCACCTTTGTGTAGCTCCGACCATTGTCTAGTAAAGTCAGTATATATAGAGGTACAAGTCAGCGGATTGGGGTGAAATGAGGTCTTTCTTCTTGCGTCAAGCTATGGAGTATTATATTCCATTCTCCGACGTACCGCTGTCTAGCAAAGCTCACCCATGGTTTGGAGCTGAATGTGGTCGTACGGAAGCGCAAAAGCATGTAGCATACCAAGCATGGGTTGATGCTCGAAACCGTAAGGCGAAGGATATACACGACAAGAGGAGAGCCTTCAACAAGGCTGCCAAGTCCTGCAAAAAAGCTATGCGGATGGCTCGTTTTGAGCATATTAGTAATAGGGAACAAACTAGCTTCATACCCTGCGGGAAGCAAAGCTTTTTGGTCCCTAGCTAAATCAGTCGAAACGAACTTCTGCCGCCCCTCACTGCCTCCACTGCTGAAACCTGACGGGTCACTTTCCCACACTGCTGAAGAGAAGGTAAACTTGTTGCTTCTTATTGTAAGAGCTGTTGGTTCTCCAACAAATAAAAAATAATAAAAAAAAAAGTCCAAGCTTCTCATTTTGCGGAATCTTTTCGTCTGGATTCTGGTAACGCGAAGTCTCCAACTGCTCCTAGTGGATGTGAGACACACAATATGTCGGATATTCGCATCCGTCAGAAAGAAATTCGTAAAACGTTGCACGATCTTGACGTGAATAAAGCAAGTGATTCTGATGGTTTTCCAGCCAAAGTTCTGAGAACTTGTGCGCCTGAATTATCTCCAGTATTGACACGCCTCTTTCGTCTCTCTTTTGAGATTGGTCAAGTGCCAGTCCTGGAAGCTGGCTAACGTGCAACCTGTGCCCAAAAAAGGTAGTCGTAGCGACCCTTCAAATAACAGGCCAATCCTAGTAACATCCATAAGCATGGAACGTGTACTGAACAACAGGCTCCTTGCATACCTCGAAGCGAATGAACTTCTCAGTGACCGACAATATGGCTTTTGCCGAAACCGGTCAACTGGGGACCTTCTTGCGTATGCCACTCACATTTGGAGTGAGGCCATTGAGAAGCAAGGAGAAGCACTTGCGGTTTCTCTAGATGTCTCGAAGACCTTTGATAGGGTAAGGCATGACGGCCTCATTAGCAAGCTTCCAGCATATGGCCTACCTACTGGTTTATGTGTATAGATATCGGACTTCCTGAGGGATCGATCAATTCGAGTAGTCGTTGAAGGCTGCTCGTCTGACCAATTGGCAATTAATGCCGGGGTTCCTTAGGGGTCGGTTCTTTCTGCGACTCTTTTCCTGCTGCATATTAGCGATCTGCTAAAAACCGGTATATTTGGGTATGAAGACGACAGCACAGTCGTAGAGATATATATATCCGATTCGCGGACCAGTGGAGTGCAGATCCTTTCTCAAAAAGACGCCATGGTTGATCGCATGAACTTGGCATTGAAGACCGTATTCGATTGGGGTGATGCCAACTTTGTCAAGTTCAATGCAACAAAAACCCAGGCGTGTCTTTTCTCCGCAAAGAAGAGTCAATTCCATCTGACTCCCACTTTCCGAAATGTATCTGTACCGATAACAGATCACCTCGAGCTATTAGGTGTCACCCTGTCATCTAACCTAAACTTTGGCAGCTTCAGAGAGAGATTCTGATTCAGAGAGAGAGCTTCAGAGTCCAAGGCTAAAGTAACAGCAAAAAAGCTGGGTATGTTGGCCAAGGTGAGACGATATTTCACACCGGGACAGCTACTAACTCTATATGAAACACAAGTCCGGTCGTGTATGGAGTACTGTTCTCTCCTGTGGGACGGCTCCGCCAAATACCAGCTCGAAGCCTTGGAGACCATTGAAAGAAGAGCCAAAAAGCTCATTGGAGACGAAGCGCTGGTTAAGACTAAGCTTCAGAGCCTTGAACATAGGCGCAAAGTTGCCAGTTTATATGTCTTTTACCGGAGGCGAGCGAACTGCGCGGGGGAGTATCTCGGTCTCCTTGTGGTCGAGCAGCGAGAAGCGCGCGTCTAGCGCCGTGAGGTGCGCGAAGGTGAGGTGCAGGTGCGCGTGCAGCCGCAGCTGCGCCAGCTCGCGATAGTGCGCCGCGTACAGGTGCGCCACCACGTGGAACAGCAGCCGCGCCACGCGCCGCACGCTCGCCTCGAACTGCGCGGGGAAATACCTCGGTCTCCTTGTGGTCGAGCAGCGAGAAGCGCGCGTCAAGCGCCGTGAGATGCGCGAAGGTGAGATGCAGGTGCGCGTGCAGCCGCAGCAGCGCCAGCTCGCGGAAGTGCGCCGCGTACAGGTGCGCCACCACGTGGAACAGCAGCCGCGCCACGCGCCGCACGCTCGCCTCGAACTGCGCCGGGAACTCGTTCGCTGCAACACAACCGACACCGCGCGCGCTCACTACACTGCCAGTACCCTCCACCCTACACCGCACCGCACCGCACCCTTACTACACGACACATTCTCGCATGCATGCGACCAAACACATTAGCGATTTTAATACGAGGGCGGATTGATAAGTTCGCGGCCCCACATTCAAATCCCATGATTTATTTTTTTACTACCCTCATTAAATTCATACATTCACTGAAAAATACAGTATAAAATTTAATAGCTGTGGAATCAGCAGTTTTTATGTTAGAGCGAATGAAACGAGACAAAGTGCAGCGTTTTTAAATAATTAATTTTTAGAAAAAAACAAAAACCGACTTCAATGTATCTTCGAAGTCCAAGGTCACATATCGATGAAATTTATATGGGACCACTTCGTAGCTATACTGAACCCGACGCAAAAATAATTTTTCAAATCGGTTTATAAATGACGGAGTTCTGAGGTAACAAATATAAAAAAAAAATATACAATCGAACAGAGAACCTCCTCCTTTTTTGAAGTCGGTTAAAAACGGAAAATGTAGCAACGTGCGCTCATCGAGTACTTATTTAAAAAAAGATTACCACCAAAAGAGATCCGGGCTGAGATGAAAACATCATAAGGGGAATCTATTCCGTCAGATACCACTGTAAAAAAAATGGGCTGCCGAATTTAAACGTGGACGAAAAACCATCGAAGATGACTGTCGCCCTCGTCGGCCTACGACGCGACGTCTACGAGCGAAGAAAACATTGGTAACGTATGTGATCTCATTACTGAAAGATTGTAGATTGACTATCAGGGAGGTCGCCGACACTATGGTCATCTCATATAAATAACCTAAAATTAATTGTCAACAAACTCGCGTTTTCTAAGGTTTCCGCTAGGTGCCTTCGACGGTTGATTTCAATTGAACAAAAACGAGTACGACTCGCAACTACTCCTGACTTTTGGGGAATGAAACCTGGTCCTCAAAAGGACCGTTTTGGACCATTGTCGTGAAAGGATTGGCCAACCAGTACCTGGGTACTGGCAGTCCAGGGTGGGCCGAGTGTTTGCGCGCGGAAGTGCGCCGCGTACCTGTATGAAGCTACTCCTCCTGGGGTAGCAATAGCCGAGCATTGGGCTAAATTTATTTCAAAATTAAAACATAATATGGACCATCGACACGAAGAAGAAGAATTAAACCTGGTTTCACCACTATACTCCTTAATCAAAACAACAATCCAATCAGTGGAAAAATCTTATGAATTGGAATTGCCTTAACTTTCTTTGGAGTTGTCCAAAGAAAGTTAAGGCAATTCCATCGCCTGGCAAGGTGATGGTGTCTGTTTTTTGGGATGCCAAGAGTGTCTTCATGGTAGACTACCTTTCCAAGGGCGAAACAATAAACTAGGCATACTACTGTACCCTATAGCGATAAATAAAAGTAATCGCATAGGATTACTGAGAAAGAAGGTGTCGTATCTCTAAGACAACGCTCGCGTTTACACGCCTGTTGAATCCATTGCTCAAATTCGTGATTGTGGATTCCTATGGTTTCCCCACCCACCATATTCTCGTGATTTGGCACCATCGTACTTCCTTTCCTTGTCCACATTTTCCATTTAGCACGGTTTTGTGCTTCGTCGATGCTTATATCAGCCTCTTTGAGGTCTTTTCGACCGTCGTTATTCATTTAGCGGGTGGTCTTTCACGTTTACTTTATTCTTTATTATTACGCTATTTTTGTTTACGCTTCGTCGTTGGCAAGTCTAGGGCAAGCTTCACCATATGATCGTCTGGGCGTCTTTGGACGTGACCGTATCACCGTAAGCGTTTCTCCTTCTTGACCTTTTCAACTATCGGGGCAACTTTAAAACTCCCTCTTATGTACTCATTTCGGATTTTGTCTAACAGTGTGACACCCGTTGACCACAGTAGTATGCGCATTTGTGTTGTGTGCAGTTTCTTCAGGTGCAGTTTGCTGGTCGCCCAGCATTCCGACCCATACAAAACAGCAGGTCTAATGGCTGTTTTGTACATATGCCTTTTGACTTTAAGAGACATTTTTCGGTCTCACATGACGCCTGTGAGTTGTCTCCACTTCATCCATCCTGTTGTAGTTCTATGAGGAATATTCTTATCGATATTGCCATCGTTACTGAGTATCGAGCCCAGGTATTTAAATTGCTTCACCGTCGGTAGTAGGTTATTCCCTATAGAGATATTTATGTTATTTGGGTTAGTGACATTATCGAAAATTCACGACAAGTGTTCTGTCTTCTTTCTACTAATCTTAATGCCAGATAATGATAATGTTTTTTATTATAGTGCTTCTATCTAGTAATTGAAGGTCTGCTGAAGGTCTTCTACATTTTCAGAAATCAGAACAACATCGTCGGCGTAGAGGATGTTCCAAGGCAATGAATTTTGACAGTGCTTTGTGAGATGATCCATAGTAGTATTAAAAAGCAGAGGGCTAAGCGTGGAACCTTGATGCACCCCGACTACAAGTTCAAACGTCTCGCCTCTGCTTGCAGTACTTAAGACTTGAGTTGTAACGGGTTTGTAGGTTAGGGTAGGTATCTGGTACCAATTCATGTCATTCAATCAATGTCATTTCGTCCCGAGCGCAGCTATTGTTATGATTTTTACACATATTATAGTCGATACTACCTACTATTTTAAAATGTTACTATTTTAGAAGTAAGCAATAGAAGAGGAATGCGACACCCAAGACAAACCTGTTTAAGGTTTATAAGGTGTTAGATTTTTATGAAAAGTTGTAAAATTTATACAAATAAATAAAAAAATAAAAAATAAAATTGCTCTCTGAGGATGATGAGGTCACGCGGTACATGATCAAATGCCTTTTTGTAAGTCTATAAAGACCATATGAAGGTTGGTCTTGTTAGTTTTGGCCTTCTCCATCATAATTCGAACCGTCTGAATAGCGTCTGAGGTGCTCCTATCAGCCACAAACCCGCACTGATTTTGTGTTAATGTTACGGTATGCTTTAATCTATTATTTAGTATTCGCTCCCACATTTTGAACGTGTGCGCCATTAATTTTATAGCCCTATAATATAATTACTGCAATCTCTAAAGTCTCCCCTTCCCTTATAGAATGGTATGAGGAAACTGGTGGGCCATGAGTTATATGGGATCACCCTGTATTAACTTGTTAAATAATTTGTGCAGCCAAACTACTTCATGATCTCCCAGGTGCTTCCAGACTTCCGCTGGTATTTCATCCGGACCCGGTGCTTTGTTATTTTCATTTGCTGAATCGCTCTTTTTATTTCTTCGGAAGCCATAACTAGGGGTGGTCCCTGTACTGGCTCAGAATCTACAATAATCGCAGTTTCTTGGATGTGACACGTTAAGTAGGTGTTTATAATACTCTGTCCATCTGTTTCTAATGTCTTCATCTTTAGTTAACAGTTCACTATTGTTATCATTAATATATTTGTCACTTGTTATGTCTTTAGTATTGTTGTGACGTGTTTTAGCTATTTTATATATATAAATATATATTGACAAGTATAAATGTAGTAGATAGATACTATGTATGTAGTAAGTAGGTAGATACTTGTAGGTAGTATCTATCTTTTAGACTTGGCTGGCACCGACTTCAAATATATGAGTGGGTAGCGCTTATAATAATTATATTAATTTATTTTTCACTTTTGAGTGCCTATTTGTGGTTTTGAAGTCGGTTTAATTTTTTTTGAAAAATTATTTCCATGGCCATTTTATTAAGACCTCGCCAGTATATCAAAGCCTATACTACAACGAGGTCAAGCTGTACCTTCGTAGCAACTCCTCAACTGATTTTGATGAAGTATATCCTATAATCTAATGAATAATGGTACCAAACTGAAAACCGCTAGACATGCTTAATTTTCTTTTTTTTTCGAAGTCTTGAGTTACAATTTGAATGTAATTTCAATTGACTTGTATTATATGTAGAGTTTAGACGGCTCGGGCGCGCTACCGTCGCGTCGCTCACCTCATAACACTCACCATATTTGGTAGGAAAAATGTTCTCATCGTTGACCGTCTTCTGCGTGTAGGTCATGACGTAGTCGACGTAGTGCGGCGCGGCCACGCGCGACTTCTTGCCGCGCTCGTCCACCCACGCGTAGCAGCGGCCGCCCGGGCCCGCCATGTCGGGGCACGCCGCCGGCGTGCAGAACTCCGACACGGAGCCGTACACCAGGTTCACGTGGTCGAACAGCGCCAGCGCTGCAACACGACACACACCATCACGTCATGTCATGTCCTCCTTCACGTAGGTATCCGTCTGCCGTCAACGGCGGCGCACAGGGCAACCGGCCTGACGTGCTGTTCGTGTGACTATAACAAGGCTTCGGGACACCACTACATGCACACCTGATCGACGAATGACGCCTTCCAACGCCGAAGCTCATAGCGAGTGTGTCTCCTGTGTTTTAAATTTATATAGTCCACTGCCTACCATTGCATTGCAATATAATTATAGTAAACTTCCAGCAGAGGGCATTGATATATTACCAATGCGTATATACAAATCTACAAAACTTTTATGTCTTTCTAAATTCTTTGAGCTTGAAAGACGTAAAGTTGGTATGTATGTTGAAAGTGACTATACTTCGTCTAACCATTTATTTAACTTTTGTCATATGTACCCCTATCAAGTTCCGTAATTATTAAAGTGATGAACCAAAGTGAAAAAATGCAATACTTTGTGGGCACTGTTTTCTTTTTCACTGTTTTCCAAAAGTATTCAGGTGATTTTTTCATAAAAAAATATAAAGGTTTGTTAAATATTTTGGGTTGTACATAATTATTTCCGATCATAAAAGGTGAGATATTAAGATGCAAAGTCAAATAAAGCAACCAAAATACTTAACATTATTTTTGTATGAATACATGCAACATTTTGAACACATGATTATTTCTATAAAACAATATAAAACGTTGAGCAAAAATGGAATATCAATTTGTTAAATCGATTAAAACGTATTCATAAATAAAGTCGATTGTTTTCAGAAATGGATTCAGTAACGCAATTAGGACATCACTAATCGAGCTGTCAAAAGATAAATGGTTGGACGGAGTATACCTAGGTGTTACAGTCATGCTCACTCAAATGTCATTAGTTGCAGCGGCTGGCTCTATGTGTCGGATCGCTCCTTTCCTGGTTCACAAGTCATGCTCGCGATCGGGTGCACTCTAACTATGGCTATGGGACACCTCACTAGCAGTACTGGTGATGCGTGTGTGTCCGTGCGCAGGCGCAGTGTGTTGGAAACGTCGCGCCGCCGTCGGCCGGGTGGGACGCAGCAACATGTCACTTGTACCTACATGCGAAACGTCGCGCCGCCGTCGGCCGGGTGGGACGCAGCAACATGTCACTTGTACCTACATGCGAAACATCGCGCCGCCGTCGGCCGGGTGGGACGCAGCAACATGTCTCTTGTACCTACATGCGAAACGTCGCGCCGCCGTCGGCCGGGTGGGACGCAGCAACATGTCACTTGTACCTACATGCGTAACGTCGCGCCGCCGTCGGCCGGGTGGGACGCAGCAACATGTCACTTGTACCTACATGCGAAACGTCGCGCCGCCGTCGGCCGGGTGGGACGCAGCAACATGTCACTTGTACCTACATGCGTAACGTCGCGCCGCCGTCGGCCGGGTGGGACGCAGCAACATGTCACTTGTACCTACATGCGAAACATCGCGCCACCGTCGGCCGGGTGGGACGCAGCAACATGTCTCTTGTACCTACATGCGTAACGTCGCGCCGCCGTCGGCCGGGTGGGACGCAGCAACATGTCACTTGTACCTACATGCGAAACATCGCGCCGCCGTCGGCCGGGTGGGACGCAGCAACATGTCTCTTGTACCTACATGCGAAACGTCGCGCCGCCGTCGGCCGGGTGGGACGCAGCAACATGTCACTTGTACCTACATGCGTAACGTCGCGCCGCCGTCGGCCGGGTGGGACGCAGCAACATGTCACTTGTACCTACATGCGAATCATCGCGCCGCCGTCGGCCGGGTGGGACGCAGCAACATGTCTCTTGTACCTACATGCGAAACGTCGCGCCGCCGTCGGCCGGGTGGGACGCAGCAACATGTCACTTGTACCTACATGCGAAATTTCGCGCCGCCGTCGGCCGGGTGGGACGCAGCAACATGTCACTTGTACCTACATGCGAAACGTCGCGCCGCCGTCGGCCGGGTGGGACGCAGTAACATGTCACTTGTACCTACATGCGAAATTTCGCGCCGCCTTCGGCCGGGTGGGACGCAGCAACATGTCACTTGTACCTACATGCGAAACGTCGCGCCGCCGTCGGCCGGGTGGGACGCCGCAACATGTCACTTGTACCTACATGCGAAATTTCGCGCCGCCGTCGGCCGGGTGGGACGCAGCAACATGTCACTTGTACCTACATGCGAAACGTCGCGCCGCCGTCGGCCGGGTGGGACGCAGCAACATGTCACTTGTACCTACATGCGAAACGTCGCGCCGCCGTCGGCCGGGTGGGACGCAGCAACATGTCACTTGTACCTACATGCGTAACGTCGCGCCGCCGTCGGCCGGGTGGGACGCAGCAACATGTCACTTGTACCTACATGCGTAACGTCGCGCCGCCGTCGGCCGGGTGGGACGCAGCAACATGTCACTTGTACCTACATGCGAAACGTCGCGCCGCCGTCGGCCGGGTGGGACGCAGCAACATGTCACTTGTACCTACATGCGTAACGTCGCGCCGCCGTCGGCCGGGTGGGACGCAGCAACATGTCACTTGTACCTACATGCGTAACGTCGCGCCGCCGTCGGCCGGGTGGGACGCAGCAACATGTCACTTGTACCTACATGCGTAACGTCGCGCCGCCGTCGGCCGGGTGGGACGCAGCAACATGTCACTTGTACCTTCATGCGAAACGTCGCGCCGCCGTCGGCCGGGTGGGACGCAGCAACATGTCACTTGTACCTACATGCGTAACGTCGCGCCGCCGTCGGCCGGATGGGACGCAGCAACATGTCACTTGTACCTACATGCGTAACGTCGCGCCGCCGTCGGCCGGGTGGGACGCAGCAACATGTCACTTGTACCTACATGCGTAACGTCGCGCCGCCGTCGGCCGGGTGGGACGCAGCAACATGTCACTTGTACCTACATGCGTAACGTCGCGCCGCCGTCGGCCGGGTGGGACGCAGCAACATGTCACTTGTACCTACATGCGTAACGTCGCGCCGCCGTCGGCCGGGTGGGACGCAGCAACATGTCACTTGTACCTACATGCGAAACGTCGCGCCGCCGTCGGCCGGGTGGGACGCAGCAACATGTCACTTGTACCTACATGCGTAACGTCGCGCCGCCGTCGGCCGGATGGGACGCAGCAACATGTCACTTGTACCTACATGCGTAACGTCGCGCCGCCGTCGGCCGGGTGGGACGCAGCAACATGTCACTTGTACCTACATGCGTAACGTCGCGCCGCCGTCGGCCGGGTGGGACGCAGCAACATGTCACTTGTACCTACATGCACTATTCAAAATTACTATCCTTACTAATATTATAAACGCAAAAGTTTGTATGTATGGATGTTTGTTACTTATTCACGCAAAAACTACCGAACCGCTTTTGATAAAATTTAGTACACTCGAGAGCAATGAATCCGGGTCACTTAAAGAATGTTAAAAATCTCGGAAACTAAAAATGATAGGTTAATGCAATAAATTGTATTTAATAGACAATGTAATACTCCTTAAATGAAAGTAAAAAAAATATGAGTCACCATACATTTTATTAACACAAAATTACATAAAGAAAAAAACTGCTGATCTCTCCTTAAAACAAAAATAGGAAACATGAAATTTTTGAACTTTATTACGATTTTCTTGAATTTTAATACTTCGTATTGCCTCCTCGTGCTTCCATTACTGCGTTTACGCGGTTTGGCATGCTGTACACCAAGTTCCTTATACGATTTTGGGGAATATTCTCCCATTCCTCTGTGAGAGCAATTTTGAGCTCACGAAGCGTGATTGGGGGAGGGTTTCGTTGTTTTACGCATCTGCCTAGCTCGTCCCAAGCATGCTCGATCGGGTTGATATCCGGGCTGCGCGCTGGCCACTCCATACGAGTAATGTTCATCTCTTGAAGGTAGTCATTCACAATCCTACCTGTATGAGGTCGGGCATTGTCATGCATAAATATAGCATCCTCACCTAAATTGACCATAAATGGACCAACGTGATCATTGAGGATTTCTTCCACATATCTTACGCTAGTTAAAGAGCCGTTTTCTATGATCACCAGCTCTGTGCGACTTTCAGAAGAAATTCCGGCCCACACAAGTACAGACCCACCACCGTAGGCTACTTTTTCTTCGATGCATGCTTGCTTGAATCTTTCCCCTGGTCTTCGATACACTCTGTGTCTTCCATCGTGCTTGTAGAGCATAAATTTTGATTCGTCGGAGAACATAACTTTTGACCAATCTTCAATACTCCAATTTACGTGGCTCTGGGCATATCTTAGTCTCGAAATACGATGCCCACGCTCCAGTTTAGGGCCGTTTGCAGGTCTAAGGGGTTTGAAGTTAGATTCAGCAAGCCGACGTCTTACTGTCCATGCACTTGGGTTACTTCCTCCGAGGCGTCGAAACTGATTGGTGAGTTCAGTTCCTGTGAGAAAGCGATTTCGAAGCATGGTGTTCACCAAGTATCGGTCTTCTCGTGCTGTGGTACACCTGGTTCTGCCCGTTCCTGGTCTGCGTAGGTTAGAACCAGTTTCTTCGTAACGTCGGAGAACTCTTTGTACTGTTGACAGCGACACACCGACAGTCCTGGCTGTATCGCGCTGACTCCGGCCGGTTTCCAGCATTGTAAGTATTCTGGTGCATTCTTCAGGCGTAAGCGACATAATTTCAGCTTGAATAATGAATATAGAGCACTATCAACATGGTTTATGTACCCACATAAATGACAGATTACAAACAAAAGCAAAACCAAATGCTGTAATTTCGTAGTTCCATCTTCGAAAGTGGCCCTTTTTCAAATTTGATTTTTTTATGATATAACTTTACAATAACTAAGAAGTTTTAATACCTTCATTTAAGGAGTATTACATTGTCTATTAAATATAATTTATTGCATTAACCTAGCATTTTTAGTTTCCGAGATTTTTAGGATTCTTTAAGTGACCCGGATTCATTGCTCTCGAGTGTATTTAGGTACTTTAAGACTTGGAATAGCACAAAGGCTACTTTTTGCCCCGGGAAAACGCAGGTGGAGCCGCAGGGCGCAGCTAGTTACTTATACGTATGTCTAAGCACATGTTTAATAATATATGATCAAGTTTAGAAGTTCAAACGCTCTGTTGATCGTCATCGATTGTCACTCGGAGTCTCTGAGAGGTACGCCGCCGTCCGCAGTGGACGACTGGTATGTAGTAAGGACAGTGCGGCGTAAGAGATTATCTCCAAGAGCGAAATAAATATTCAATGAAACATTCCGAACCCATATTTTTGTCTACATACAGTATGGTCTCGGTAGAGAGTATTATGTTTATGTCTATCTATTGAAAGTTATGTCTTAATAATATATGACATGAACCATAAAGTGCCATTACAATACAATACAATACTTTATTGTACACCAAACCCCGGCGCCGTACCCCACCGCCTCCCGCAAATGATTTCCAAATCTAAAGATTTTCATCATAGATTCTCAATTGGACGGGTTCTCGGCTCATCGGTAATGTAATCGGTAAGAATTCCCATTTCTGCAGATTCCTTGCTCTACCTACATCAGATTTCCAGTTAAATATTTCCAATCGTATAGGTTACCTGCCAAACATTTTGACCATCGGCACTCATATCTCATGTCTTTTACGACGGTGCAGGTGGTAGTCGTTATCATACATTTACGGTCATAAGTTCGTCTATTATATATATTTTTTGTTATACCTAAACTGATTGAAGATATTTTGAGTTTAGAACTTCTAGTTAGTCAATTAGTATATCCGCGACTTCGTGCGAGTTTCTAAATTTTGCTACAGATCTTAAAAATTCCGAAAGAAGGCAGTAGGTATATACGCACTCGGCCAAGATTTAATTTTTCTTTCTGAATGATTAGAACGTTACATTTCGCTAAGCATGCACTAATGCATTCATTATTTATCACATTTGATACAGATAATCTGTGATTATAAACCTGTAGACATTTTTGTCGAGTTTTTCGGTTTTGTCGAGAACTAGATCTACAAACTCGGAAGCAGCACGCATCGCGTTAGTTCCGGCTAGCGATACGCACGTGAACAGAGTACAGAGAGAATAGTACGTATAACCAGGCCTAGCGCACTCCGCACTGTGGGTACGAAGCTACAAGTACATAGCCGGACACTGACGGCGGATCGCGCGTCGTTACACTTGCCGCGTCAGAAGAGATAAGAAATATGCGATAGAAAGAGAGGCGCTCTGTAGGTGAATATGACTGGTAGGTATGCAGCGCTACGCGAGCTGAATTGAGTTTTATTGCGTCATAGCAAGAGTCGCTATTTGTTTGAATTTCTTTGCGGAGTGATGCTTCTGTTCCTTAGTATTATGTAGTGTAGAGCGAGTGTTAGATAACTTAAGTCACTTATAGTGACTTAAGTTATCTAACACTCGCTCTAAAAAAAGGGTGAAGGAAAACATCCCGAGGAAACCGGTTTGTCCAAGAATACATCACAAAAATGTGACATCCAGCAACCGGCTCTGGGCCAGCGCGCAGCGTGGCGGACTGTGGCCCACACTCGGTGTTCGAGGGAACGGCTGATGATAATGACGTAGTAGGTGTGTATGTAGTGGGTAGTGTACTGACTGTGCGAGGCGAGCCACTCGTTGTAGTCGAGTCCGTGCGGCAGGTCGACGAGCTGGCGCATGTCCAGCTCGGGCAGCTTGCGCTCCAGCAGCGCCTCCTGCAGGTACAGCTTGGGGTCGGGCGCGCCCGCCGCGCCGCCCGCCGCACCGCCAGCCGCGCCGCCCGCTGCGCCACCCGCCTCGCCCTCGCGCTCCTTGCGCCGCGCCTTCCTGCAACCGACACGCGACACCGTCAGCCTCACCTCACCCACATACCTCCACCCTCCACCCAAAGGTCAGCCGCGTGGCTCGTCAGCAAGTTGCTCGCGAGTTTCACGCGCACTTTTTTCAACACACTTAAAATACATCAAACAAAAAAATATGGGAAATGCGTTTTCTTTTGCAGGCGCCATATGTAAGGTGATTGATAACATAAAGCCTGTATGGCTTTATGTTATCTTTTTTTTCGTTTATGTATGCCTGCTTCAAAATTGTAATTTTAGTGATAAAATGCAAATATTTTATAACAAATTATTGTGAATTATAAATAATTTGATAGTTCAATAAATGTTTTTTCGTCTTAATTAAGGACACATTTATTTATTCCAAAAATGTGAATGGTTTTTCAGCGGCATATAACCGCTTTGTTGTTACAAAAAAAAACTATACATATTACCCGGTTAAATTGAAAATGCTCTGTTTACTCGCATATAATTTGCAGTTAGGTACTAACTTAACTTTGTAGGGACATTGTATTATGCACTAGTGTGTAATATTATTATGCCCGTGCGTGTTACGGTTCGGTTGATGGCCCTAAGAACGATGTAATAAGGCTCACTTTACGAGCAAGTGTGTTGAACATTTGTTTCCAACACATTTGCTCGTCAAGTGCTTCTTATTGCATCGTTTTTAAGTTCATAACACAGCATATTCCGCACTAGTGCTTTTTATTTTATATTTATTTTATCTTAGCAAAATGTTGTGTTATTATTGCAAAGTTGTTATTATTATTAATAATTTATCTGTGTGTGTTTCAATAAAGAGTTTCCTATTTCATTTTATTATCATTTCAAAATATGATAAATAAACATTTCATTTCATAAAATTATTTATTTTTGTCAACAAATAAACATTAATTAGTGTTATAAATACATATAAACAATCAAACATATAATTATTCTTTTATTTAATGATTTATCACAACACGTCTGACAACGGTCTGTGTCTAGTATGTAGAGTGTAGATAGTACAACTCTACTTGTGACTTCCAGGCTGTGCTTGAAGGGTTGGAGGGCATTGTAGCCAGTGACATTACTGGGCATATAACACTTAATATCTCATGTCTCGAGGTGAAGAGCGCAATACAGAACTACAGTGCTTTTTATGATATTATAAGTTCTGCGTGGCACTGCAATTGTTATGGGCAGGCGTGTCGCTTACCATCAGGCGAACGATATTGTCGTCTCATCACTCAGTTGCATAAAAAGAGTTTAAAAGTGATAAATCCAAAGTAGGTGCATAATAATTGATTTCAAGTGAATAGGAAGCTAGTTGAACACTTCTAGTAGCTTCCTTTTGTTACGGCGGCGGCGGCGGCGGCGGCGGCGGCGGCGGCGGCGGCGGCGGCGGCGGCGCGTTCAAATTCGTTTCGTGTCATACTATGCGTTGGACAGCATGATGACAATCCTTTTAAGGTTATGGCTGAAATGTGTGTGTTTCTAAAAATCGTTAAATGTCCCATTTTAATATTAAGTGTCTATAAAAGTGCTCAATTAAACGAAGATAAATTGAATGAAATGTTATCAATGTTATGTAAACAATACAATAATTGTACATTTGTAGATAGAGAAACATTTGCCCGCCATAAAAATGTATTCACTAAAATCAATTCCATTCTGGACCAAATTGATTACGATTTAAAGTTTTTATCCTTCAATACAAATCATAGGAGTACCTGGAGAAAGAGTACCTTAAAAAGAGGTCCTCTTCGGGACTTTATGGGGCGAACTGATAGATTGAAATCTAACATGGCTCGCGAGTCCTTATTTAGGAAAAATGCTGGTTTACAAACAAATGACATAACAAAACGTATGCCCTTACTTATAAATGCTAGTACCCAAACAGATGACATCACTGAAATTCAGGAACATCAGTCTGAAGCCTTGAACACTTCAACCTCGAAAACGTTTTTTCGAGACTAACCTGTTCCGAGTACTACATCAAAATGTAGCAGGATTTCTAAGCAAACGTCATCTACTTGAAATACATTTATCAGAACTATTTGACAAAAAATCGCATCCAGACGTTTTATGTCTTTCTGAAACGTTCATAGAAAAAGGTAATGAAAACTTAATTAAAATATTAGGCTTTAATCTTACATCTTTTTACTGCAGATCCAAGAAGCAAAAACGCGGCGGAGTTTCTATCTTGGTAAAAAATGGAATCATGTCTAGGGAATTGTGTTTTTTAAAAAAGCATTCTACAGACAATGAATTTGAGTGTTGTGGTGTTGAAATATTAAATCAAAACATATTTGTTATATGCTTATATAGAACACCAAATTCGAATTATACACGTTTTATCGACAAACTTGAAACACTACTTCAAATTCTAACTCAAAAATTTAAAAATAAAAAGTTTGTGATTGCCGGTGATTTAAATATTAATACATTACAATTAAATAATAGAACTAAAGAATTATTTGGACTTGCTCAAAATTTCAATTTACTACTCCATATAAAAGAAGCTACAAGACAACAATCCTGCATAGACCATTTAATTAGCAACATCAAATCAGCCAGAGGTGAACTTTTACATTGGGGGATATCAGACCACAATACAGCACAACTATTGAGTATACCGGTGAAAAATAGAAATATTCCTTTGCTGGAATATTCAATGTGCAAGAGGGATTACAATACTGACAATATTGATAAATTTAAAGATTGCATATCTAGTTTATCCTTTTCAGAAGTATATACTGAAACTGATATGAACACTGCCTATGGAAAATTTAATGACTTGTTTTCATTATTTTATAAGTTATGCTTCCCCACATTGAAAGTAAAAATTTCAAAAAAAATTAGAAAACCTAAATGGCTAACTAAAGGACTAAAAGTTAGTTGTAATACGAAACGATTGCTGCGTTATAAATACTACTCAACCAAGTCTGAACAAGCTAAAGTAAAATACAAAAAATATTCTAAGCTTCTGAGACGGTGTATACATGGGTCTATAAAAGGATATAATCATAAGTTTATTAGTGATTCGAAAAATAAATGCAAAGCATCTTGGCAGGTAATAAAAGAAGAATCAGAAGTTGTTCAGACTAAAGAATTTACCGATAGTATTAAGCAAGGTGATATTATTATAAAAAGCCCAGACAAAATAGCTGAGGCCTTTAATAACTATTGGATTAATCTAACAAATAAAAGTAATAATTTAATTCGCCCTACACATAAACACTCGATGTGTAGTAGCATGTTTTTGAAGCCCTACAGCTATGATGAAATACATAGAATAATATTATCATTGAATAAAACAAATTCAGTAGGTTATGACGAATTTACAACAAAAGTCATAAAAATCTGTTCTATTGAACTAACTCCTGTATTGACCTATCTGATAAATCTTTCTTTTGCTAATGGATGCTTCCCTAACCAACTAAAGTTGTCAATCGTGATACCTATCTACAAAAAAGGAGATAAGTCCATGGTTGAGAATTACAGACCGATCACCCTTATTCCTATAATCTCAAAAATTTTTGAGATTGCAATGCATAAACGTATCACAAACTTCATTAACAAACACGATATTATACGGAATGAGCAATATGGCTTCCAAAAGGGAAAGTCAACTACATTGGCATGTTTTAATTTAACACATACAATTATTGATAACATAGATACAGGCAACCTAACAACGGCTATATTTTTTGATATGTCTAAAGCTTTTGATTTTGTATCGCATAAGCTACTTTTGGACAAGTTGGAAAAGTATGGCATCCGCGGCCCAGCATTGCAATGGCTAAAAAGCTATTTAGAAAACCGAATGCAATGTGTTGAAATTAATAGTGTGGATAACGGCAACGAGCTAAAGGCGTTTAGGTCTGTCTTTAGACACAATAGTTCAGGGGTGCCACAAGGTAGTGTTCTCGGCCCCCTTTTGTTTTTGCTGTATATTAATGACCTTCCTGACGTTACTAACAATCCATGTTTCTTATTTGCGGATGACATTTCTTTAATTATGACATTTAAAAATATCAAAAATTCTGACATTAATAATTATATCTTTGACATCAATCATACCATTCAATCTATAATATCTTGGCTTGATCATAATAATTTACATGTAAATTTATCCAAGACAAGCTATATACAATTCGGAACCTACGGGCGAAAATATCCTAAACTAAACATTAATTATGGTGGACACAGTCTTAATGAGTTAGATGAAACTACATTTCTTGGAATCGTTTTAGATAAACACTTAAACTGGAAGTCTCATATTGATGTAGTTTGCAACAAAATTAACAAATTTATTTATGTACTTTATAAATTAACTCATACATCAGCTGAAAAAACCGCACTATCCGCATACTATGGATATGTGGCCTCCGTTCTGCGTTATGGCCTCATACTTTGGGGCAATTCGACTGATATGCCAAGAGTGTTTATCGCCCAAAAGAAATGTATACGGGCTATCGGAGGAATACGACCCTGGGAGTCATGCAAGCCGCTATTTAAAAGATTTAAGGTACTTACTCTGCCAAGTATGTATATATTTGAATGTGCCAAATTTGTTAAAGAGCATTCAAATTTGTTTAAAAAGGCTCATGAACTATTTCCAAGAAATACGCGGAACCCTGATAGACTTGTCCTATCAAAGGTTCCTAATACAACATTGTACAAAAATAATTGTTATGCGATGTGTGGACGAATATTTAACGCCTTACCAGATGCCATTAAAGACTTGCCAACAAATCAATTTTTAAGACAACTTAAAAAATGGCTTTTGGAAAAGAACCTATACTCCGTGACAGACTTTTTTAAAAATTCGCGCACCAACATATAAGTTATACCCAGACTGATATGATTTGATTGATTTTACTTAATTTTTTTTTTATTATATACTATTGACATATTATTGCAATCAAATCCATATTATGTAAATTAATTCAATTATGTATAATTCTATGATTGACATTGTAATTTAAATATAATAATAATGTAATTAATTAAATTAAATGTTATTAACCTGTTATTTTATGTATTGAATATTTTGCATGTCACTTATAATTGACTATGTGTTTCGGATCTGACCATATTTAAATTAACATCTTTAATGTATGTACCAACATGTATGGCAAATAAATGATTTGAATTTGAATTTGAATTTGAAATATTATTACCTCAAATGTTTCTCAACTTGTAAAGTTAGCATTTTACTCAAATTGCGTTAAATTCCATGACGTAATGAGCAGTGACCATGAAATGGCCGTATAAGTTCCAACAGCTAACTTCGCTCTATTTGTGCAATTTGCGTAGAGTGCGTAGGCTACGTTCTTAGTTCATCGGATACGTACACAAGTTTCCCCTCCGAGCTCAAGGAACGCTTCGTGTTGTTCGTTCTTTGATCTCTGTTTATGAAAGCTCCTCACTAGGCAGTAGGTAATGTAGGCATGCGTAAGCTCTGCTAGTTTCGTCGGACGAGCGGCGTCATGCAATTGATAGTCGATACAAATAGTCTCTTTATTGTATAGGTACCAACTTACAGAAATAGACAATAACACACTCCTTAACTAAGGTAGTATGGGCGGTCTTATCGCTCGCAGCGATCCCTTCCAGACAACCTCGATACCTATCACATTATTAGGAAAGCTATTGGAAAAACCTTAGCATGCACTGTTGGCCGCAACTTCGTACGCGTAGTGAAGTCGAGGGCTGATTGATAACTACCTATCCGAAATTAATATGAAAAATGCTTACAATATACCTACATTAAAATGATTCAAATTTCAACGCAGCTTCCTTTTACGCGTATACAAGTACACCAGCGCTTCTCCAGAGATATTATATCATTTTGGTAGAACGTGGTGTCGAACCCCTCAAAATAGCCGTCTACAGCCGCAATGATTTCGTTATTCGACGAAAATCTTTAGCCATATAGCCATTTTTTTAAATTTGGGAACAGTTGGATGTCGCTTGGAGCCAAATCTGGCGAGTATTGTGGATGTATCAGCAATTTATACCGTAATTGTTTAATTTTAGCATTTGGAATGGCGCAGGTGTGAGCAGGTGCATTGTTTTGGCGGAACAATATTTGATCATCGTCAAATACGAGTAAGATCGCTTCCTACGATTTCCTTCGCTCAATGTTTGCAGCATGTTTGCGCAGTATGCTCCATTAATCTCTCTTCTATTCTGAAGATAATCTACGTAAATGAAGCCTCACACATCCCAAAAGTCAGCAGTCATCACCTTTCTAGCTAAAAATGTTGCTTTTGCCTTCTTAGGTTTCAGGTTCACCATCCTTATCACTGTTTACTTTAGACTGTTCTTTTGTTTCAGGCGGGTAATGGCGAATTCACGTGTCATCAACAGTTACATAGCGCCGCAAAAACTCTTCTGCTTATACAGCTGGAAAATCTTGGACGAATCAACCAACCACTCTCCCGTGTCTGGTGTACAGTAAGCAAACGCGGCAGCCATCGACATTTGGACGTCCAGGCCAGTGGGCGCCTGCCCACCACATTCTGCCACATTTGGACGTCCAGGCCAGTGGGCGCCTGCCCACCACATTCTGCCACATTTGGACGTCCAGGCCAGTGGGCGCCTGCCCACCACATTCTGCCACATTTGGACGTCCAGGCCAGTGGGCGCCTGCCCACCACATTCTGCCACATTTAAAATCGGTTCCCCAGGTGTGAACTGTATCCATCGCAGAACAAGAGTCACCTAAAACGGCATCTAGCTTGGCTTTAATCTGCGTTGCTGTTTTCTTCTTCACAACGTAGATCTTTATAACGCTTCAGTATTTTTAATTTTGTTCAGAAGCAGCCGCAAGGAGACATCGCTTGTCGCATAAAAGTGAAATTCTTGGCGCCATCGATTCAAAATGTTACACGCACGCTTACTAATTATTGAAAAATGGAACGGAGGAATGGAAACATATTTTAAACAAATACGGAAATATATTTCTTTCCGTATTTGTTTAATTTTTTTTTATTTCGGCCAATTATTTAACAGCCCTCGTAACATGTGTTCCCAGTAACCTGTTTGTTAATTTTTCATCCCACCCCGGTACCATCCTCCTCCTATTTTTAACCGACTTCTAAAAGGAGGATGTTTACAATTCAACGGTATGTTTTTTTTTTGTGTGTTTGTTACGCCATTACTCCGCCAATTATGCATTGATTTCGAAGATTATTTTTTTAATTGGTAGGTAATACTTCAAAGGTGGTCCCATATAAATTTTATCGAAATTCATTCAGTAGTTTTTGAAAAAAATAGCAAAAACAAAATATATAAGTTTAATCTTCAAGTCGGTTCTTGTTTTTTTCGTAACCAAATTTCTAAAGGTGGAGGTTTGTATTCGACTGCTTCACCTGCTTCACCCAAGATAATAGCCTGTTCTAAATTCCATCATGACATGGCAGATACACCCAGGATTGACTTCTGGCGAAGGAACTCCTCAACAGAGATATAGGACAGACATGAAATTTTTTTGTACATGCATTTAATTGTGATAGCCCGTTTTAAACTTCGTCATGATGTGGCTTCTAGATCATAAAAGCTTGTCTTTAAAAACTTTTTGAATTAATTTAATTAAAACTTGTTTTTCACTAAAAAGGGTAAAATAAATTATTTTTCAAAAAAAACTAAACCGGCTTCAAAACCACAAATTGCACTCAAAAGTAAAAAATAAATTAATATAAGTGCAATTTGTGGTTTTGAAGTCGGTTTAGTTTTTTTTGAAAAATATTTTTTCTTTCCCCATAATGCGGGATAGGAGTGGGTTGGTAACGGAGTGATTAATAATTATAGATGATTTATAGAAATTTATTAAAATTGTTTATGTTTATAATAGATTGATGCATACACTTTGACACTCAACTTTCGTCAAGCGTTACGGTCAATAGAAGTGATCGCACGTGAACGAGGTCGCCATTGTTGTCGGAAAACAGCGAGCAGCGAGCACCGCGCACCGGCCGCCGCGCCGGCGGCGCCGCAGCACCGCGCGCCGGCGCCGCAGCACCGCGCGCGACGCGCGTTCGCAAGTTCACAACGGAAACAATCTGTGGTTATACTAACTTCCCGAAAACGGTATCCACGACTATGGAAAACCAGAGCATGAACACTTCCAGGCAGCTCTCCATAGTTGGCAGTTGTATCACGGCGCGGCCGCAAGGGCCACGTGCGCATCCGGCGCGCTCACATGCGGGAGCGCGCGGACCGCGGCGGCGGCGCACAGTGGTTCCATTTGATAAGAAGGTGGACTGAGGGTCGAAGGTTGGATTTTCGGTCTTCGACCCTAAGTCCACCTTTTTATCAAATGGATCTACTGTGCGGCGGCGGCGGCGCGTCGCGTCCGAGCGTGGCCATCGCCGTCGGGAGCACCACCACTGCGCACTGCCTTCGCCGCGACCGCCGGCGCCGCGGACACTCGATGACGCACGGATGCGGCTCCGTAAATAAGGCTCGCGAGTCGCTTGCTCTCCGGCGGCGCGGCGCGGCGTCACCGCAATGCGTAATGGTCAATTCGTATGCGACTCGCAGACGACGCGAATCAGTAGTGAACTATTATCGCGAAAGCGGCAGGAAAATCACAATATCGGATCGGCGACGTAATAAATACGATCCTTTACGACTACCTTACCTAATCATACCGTCCGCCTCCCTCCAGGCCTTTAATACAATCGAAATGAAAATGCCTAATCACGAGACGACTCGTAATTCTCAATTCCGAAACGTCACACTCATAGATGATAAATATTTTATTGACGGTTAAACTCCAGAGCAAAAGGTATGTATGTAGTCGAGCGCGCGAGAGCTCACCTGAAGGGCACGGCGGAGTAGAGGTAGGAAGGCAGCGATAACAGTACTCCGAGCACCACCGCGTGGCACATCGCGAGGACACGACAGCGACGGTCCACGGCGACGGACCGGACTGACGCGACGCGGCCGAGGCGCACTGGGTGACGGTGACGTCACGCCGCGCCGCGCGTGCGCGTGCGCATTGATTACGATTAGCACTGCCGAGTGGCGCTATCTCGCTCGCTCGCTGTACGGACGCGATCGCTCCGCCGAGCCCGCGCCGCGCCGCGCTACGCGAGATACGAACTTACGAGCTAATCAAGTGAACAAGTATACATGTAAGTCGCTCGATACTATTTACCGATTCACGACAAGTTCAAACACAAGTTTACAGTCTTACAGTCTCACAAATAAAAAGTTATTGTGTTATATTTTTGTATATACAACGTGTCCCAAAATTCAACGATAAGCCAACACCGGAGGATAGACCTGCCCCGGACTAATCGGGGAAAACAAGAAAAAAAATATATATCCCAATTATATTTTAAGTTATAATAAAAAAAATGAAATTCTTCAGAAATTGAGACCGTTTATGATATTTTTAACCGACTTCAAAAAGGAGGAGGTTTACAATTCGACGGTATGTTTTTTTTTTTTGTGTGTTTGTTACGCGATTACTCCACCAATTATGCATTGATTTCGATGATTCTTTTTTTGATTGGTAGGCACTACTTCAAAGGTGGTCCCATATAAATTTTATCGAAATTCATTCAGTAGTTTTTGAAAAAAATAGCAAAAACAAAAAATATAAGTTTAATCTTCAAGTCGGTTCTTGTTTTTTTCGTAACCAACTTTCTAAAGGTGGAGGTTTGTATTCGACTGCTTCACCTGCTTCAACCAGGGTTGACTTCCGGTGAGGGAACTCCTCAACGGTGAATAGTACAGACACAACATTTCGTAAATGGATTTAACCATAATAGCCTGTTCTAAACTCCATCATGACATGGCAGATACACCCAGGATTGATTTCCGGCGAGGGAACTTCTCAACAGAGATATAGGACAGACATGAAATTTTTTTTTACGTGCATTTAATTGTGATAGCCCGTTTTAAACTTCGTCATGATGTGGCTTCTAGATCATAAAAGCTTGTCTTTAAAAACTTTTTGAATTAATTTAATTAAAACTTTTCACTAAAAAGGGTAAAATAAATTATTTAAAAAAAAAAAACTAAACCGACTTCAAAACCACAAATGGCACTCAAAAGTAAAAAATAAATTAATATAATTATCATAAGCGCTACCCACTCATATATTTGAAGTCGGTGCCAGCCAAGTCTAAAAGGTAGTAGATAGATACTATCTACAAGTAGTACTTACTATATACATAGTATTAAATAATATAAGGTAGTAGATAGTTACTAGCTACAAGTAGTACTTACTATATACATACATAGTATTTATCTGCTACCTATTACACTTGGCTGGCACCGACTTCAAATATATGAGTGGGTAGCGCTTATGATAATTATATTAATTTATTTTTTACTTTTGAGTGCCATTTGTGGTTTTGAAGTCGGTTTAGTTTTTTTTGAAAAATAATTTATTACTACCATGACCACATTCTTTTTAATATTTGTTTCTTTTTTTTATAGGCACCCTGAATAGCACTGCTATCTACCACAATTCTTAAAAAATCCAGAATAACTCTTGTTTTATCACGAAAATTAATTTAACTTATTTTATTCCCTAAATTTTTTGAAGACTTTTACTTTTAACCAACTTTAACTTATCGTGGTGTAAAAAAAAGTATGAACACTAGTATGGCAAGTTTTTCTAAAAATTGACGCAACTAACCAACATTCCAAAATGGTATAATACTCTAGGAAATCAAGTTATAAAAAAATATGGGCCTATTATTTCTAAACAGGGGCCAAATGACGGTCGGGTGTAATAAAAGTATTAGTTCTTGAAAAATGTTTAATATTTCAAAACAAATGGTACAAACAGTTTCACGTGTAATTTATTAAGATATTAAAATGATCGTTTTATTTGTCTTGCATATCTTCTGCTATTAATGTAATCAGCAGCCTGAGTGATATTTCGACGAAGCTCGTCCAATGTCGCAATAGGTTTTAAGTAGACCCTGTCTTTAAGATAACCCCAATAGAAGAAGTCCAGGGGGTTCAAATCGGGTGAACGGGGTGGCCATAAGATAGGACCAAGTCGTCCGATCCATCGCCCTGGATACTCTTGATTTAAATATTCTCGAACAGGACGGGCATAAAATATATATGATATATAAGAAAATTAGAAGTCGCGGGGGATAGATATTTGTTTAATATAACCACAGATTAATTAATATACAAACAGCTAGTGTAATTAAATACCAATGTATTAACTATTCATGATATTATAAACGTTATGAGAATAAGATTAGTTAACCATAGACTAAATAATCACTACGTGTGTTGACACTGGCATATTGACACTGACAGCTGGTAACAGATGAAATTAACGAGATTGAAACTGACGAAATTTGGAATGTAGATAGTTTAGGTTCTGGAATAACACATAGAGGTTAATAATCTAATTTTAGAAAATCAACCCCCTAAGGGGGCTAAACAAGGTAAGGTAAGGTAATGGCTAAGTAAGGTTTTTATAGAAAATTGTAATCCTTGGTTCGATTTACTAAAAACTCGGTTTAAATCCTTACTTTGTATACACTTAGTTTGTATGTATGGCTCTAGATGTATGGATGTTTGTTACACTTTCACGCAGAAACTACCTGTTGGGGATACCTCTTGTATGTGTAGAGATAGAGACCCTCAACAATTGTTATGTTAGCCTACGAAGTTGTGTAGGTAATGTTATGTTGAAGTTTATTGTCAACTAAAATACTTATAAAATAAATGTTACAGGAGCGCGCGGCCGCGGGCGCCGGCGCCGGTACCGCCTATTCAGCTAATCGATTGTACTTAGTAAACAAAATAATAATGTACGTAGCTCGTACACTACCGAACCGATTTTGATGAAATTTGATTTGTATAGACTACTTTTTATCCCGGGAAACCGCGGGACGCAACTGGTAATCTATAAAGTTAATAATGAACTATATTGAAATTATTGAAACCAATCGACGTAATCATAGAAAATGATGTCGATATCGATGCAAACTTATTTTTATTTCAAAAGAGCTTTCATTGACGTTTATTTGCAATTGAATGGGTTACGTGATCACAAAACCGTCATCGAAACTGGTTTCAAATTGAAATTGATTGAAATAAAAGATACATACATAATCATTCAAATCAAAGAAACGTACATATATAATCGCCCTGCTGATCTCCGCTTCGAAATGACACTGCTGTTTAGATCCTGGTCCCTGGTCGATCGTTTGATTGCCTTTACGAGAGTACGTAGCAGGTAACAGCGAAAGACCTCAAAACATTATTGTATATATTTTTACCAATAAAACAAAGCTCAAATATTATAGATATATGTATACCTAAGTAGAGGCAGCGCAGCGCCGGCGGGCGGCGGGCGGCGGCCGCGCTGCGTCACCCGCGCCGCGCCCGCTCACACGCTCACACGGCGGCGTCACGTCTCGCGCGATTTGTTGCGAAGGTCACAGCTGCCATAATACGTTTTATTGATTGAACTGTTAGGCAAGTGCTAGCTTTTTGTGCATTCCTTATTAGGTACGCGTTAAATCGAGTAATGAAGACAACAGCCTCACTCCGTAGCCGGGGTTCGCCTGTATTGTTTACAACTCTAGGCTTTACTAGTAGTCCGGTCAATTTAGACATTCGAAGCTACATACATTTACAACAAGCTGAAAATTAGTGAAATCATTCAAAATATGATTATAAATAAAATTTGAAAGTTCCCCTTTCCCCTGTATGGAAAAATAAAACATATAAAATTGTTATACATCATTATGTTCAAATACTTCTAAAATATAACAATCTTTATTACAGTGTAGGGATTTAAAGGTTAAAAAATAAACTCTTTACCATTTAAAATTAGAGTGTCAGGTGTCTATGATCAGCGGCTTCGGCTGTGCGTTGATCCGTCAGTCATTCAGGACAAATGCTTTTATATGTACAGACTAGCTGCGCCAGTAGCGTTAGACGTCGCTACACAGATAATATTATATACCTACTTATGTTATTATGTTTAACTGTTTGCATAACACATGACTTGACGAAAGAGATTTCATAATATGCCAATGAAAAACAAAACGAAGCGAGTGTGAGGAATTAAGAAACCTCCTCGATAAGTAGAGCGAGGAGAATCGTCACGGATTGCGAGTTCTCTGCGGCGGCGCCGGCGCTGCGTCTGCCACCACTCGAGTCGAGTGGCGAACGTTACGATCTCTCGTGTCACGGCACGCGTCATGCACTAGGCACTGCCTGGTGCACGAGTGGCCACTAAATGTTCGTGTCGGGCGGTAGAGCGACGCGCCGCACCACTCGCAACACGCGTTGTGAACGTCCGCCGAAGAATAGTCCGCCTGTAAGCGATGCACTTCAAAAAAATACTTTGTTTTTTATATGATTTATTCCTGTCCTTTCATATAGTAAGGTTTAGTCGTTCCACTTGCCAGCGCGGCGGCGGCGTACCAAACTACGAGTACTTACCAAATTCTGCGACAATTTTTTTGGTAGGTATTCTTTAATACAAAGAAATAGTACAATTTTTTGAGTGTTGAACCAAAGAAAACTAAATATTACTACGTAAAGAAGCGACACTCCCACCCCCCCGCTAATTTGTCGTCACCCGCAACAAACCGATGAAAAAATGGGCAATGCCGTGCTTGCGTCACTCGGTTGTCACCGCTCGCTGCGAATGACTAATGAGTGAGATTCAAATGTTTATTTTATATGTGCGATCAATTGAGTTATTTGAGGTTGTTATGACCTTTTTGGATGACGACGACGACCTGCTTTACAGAGGTAGAGCAGGCCGGCTGACTATTTGACTTTGACATACAGACGAAACATATTGAGAAAAAGACGGAGAACGGCTGAAGACGGTAGAGCTGACCAGGACCTGACCTGACTGACGGAGGTCTGCCTATCTCTTTTAAAATGGTTCGTTATTGTTCTGTGTATGGATGCAAAGAAACCGCTTACACAAATAAGAATCGAAGATTTTTTGGTTTTTCGCGTCTCCCAGCCAAGCGATAGTGGGTGTGAAAGAGAAACACTTAGGTTGCTTACGTATAGGGTTGTCCTTGTCGCGCTGGATTCGTATTAGCTTATCCCTACAATAATTACGCACACACACAAAAAGTGTACGGACAGGCCGGTGCGCCAGTAGTAGTACTAGACAGTTAGGTCGGCGAATTTGTATGGAGTGTCGGGGGTCTGGTTGAACTATGCAGGTAAATTTTTTAACATAATGCGCTGGTACTAGAGAAATGAAGTTTGGTGGGATCATTCTCCACAAACAGTAGTAGTTTTTAAATTATGTTGCGGATAGTAAGTTATGCAAATTGTTCTTTTGTAGAGCCCTTGAAAGATAGACATTAAATAAGAATTTCGTAAAAGTTTTTTTTTATTTCTGTACAGGCACGTCTCGAAGTGGTGTAGTGGTGTAATAAGTCAACTATGGAACTAGTTTGAGAAAAAAAACATGGTCCTAGAGCTAGCTTTGGGAGGTCCCTCACCCCGTTCCCCGCGCCCCGCGCCCCGCGCCCCGCCGATGAGCCACCGGCACCGCTCTATTTACACCGTGGCGTGTCTAAGAACTTGTAGTAGATAGGTACTCAAACAACTCAGTAACTTCGTACATGTTGGTACTATCAATTATTCTATGGCTTTGTCAGTAAAGGTGCAATACCTATATTAAACCAAATGATAGCGTAAAAATCAAAAATGTAGGTAACACATTTTTTCTTTGTATGGTTTAAACTATCAAATAAAATAATGTGACGTATCGGACGTAACGTACATATGTAACGTAGCTGTAATACAAATATGTAAGCTCAATGATGTGGATTTAAATGTTACACAGAGACGAACAAGACTATGAAAACAAATTTAGGGGCGACACTATACCGCATATCGTAAGGAAAATGAATATATACATATAATCAATATAACTAGAATAAAAACTATAGAGAACGACGACGACGTTTGCGGCGGCGCGGCGCGGCGCGGGCGCGGCGGCTGCGGCGAGTGGGCGAGCGCTCGGCAGGTATGCGCTCTCGCCTCACTTGCGCATGCGCAACCGTTCCAGCTTTTGCACTTCATGCTACATAATTAGTCGTCTAGATGCTCGCGAATCCGGTTTTCCATTCATATTTATGTAGGTGTACAGACATATAGCAGTATTACTCGTGGTCCACTAGCGACCAGTCCGCCCGGCTTCGGACGGGCGCAATGTATGCATATACAGCTTACTTAATACTTATTTTATTTCAAAGTTCATTTATTCAATTTTGGCGTCATATGCACTTAATAAAAATGAAATTTACCACCGTATCGGAAAAATAACCACTACTCAGAAGAAACGGCAAGAAAGTGAGTGGCATTTTTTTTTAATTTTGTGACAATATTTTATTAATATTTTTTTACAATATTATTTTTGTGTGCCAGTCAGTTGACTACCGGGCAGGAGCGGAATGTTCCACGCATCTTAGTTTTCTATGTATGTAACTACTACCGGTGGAGTAGGATGCTTTTTTCATTAGAATAAGTCAAAGTCTAGGTCAAATATAATTTATTAAATAGGCACAAGAGTGCACTTTTAAAGGTCATAAACACATGATACAAATAAAATATGTTAAAAATTGTAACTTATGTTAACATGACTTGAAAAAAAGGTAAGTATGTTTACCCATTTCTTTCCTATACTCAAATTGAGTCTGAGTGCTGAAAAGAAATGCGAAAACTGACTCTACCAGTGCTTCGGAAATACGCCCGCTAGAGAAGATAGCACCAACAAACTACAAGGGGATGTCTTTTTTTCAGCACAATTACGTATAAATTAGAATATTTGTACACGCAATTTGGATTTACTTTCTGTGAGCTCCGTTACCTATACATTTTGCAACTTTGTTATAAACTAGCTGTTGCCCGCGACTTCGTTCGCATGAACTATACTTTAACGCTAATCGAAATACTTTTTTTTTAAGATTATGTAAAATACATGTTATTTACAAAACTTCCCTGTGATTGCCGGGAGCAAGCACGTGGTCTCTCGGATCACGTCGCCAGTGAGAAGGCGACGCACAGCTGTCCGTGTGACAAACATTCAGTCCTCAGATCAACACCGGCGGTCAGGAGCGTCTGGTCATGTGAGTTGTTGACCATCATTGCAAAGCAGAAGCTCGCAGAGAAGTTTCCAGACAAGACACCCAAGAAGACATCTATTATGATCGGAGTCAGGTCAGATCACAAAAGCCTTGCAATTGAAATTGAAATCGAAAAAATAAAACAAAAAGCTACAATTGAACATAGCCCATTAACTAAAGGAAGATTAGGAAAACTTAAACACAGAATCAAAATTAAATGTTACTGAATTTACAAATAAAAATCCTAATGATATTTATAACTTACTATTTTCTATAGTTAGCAAAGAATTCAATAAAATGTGTCCCAAGAAAAAACTCCAGTAGTAAACGGAAAAGTACAATTTAGTGACTGGGCAACTAAAGATATACGGAAAAGTAGAGACATCATGTTTGATTTATATTACAATTCATTACTTCATGGTTTTTAAGTCATAAAATACGAAAATCAAATAATAAAATTAAAGCCGTTTGGAAGACCATAAATAAACACGGAGACTGGTCGTATCAAGGCGAGGGATTCTGAATGTAAGTTCATAGTTGATAATCAACAAGTCTCTTGTCCGAAATGTGTAGCCAACGCCTTTGCAAAATGTCTTTTCTAACATACCGTTAGATGTCACTAAATCGCTTAATTCTAGTCCCAATGTAGCAGAGGCTCTCCTGAAAGATAACTTCCCATAAGACTTACCAGATTTTCAATTCTGATATACTTCGACTTTTGAAATTATCAAAACATTCAGATGCCTTGATGTTAAAGCTAGAAGATTTATGGGGCCTCTCCGTAAACATGTTAGAGTCAATAATATAAATCATCGCACCACATCTCATTGCTATATTTAATTTGAGCATTTAATGAAAAAAAGTAAAGTTACTCCCATCTTCAAGTCAGGTAACAAGACTGACCCCTCGAATTATAGACCAGTTTCTGTGCTTCCGGCTCTAAGTAAGATATTTGAAAAAATCATACTACGGCAACTATTATCTCGCTTTAACGAACACAGAATATTAAACGAGAATCAGTTTGGTTTCACGAAAAGCAGATCAACAACAGATGCCGAGGTACATTTAGTTACCCATGTGCTAGAAGCTTGGGAAAATTCACATGATGCCATTGGAGTTTTTTGTGACCTCTCCAAGGCTTTTGACTGCGTAGAGCACAGTACTCTGATTCGTAAACTCCACCTATACGGAATTCTTGGAACTGCTCTAGATCTTGTAGAGTCCTACCTAACTGACAGGCAGCAAAAAGTTGGTATAAATGGCGTCACTTCATCTGGATCTTTAGTCAAAATGGGTGTACCACAGGGTTCCATTTTAGGTCCGTTCTTGTTCTTAGTGTACGTAAATGACTTGCATTCTATGATGAAAGACCTTGCAGACATTGTACTTTTTGCGGATGATACATCGATAATCTTTAAGGTAGATAGGAAGGATAGTGAACTAGTACACGTAAATAATGTATTAGATATTGTTTCAAATTGGTTCGCTGCCAACAACTTGTTATTAAACCCGAAAAAGACGAAATGTTTAAAGTTCTCTTTGCCTAATGTTAGACATGTAGAGCCACACGTAATGCTTAATAGTAATAAATTCGATACAGACAAGGCGACGGTATTCCTAGGTATAGGCATAGACTAAGTTGCAGTGGGGTCCTCATATCGATGCTCTATCAGGAAAACTTAGTTCTGCTGCATACGCGGTTAGTAAAATTAGGCAATTAACGGATATAGCTACGGCTCGGTTAGTTTACTTTGCATACTTCCACAGCTTAATGTCATATGGCATTTTGCTGTGGGGAGTCTGCCGCGGATTAAGAAACTATTTTTATTTTACAAAAGCGGGCGGTTTGCGCTATTTATGAGTTGGGTCCTCGCGAATCATTAAGAGAAGTCTCTAAACAAATTAATGTATTAACTTTACCTTCTCTGTATATCTATGAAAATATAATGTATGTTCGTAAAAATCTGCACAAATTCAAGGTGAATAGTGACCACCACAACATAAACACTAGAAATAAGGATATAATTGCAGTACCTAGGTTTAGACTGAATAAAACGAATAAGTCCTTCATGGGCAATCGTGTACGTTATTACAATAAAATTCCAAAATGTATAACGGAGCTCACAGAAAGTAGATTCAAATTGAGTGTGAAAAATATTCAAATGAAAAAAGCATACTATACAGTTAGTAATTACATAGAAGACAAAGATGCATGGAACACTCCGCTTCTGCCAAGTAGCCAACTGGCACATAAGAAGAATAATATTGTCAAAAACAATTTTATTTTATTTTATTATATAGATGATCAACAGCTTATACAAGAGATTCAGTTACAATCTTAAGTAATCATAATATAGGCTAATGAAAGATCATCCTAATTATTACAATTATTAAATAATTTTATTACAATAATTATTTCAATCATAAAATATTGTAACAAAAGTTATAAAAAGTATGCCCCTCAGTTTCTTGCCGTATCTTCTGAGTAGTGGTTCTTTTTCCGATACGGTGGTAGAGTCATTGTGATAATTTTATTGACGTTCATAAGTGCGTCTGTGACGACAAAATTGAAATAAAGATCTTTTGAATTGAATTGAAGTTCACGCGCTTGAATAGGAACGGAAAGTTGCTCGGGATAAGGGGGTGCGTGATATGAAAACAGATTAACCAGCGCCACGGCCTGTCAGTATCTCAGCCTCAATGAGGTTCTTCTGTAGCGATACTACAGGTCCGCTGATCAGCTGAAATCCGTTACACAACTTCTAAAGGGTTGAATTTCCAAGAAGCATAAGCGCTGAAAGCCCTGATGCACTCAAAGAGTTCAAAAATTCTACGGGGTACACGCGGTCTAGTGAATCGTCACCGATTGTAATGACAACATCTTGTAGCATAGTAAGACAACGATTTACGACCCTCTCGTCTGATACGTCTACGTCCTGTCCAATGTTCTTCAGACAGGCGGGTGAGGCGGGTTATCTTCGGCGAGATGGAGTAGGTACTTCTCCCACAGTTGCCCTGGGCGAGAGGCCATAACACACCAAAATCATTTGCGAGTTTTAATATTAACGCCATCTAGTTTCTATCGTATTAACAAATTTTCAAGAGTCAAAATAATTATAGCTCTTTTTATGTAAAGTTTCCGAACTGTTTTTTAAGACTTACTAAAAACGCTATTTTTTATGTAAATAATTAAAATTAATTTATTGCGAATATGGGTAAATACATGATGCTACATATGTATAAGTTCAACCATATTCTTCCAGGAGGTATGCAAATATTTATAAAATTTTACATTAATGTAGTTCATGCATTTTCATAGTCTATACAGCGTTTTAATTTCAGACTAATTTTATTTACCTATTTCCTATTCTCATCGCTTAAAGAAGTTAAATATCAAAAAATTCTCAGACCCGTATTCGTTAATTTTTAATTATAAGTATTAATTTTGAGTTTCAAGATTGTAGGACAATCTAATAACTTTTTTCCATACTAGCTGCGCCCCGCGGTTCTACCCGCGGGTCCCAAGATAGCCTATGTGCTATTCCAAGTTCTAAGATACAAAATAATACATACCAAATTTAATCAAAATCCGTTCAGTAGTTTTTGCGTGAAAGAGTAACAAATATACAGCCTGTCACGTGTATGGGTTCCCTACCTCCTAACTACCCTGTGTATTTGGGAGTTTAAGTGAGAAGGCAGAGTTCGTGCAACAGATTTATTAAATAGCGGTAAGCTCGGCCAGAGGGGTCACAAGTGTGGGTTTCGAGCGTCATACGATAGGTACGCTGATTCTATTTCCTTCACTGGCCCAGTACTATCCTGAAGGCGGTCGTAAATGTAGGTGGGCGCTCGTCGTGAAGACCAGGATCAGGGTTGCAGCTTCTGCTTGCTGTATTGTCCAGTCGGAAGCGAAGCAGGATGGTGATGATGGTGGTGAGGATGAATTTTGAACCGAACTTTGGAGTCCAAACTTTGAACCCTGGAACGCGCCATTAAAAAAAAGCGTTTAAGGCCTGTCCCAATACTTCTGTGAGCGCCCACGGCAACCGCAGATGGAAAGCACTAGGAAAGTAGTGGTGTTGCCGTGGATGTTCACAATCAGAAACGGAGATTACAATAATGATTGTGAGATAAAAACAAAAGGAAATACTACATTAAATTATTTTGTGAAAATGCGAGGGTGGAAATAAAATGAAGTGTAAAGAAATTAAGAGAGCGAATAAGCATAGAAAACCATTATCTACTGTAGCAATAATATGTAAATGATGGATTTAAAAGGTTACTACGAAATGGTTATTACGTTATAAAGAATTGTAAAAAAATCCCAAGCAAAAAAAGAAACTACGTTAAGTCACACAATCTACCTATCATTTAGAAAAATGTGCACCACTTACCCAATCTGGGGTTGAAAATTACACTTAGGATTTTCAAAAATCAAAGTTCCAAGGGAAGCTAGTGACGTCGACTATAAAACGGTTACGAAAGACAATTATTTTAAGAAATTGCGAACGTAGCAGGGACCGAGTTAAGCGACGTGCATTCCACTTGGCAAGTATCGGGCGTGTGTGGGCCGGGCGGCGACCAGTGCGGCGCACCGCACGGCCGCGACCGGTGTGCCTGCGAGCGTACTATACATTAAACTGTGACTCCACCGATGACGCAAGATCGCGCGATGCGGAGAACGATAGATTCGTCCTTTGGACGTTTTAAAATGCTGCTTTCAATATAGAACGTGTTGATGATGTATAAATTATTATTTAGTAAGTAGTTTTTAAGTTTAATTGTAAATATTTAGTTAAATGTAAATAATTTCGTAGGTATTTAAGCTTCTAATTTAAGATTAATATACCTTACGATGACTTAGAAATATACATGTACGTATAAAACGTTACAAGCCATACATTCTTACAAACTTTCGCGTTTATAATATTATTAGTAAGGACTAACTTGACCCCTCACTTAATCCCCCCATAAGCAGATTTTTCAAAATTTCAATAGCCTATATTTTAAGTTCAGATGGGCTTTCAAACACTGAAACCGCATTAAAACCCGTTCGGTTGTTTTTGAGTCTATAGATAACAAACAAACAAACAATCGAACAGCCAAAATTTCTAAAAACCATAGTTTCGTGTTCAGTACCCTCTAAATAGTCCATCCCATTTGGTTTTGCATAAATATCTTCAGTGTACAGAATTGGCTCTTTTCCATTTTTATATAGGTTGTTATATATGACTTTCTCAAACACTTTGGAAAATATAGGTATAAGTGCTATAGGTCTATAACATGTCATGCTTTCCTTGTCGTTCTTTTTAAATAAAGGTTTAACAATTGTCAATTTTAGTTTATCAGGGAACACACCAGAAACAATACATAAGTTTATAATATAACATAATATAGGGGAGATTATACCAGAAACTTCTTTCAATATTTTGGTTCTAACTTGATCGTAACCAGTGGGTATTTTTAGTGACATAATTAATTTATGAATGTCAATAGGAGTCATGGGATTCATAAATATAGAAGGTGAATAATTACTAAATGTCAATAGTCTAGTGTGGGCATTTGCCTTTTGCATTATTGCTTGGTTCAATTCACTTAAAACTCGGTTTAATTCCTAATCCTAATATAGTATGATATAAAAAAGAATATGTTATGTAATATAATATATATTGTAATATATAATATACAAAACATTTTTTTTCACCGCTCGCTGATTGCTAGCACAACGCTTGACAACAACAATTATTGCAGTGCCACCCAGACCCTGAATACCGTATAAAGCACTACTAATATATAAAGCACTACGTAGCGTAGAGACATCAGATATTAAGTCTCATATGCCCGGTGACTTTACTGGCTACAATGTCCTTCAAACTGGAACATAATAAGGCTTGCGCACTATTGCTTGGCGACAGAATAATTGGCAAGGCCGTGGTAAAGTTTGTATGATATTTCTTTATTTTAGTTTGATTCAATCAAAACTTGATACAAATAAACATTAGAATAAGTAATAAGACACAAATTTTTTTTCATTTTTTTTTCAACACTATCCTTGGGAGTTCTAAAGTTGCAAAGGAGTTGTAAAGTTTGTATGAATTTTATTTTAGTTCGATTCACTCAAAACTCGGTTCAAATATGTAATATAATATAATACATAATGTAATATATAAAACATTTTTGATGAAAAAAGAGATCATATATTAAGATGGGAAATCATATATTAAGTATGTAATCTTATATGCACAGTAATTTTGCTGAACACAATGCCTTTCAAACCAGAACACAGTAATGCTTGCACACTACATACTACTTGGCGGCAGAATACCTGGCAAAGCTGTGGTACCTACCCAGACGGCCTCTCGCACACGAGAGACCTAACTCGGTTTAAATCCTAATCCTAATCTATATAATAAAAGAACAGGGTTTTTTTCTACAATCATCGCACAGCCAAAACCGCTTAACATAATTAATTAGTTACTTATTATGTTTATTTATATTTATCATGTCTACAAAATAAATCAAAATATTTCACTTAAATCTCTAAAACTCTTACAATAGTACATTATGGTACTAGTGTGTAATGTTGGTGATTACCGCTGAGGCGCCATTGAGACCCTCACCCTTCGATCATATATACCCTAGATGCAACATTACCTAATGACACAATGCACGAAAACGGCTTGCGTTTACTATACCTTCCTACCTATTGAGATGTACCAGATGTAGGGACATCCTGAGAATAATACAAAAAATGTCACAAAATCATTTAAATATTTTAATAATAATCAACCTTGTTGCAGTGTGCTAAGGTTTAGTTTTCATCAATAACGTAACATAAACAAAAAAAAAATTGCGTCCGTGGTGGCGCCTAGTGAAATTCAACTTTATCTTCACAAGTCTAACGCTCAAAATTTCTTGTCCCATACGATTTTATTATTATTTTAACTGAAAAACTGTGACAGAACATGGAATCCAATGGAGTCACTTACTTGTTTTCTCGTATTAGAAATAATTAGTAGCTGATATAATTATCACATTTGTAACTGTTATTTTATCTATATTCATGAAATAGCTTACTCGCCATGGTTTAGCCCATTTTTTGTACAAGTTCGTAATCATACGATGAGTCCGTTTTAAATTAATGTCTGATATAGGGGCTAATACTCATGTGGAAGTCGAGAGATGGCAAAGGGATCTAAGGGCAAGAAATAGAATTGTGAATTATTACTTTTTTTCCTATAAATATCATATATTCAGAATATAATACAATACATGACACTTTATTGCACATCAAGAAAATAAATATATGATCGAAGCCCTCACCTAGCGGCTCGGGTCTTAAGAGAGCCGAGGACGGTAACCATCAATACACACGTGTATCATACGACGTTTTTCAACACACTTGTGAATAAAATAACAATAAAATCTCATTTTCAACAGTTTTTTTTTTTTTTTTAATAATGTCGTGTCACAAAATGACACTTCATTAACATTACAATCTAGCCTAATAAGGCTAATAAGTAATTTGAATTTAACTTAAACTGCTAAGTAGAGTAAAACTAAGAATATGTCCATCAACACTTTTCTTATTGTCTCTATTAAGGCGAAGTCACTATGTTCTTGTGTTCTTTACGGGTAGCACTAACTTTACTACGACACACTGGCACTGCACTAAATTAACTCAAAAGGTTTTGTCCTTTTTAGTCTTCTCACTAGGTCTGTGTTGTCGAGGAGCTGGATAGCCTCGACGTTCACGTGATGGTGAAGTCTACGTTCATGAGCTTCGGCGAACTTTTTAATTACACTATTAACGAGGTCCACTTTCAGGTCCCTATGGAGGTCATCGTTTCTTATGTACCACGGAGCATTTACGATACCCCTAAGCACTTTGTTTTGAAATCTTTGTATGATTGCAACATTGTTTTGTTTGGTGCATCCCCATAGCTGGATACCGTAAGTCCATATTGGCATGAGGACTTGTTTGTAGAGTAATATTTTATTGTGCACTGACATCGTAGAGTGTTTTCCAAGTAGCCAGTACATCTTCCTATAGCGAAGCTCTAGTTCGTCTCGTTTCTTTTTGACGTGTGCCTTCCAGCGAAGCTTTGCGTCTAATGTCATGCCAAGGTATTTGGCTGTATTTTCGTACGGTACCGTCTTGTTATTGATGTACACCGGATGGTAATTTGTTTTTTTGTTCGTAAAATCTATATGAATTGATTTCGACTCATTGAGTTTTATTTTCCACTTTGTCGTCCAATCAAATATGTTGTTGATGGATTTTTGTACCTTTACCACTGCCTCCTCTTGAGTGAACCCTGTAGCCATGATAGCCGTGTCATCTGCAAACGTTGCAATGGTGTTTTCTTCTAACTCTGGGATATCACAAGTGTACAATAAGTAGAGGACCGGACCTAGTACACTCCCTTGTGGTACTCCAGCTTTTATTGGCTTAAGTTCTGAATAAGCATCGTCTTGTCGTACTCTGAACATTCTCTGAGTTAGATAGGAGTGCAAGAGATCTGCAAATTGATATGGCAGCATATTCTTTAATTTAAATATGAGGCCTTTATGCCACACCTTGTCAAAAGCTTGTGCTACGTCTAGAAAAACCGTAGAGCACACTTTTTTTTCTTCTAATGCCTTTTCTATAATGTTGGTGATTCTGTGGACTTGGTCTATTGTGGAATGCTTTTCTCTAAATCCGAATTGATAATCAGGGATAAGGTTTTTTTCTTCTATGATGGGCTTCATTCGTCTTAGCAGTAGTTTTTCAAATAATTTAGACATTATTGGTAACAGAGATATCGGTCTGTATGATGAAACATCATGAGGTGGTTTACCAGGTTTGGCTATCATTATGACTTCGGCAACTTTCCACATATCAGGTACGTATCGGAGTCTCTAATTTTCAACAGTGAAAACGAGATGTGAAAAATGAATCGCTATGGCGGGAAAAATTAATCAGTTTTCCTATGCGCGCGTATTGCGATCTGCCGCAGACTAAAGGGATGAGGTTTTTTTTTTCTTTTCCGCGCGTAGGGTTTGCGCCTATTCTGCCACGTACAAAATGGGGAATTTAAAGTTTTCTTTTATTACAGAGAAAACAAAATTTATATTTGAGTGAAAGTTTTATTTATTAAACACGTACGAGTTAAAATTATCTATTTAAATAAGAAGTTGCATGAAACTAGCAAGCAATAGGAAAATCAATTTATTTGTTCTATTAAACACGATCGTTTTTTGAATAAAAACTTTTTTAACAACAAAGCACCTCAACCAATAAAATAAAAAAAAAAATAATAACTCGTTTGATACTTGGTCAAAGAAACTATAAACACATGACTCACAAAAAAGTTGAAGTTAGGGCCAAAAAATTTGGTAATTATATCGGGACCGGAGTGGGATAACAAAGGGACAAAAAGGGGATGATAACGGTATAGGAGGGGAACTATAACACGGTAGGAGGTTCGCTAGGGAGGACGATAAAGGGTTAGGATCAGAATATGATTGGTAGCAGAGCAGGACGATAATGATATAGGAGCGGGACGGAATCAGGACCAGAGCATTACGGTAACGCTATAGGAGCGGGAAGATAACAGGATGGGAGTGGGAAGGTAACAGAATAGAAGCGGTAAGGTACGGTAACGAGATAGGAGCGGGACGGGAACTGGAACGTGAATATGATGGGACGAAAACTGTTCGGATGCAGGATGAATACTCCACTACGCGGACGAAGTCGCGGGCATCAGCTAGTAACAACATATTTGATGTCAGTATTTGATGAATTCTCAGAGTAATTAACATTGCGGAATGGCACTATAGATTCCTTGACAGCATAACACTTTTGGAAAGCAATAGTTTTTTGACAGTAATTTTGGAGTGTTTACCATACCTATGAAAAATTCTCCCATTCGCTTGAATGAAAATGTAACGTGTTCTGCGTTACATTGCAGCCACTATAACTTCAGAAGTTCGTGGTTGGTCTGTAAAAGGTAGGAGATCTGTACTATTCTGTACCCCAGAGTGAAAGAATAGGGAAATAGGGAATATGCATATGTTGTCGAAAAATCTAGATATTACTTTTTATGATAGACTCCTGTAAACAGATCAAAAGGTGAAGGTCTCTTTTAGGTGGCCGAGTAATGAATACGTTCTAGCGTGGCCACAGAATAATAGTACAGATTTCGTACCTTTTACAGACCAACTACCTACGACTTTCTGAAGTTATAGTGGCGGCGTGACAACGCAGAGCTCGAATGAAATTGCGGTAACTACATTTCCTTACGGTATGCTTCTTATGCAATAATTAATATTTTGTTGTTAACCAGGTTTTATCTAGGATTAAACCAGTCAGGAAAATAAAATAATCAACTAAAATATATGACACATTTATACAATATACACAGTCAGGTCATAAGTATTGTCACACAGTCAAAACTTTTCTTTTAGAATGCTGGCCACAAAAAAGTTTATTGAATTCGAATTTCGAATTGTTCATGAAAATAAAAATGTATACTTTTTAGAATTTTACTCATTTTTAAATATGGAGTGGACGCTTAAAGAAGACCGTGTTGCAGTTATTGCGTTGCATCGTTGCAGTTACGCGCCAATTCAAATTTTTGACATACTGAAAAATTTGAATATAACCAAAAGATTCGTTTATCGTACCATCAAACGATACAATGAAGACTCTAGTGTAGATGACAGGTCAAGAAGTGGTCGCCCAGGGTCTGTTAGGACTCCAGCAGTGATAAAAGCTGTAAAGGCGCGAATTCAAAGAAATCCCAAACGTAAGCAGAAACTGTTGGCCCTTCAGATGGGGTTAAGCAGAACCACGGTGAAAAGGGTGTTAAATGAAGACTTAGGGCTTCGGGCATATCGAAGAAAAACAGGACATCGTTTAAATGCTCGTCTAATGGACCGGAGACTGAAGAGATGCCGCGCTTTGTTGAAGCGGTACGCGGGAAAAAAATATCGGGAAATTCTTTTTTCGGATGAATAAATTTTTACCATAGAAGAGCTGCTACAACAAACAAAATGATAAGGTGTACGCACACAGTAGTGAAGAAGCAAGCAACCGTATTCCGCGTGTCCAACGAGGTCATTTTCATGTCATGTTGGGAGTTTCTTATTGGGGCTTAACAGAGGTACATTTTTGTGAGAAAGGTGTAAAAACGAATGCAGTTGTGTATCAAAATACAGTCCTGACGAACCTTGTGGAACCTGTTTCTCATACCATGTTCAATAACAGGCACTGGGTATTCCGACAAGATTCGGCGCCAGCTCATAGAGCGAAGAGCACACACGACTGGCTGGCGGCGCGTGAATTCGACTTCATCCGGCACGAAGACTGGCCCTCCTCCAGTCCAGATTTGAGTCCTTTAGATTACAAGATATGGTAACACTTGGAGGAAAAGGCGTGCTGAAAGCCTTATCCCAATTTGGAGTAACTCAAGACATCCTTGATTAAGGCAGCCGCCGATATTGACATGGACCTCGTTCGTACTGCGGTAGACGACTGGCCGCGCAGATTGAAGGCCTGTATTCAAAATCACGGAGGTCATTTTGAATAAACTTTATTGTCATAAGAATCTATGTTTTGTTAAGTTCATTTTGGTATATAAATGGTTACATAATGAATAAACTTGTTTCAATTATTTTATATTAAACATGTGACAGAATTTATGACCTGACTAGGTACATACATTCATTATTTCCATACAGGTAAAATTTACAATAGAAGAACTAGTATTTTGACATAATTTACAAGACTGCAGCACAACTGATACTTAGGATATAGGTAGATAGATAAACACAATGTTAAAAAAAAACACTTGAAGTATTCTAAATAGCATAGTGTCTCAGTTAAATGTCAAACTGTCGGAGTAGATCACAGACGTACTTATGAAAGTCAATTATTACATTGACCATACCACCGTATTGGATAGCACTAACTATACATAACTGTCAATTCACTACACTAACCCGAAACGGTTTGTCCTTTTGTGTCCTGAACAGCCTTGACGTTCACATGATGATGAAGTATACGTTCATGAACTCGTTCTCACTATGTGGCGTTAATTAGGATTAGAAATCCGAGATTCGTTGCTTACATTTTTATTGTAGGATTGTGATCCATCAATGGAATTGGATGATTGGCCATAGTAATCGACAGCAAGGACCTGTAAGATAAATTTATTACACAAAATAAGAACTTCTTTACAACATATGTTCTTACATAAGAGGCGAATGCCTTTACTATTAAAACAATTCTACTCTCTTCTTACTAAACTTTAACTTTTTAATTTCAAATTGAAAAAAAACTATAATCATTAACTACTTTTATTACCTTCATCTTAATTAAATGGTTTAAGAATGCACAATTTTAATACATTTAACATTTTACACAAATATGCAATTTGTTACCCGACGTAATGGGAACTGAAATGTTTAAACGATGGCCACACTGACACACGAAACTGCTCAATGTTGTTTTAACAAAATAACACCGAAAACTGAATATATCAAGCCAAATGCAGGTTCTAATTGTCGAACCCGATGTATAGTTACATCCACATAAATTATAGTTACCGAAAAACATCAATAAACACAAGAAAAACACATACGTTTGAAAACTTAATCTTTCAGTACAATTTTCACTTCACCATGAATGGAACACCCGAATATTTTTTCACATTCAATTTTAAATTGTTTCTCGTACACATTCACAAAGATTCACTTTAAAATAATAAGAAATACAACAACACAAATTAAAAAAACCACAAGCCGACCCTGCCGGACCACTATTTTGACTTAACATGTCATGACCAATGTTAAGAAAATGGGTTACGCGATACAGACAATATGATAATAGTTGTACCTCGTTCTTTATAAGAGCCTGTTGTATAGCGCTATCCTTTTTTTAGGTCGGAAAACTTCGTAATTATCCCTCTATAGTGTGAGATCTCAATGGTAATTAATGACTTATTCATGTCATTGTCATCACGACGAAGAATGACAATAACGAAAGAATGATTGTGCTTTTCCAAACTATCAATAAAAAACTACGTAAGACAAGGCGGTATGGTCCTAGAGACTTTAGCCTGCCCAAACGGGCGAATATAAAAAAAAAATAACTAATTGCGGTGACCATAGAGCCACTTTATGAGCAAGTGTGTTGAAAATATTATTAGCAAATCCCGGAGGACAAAGCCTGAGTATAAATAATGAGTAAACGAACTAACCTGTACGTGAAGTTTTATCGTAATTTATGCGACGGCTTCGTTCGAAAGGATAAGCAACCCTCCGTTCCTTTTTAGCAAGGTACCCCAACAGTTTGTGAAATATTTTCAATTGTCTACGAACTAGTTCCGTTTTGTATATGTCCCCTCAAATAAAGAGCGTGAGTGGCGTCACGTGAATCCGATACAAAGTATTACAAGTATTATTTTCTAATCTCTTCGGACGAAGCCTCAGCATAATTATGATTGAACTTCACGTGCAGTTAAGTTAGTTTAATCATTCATTATTCAGTGGTTACATTACACTATGTTGTTTTTATTTGCAAAAACACCGTTACGACTAAAGCAAACTCGGCTCCATCGCTTTTCAATTTTTACATAAAGTATTAATTGATTATGAGTTTGAGACAGAATATAGAATATACCTACTATAAACGACCAGTGGCAGTACTCTTGTCATCTTTATAACCGACTTCAAATGAAGCTTCTGTTTTCGACCCGTAGGCACGAGTCGTGGCCGTAGGAACGTTTAGATAAGTGACTTTATCTTTATATATTTATGTAGATTCGCTTTTTCCCGCGTTTTCATCCGCGTGAACGACAGAGAAAGCCCACATTCGTATTTACCCAACCAATTTTGATGTAACATACCCTATAATCTAAGTTGGGACTAGTACTACCAAACCCTGAAAACCGCATTAAAATTCGTTCAGCCGTTTCTAAGTCCAGAGATAACAAACACATAAACAAACAAGAAAATTCTAAAAACCATGGATTCGTGTTCAGTACCCTCTAAATAGTCGATCCCACTTGGTTTTCAAAAGTATCTGCAATGTACAGAATTGGCTCAATTCCATTTTTATAATAATATATATATAGATGTAGAAACTAGAAACAACTGGCTTAATAATTTTAGGTGGTCAACATTTTGTGCTATTTATTGTCTTTACCCCCCCACAACAACTCTGTTCCGGAATCAAACCAACACCAGAACAAACTCTTTGCAAGTATATCCAGGAAGGGCCGCGCTACACACTGTCATGCCAGTTGAGCATCCGTGTAGGGCATTGTTTAATCACGGTATCCAAGACACTTTAATTGACGTTCGATAGTGCGTGCATAGTGAAGCGTACAATCGCTGCATGTAGGCTTCCGAAAAGCGATCGAATGGTCGATCGCGGATGCTATAACTCGGCTCACTACGACTGGTATATGCTCCTAGTGAGTGCTGCGTCGGAGATGCGTTGTAGTGACAAGCAGCGGACTCACGCAACGAGTCCCCCGAGGAAGGCGACGGGCCCGCCACCGATCAGCCTGATCTTGCGGTGGCACGAGTCGAAGAGCGACGGTCGCGCGTGCGGCGGCGGCGGCAGGCCCACCGCGCCCGGCCGCAGCATCGCTCACATGCGACCGCCGGGTGTCAACACTGCACTGTCGCGGCGCGAACGCGAACGCGACCTACTGCACACGGAAGCGCTCCGCCGGCGCCGGCGCCGGGCATCGCAGCGCAGCGCATGTGGCTCGGCTCGGCTCGCGGCGTGCCAGCGGCGGACTGACTGAACCGAGGCTTCCCCGGACCGGAACCCCTTCCCGCCGCGCCCCGCCGGCCTCCGCCGCGGTCGCGTCACCGCCACCCGCCACCCGCCACACGCCAACGTAATCCGCTTTCGCACCGCAGCACCCCCACCCCTACACTAAATCTGTTTGACCTGACATTGAAAAAAGGACCTAGCTATAAATATTAACCTATTGAACACTTATATTATATGACACTAGCTGCGCCCCGCGGTTCCACCTGCGGTTTCCACGGATAAAAGTAGCATATGTGCTATTCCTAGTCCTAAAGTACCTACATACCAATTTTCATCAAAATCGGTTTGATAGTTTTTCGTGAAAGAGTAACAAACATACATACATCCATACATTCTTACAAACTTTCGCGTTTATAATACCTTATATTAGAATGAATAGGTACCTATCTGAAACACAAATTGTTCCTAGGTAGGTATAAAACTGTTACTGTAGACACCAGACGCTATGTGGCTCAGCGTGCACTGCACAGGTCATGACCACAACAAGTTTGCAGCACTTATGTAATCAATGTTGTTATTATATTTAGATATAAATGTTGACTTTACTATCTATCGGTAATCATAACTGTGTGATATGTGTAGTTGGTTCCCATTCATATTACAGTAAATAATTTGAATTTCCAAAATGATTGTAGTCGACTATAGCTATGTACCTAGTGTACCTACCTATTATTACCTCCTGTAATAATAAATAATGCGTCGAAGAGAAAATCGCTTTTTTATTTTCACTTTCACTCTTACCAAACTACAAGGTTTCAAATTAACACAACCGGTTCCTCGACAAGTTATAAACACATATATTATAATGAATCAGCTATAAAAGATGCAAATGTACAAACGATGAGATCGTGCCGAGGCGCGCGGCGCGCGGCGCGAGGTTGCTACACGCGACATACATCACATACAACATCCATAACCTAATAGTGGTAGAACCACACATGTACAAGGAAATACGGAGCGGTATTGTAGGCCAAGATCAGCTGATCGCGGGGCGAGGTCCCCGCGCGCCGCCCCCTCCGCCAGGCGCCCGCGGCCGACCTACGTCAGAGACAGACAGGATGGTGTCCAACACCGACAGACGGAGAGGGACAACACTACAATGCTGATGAATAAACCGTAAACGTAAACAAAAACGCGTCAAACCCAAAGTTCACTAGCGATACGTAGAGCAGTGACAGATTTAGAAAGTCAATAAGATTTAATCGAATTGACCCGGATTTTTCATTGCAAAAGTGTCACATTTGGATATTCATAACATGAAATAAATAAATGTTCAGTACGTCCTCATAGATATGCAAGTCGGTCTCCGAGCGCGTGCTGGCGCGACACGTCGCCGTCGGTCCAGGATGGCTTCCTGGCCAGTTGGGAGCGACCGGCGACGGCGCGCAGTGGGGATCGTTTCTATTCTCGTTCACTCAGTTACTGAAGTATCGGTGAGTGGGATCAAGCGGCCGCGCGGCCGCGCCGGCTGAGGCCGACGCCTGCTCGCGGCTCGATCCGAGAGGAGCGTGAGGCCAACCGCGACTACCGTTGCACAGTCGACATTGAAGCCATGCGAAAACCGCCTCCGACTAGAATACAAGTTTTTACAAACAATATAACATATTGTTAGCTGTCAAGTAGTCAGTGAGCAGTAGTAGAGCGCAATCCCTATAAAAGCCAGCGCGGGAAGTATTAGCGTCACTTCTCTCTTTACTGCGGTCGCGTGCGGAAGCTCTGTCGGTTTGACGTTCAGTGATTCGGTGTGATTTGAAATAGTGATTTGTGAGGGTACCTAATTAAGTATTTGATTTGTTCTGTTGATTTGAGTAAATTGTTAATTCGGTGTTTGTTTTGCGATTTAAAATGTGATTGTGACAGTTTTTGATTAAATTTGTATTTTTTTATTGATATTTCACTTTTTACCTAAAATCAGAAGTGGGATCTCAATTTAAACCCTATGCTTTGACTGTTTTGGCAATTCAAATCTGATGTTTAAGTGAACAAACCAGAGGAACTAATCAGTACTTTCTACCCTACTTTTGTGTTTATTTTCGTTTTGTTTGTAATCGTGCGTTTTTCCTCCTATCTTTGCGTAAAATATGCCGAAAGCACGTAAATCACGTAGCCGATCACGCCGACATCACATCTCGCATGACTGATCGCGTATATAGTAGGTCGCGTAAATTAGCTCGTTCGCAAAAGTAAGATCCGAACAGCAAAATTATGAGTCAGGTTAGACCGAGCCGCTTTAAGATCCACTCTTGGTAGACGTACTCTCTTCTCACATCCCTGGTCTCGTTATTTGGGGTCGGGCCTCCTCACTTTTCTTCGCCGAGTTAACCTGTCGGTTCTGGCAATTGGGTTTGCTTGAGGTCTCTTTTTGTATTTGACCTCCAGTCTGTTGATATTTGACAATCTTTTTATGTGGTCGATAGCGGGCGGCATCTACATCTTCCGGTAGGTTCAGCGCAATGTTCACCACATGATCCTCGTTTCGTCTTTGAACGTGTCCATACCATCTGAGGCGGTTTTCAGTGATTTTATCCACGATTGGTGCAACTTTAAAGAGGTAGACTTAGCGGTGCCACAAAATATAAAACGTGCCCGCCAGTTTCTAGGAATAATTTAAGAGATGTGTAAACAAGTCAACCACAGAAATGCCGTGTGATCGATACACTTGGGAAGCTCAAGCTGACACCGGACTTCTCAAGGCAGAAGACGGCACGGGCTTCCGCGCTGAATATCTTGATCAGAATTGACGCTACCACCTCAGTGATTCGGGCACTCAATCGTGACGCGACCCGTATCCAAACCAGTAACCGCAACTTTAACTACGTCGAATTCAGACCACTAGATTGATGTAACGAAATGAAATACCATCTAGCAGGACACATACGCCTACCAGAGAAGGCGTCTTCAACATTAACGATCTTGTATAAGTATTTGCAGTTAACGGAACGGCTAGATCCTGGCTTGCGGGTCCGGGTACCGGGTGACACCGACACCGTACCGTACCGTGCGCTGCCGAATGGTCACTATAAGCCGCGACTGTTGGTCGACTCCTATGAAAAGTCGGCTGCTGTACATGGTGCCCTGGCGAGAAGAGTGGTTACCTGTGCTGCATTTTTGAGCGTGAATATTTGACATGTAGAGGACGGACTGCGGGACGATCCTATTGGCAACAGACTGCGGGATGTTTGCCCTACATGTGTATTTTGTGAGTATGTCGAGATGAACTGCGGAGCATCTTGAGTAAGGCAAACTGCGAGGTGCCTACATGTAGAGGACGGACTGCGGGACGACTGACATTTGTATGGTTCACAGATAATAACGATGATGAAGACGTAACAGCTGTCGTCGATGATGGTGAACAGCTATCGGCTTCTCTTCTAGTTGATGACGCGGTGGCTGGATCGTCCCGGTCCGCTGAAGCCTGAGGATGCTGTACCACTTCAAGCGCTCGCTCCCAGACATTCAAAACGCGGTCGAGGGCGACGCTCAGTCAGGAGAGGCCGTGTTAGCTGTCAAGTAGTCAGTGAGCAGTAGTAGAGCGCAATCCCTATAAAAGCCAGCGCGGGAAGTATTAGCGTCACTTCTCTCTTTACTGCGGTCGCATGCGGAAGCTCTGTCGGTTTGACGTTCAGTGATTCGGTGTGATTTGAAATAGTGATTTGTGAGGGTACCTAATAAGGTATTTGATTTGTTCTGTTGATTTGAGTAAATTGTTAATTCGGTGTTTGTTTTGCGATTTAAAATGTGATTGTGACAGTTTTTGATTAAATTTGTATTTTTTTATTGATATTTCACTTCTTACCTAAAAATATAGTTACGAGGTTCCCGGTTTAGAAATGTTTAGTAGTAAGTTCCTTTTGCACCTCAAGTGTGTGTGACACAGTAACGCCAACTAGAACAAAAGGATAGCGGACTGCGATGGAGCGGGTCCCGGCCCCGGCCCGCCCCGTGCAACACGTACATTCCCGTTCGTCGTCCCGCCCGCGCCCGCACCAGCGCGCCAGTGCCAGTGGGACGAAAGGAAATACATGAAAATGTAAAAAATACTAAACTTTATAAGATGCGCATAATAAAGGTCAATTTTTGATGGCCAAATCTGAAACTGAAAGAAATAGCGGAAAATGCTCAACGCATTCTCGGGGTCTAAAAACTGTTTTTAACCGACTTCAAAAAAGGAGAAGGTTCTCTGTTCGGTTGTATTTTTTTTTATGTTTGTTACCTCAGAACTCCGTCATTTGTGAACCGATTTGGAAAATTCTTTTTGCGTTGGGTTCAGTATAGCTACGAAGTGGTCCCATATAAATTTCATCGATATGTGACTTTGGACTTCGAAGATACATTGAAGTCGGTTTTTGAATTTTTTATAAAAATTAATTTTAATATATTTTGTTACTCATTCTAATTGGCCCTAGTTGTTTTTTCTTAATATCAGCAATGTACAGATTTTTTGGGTTCTAAGATTTTATTATATGTATACTAGGGCATGCTCCCGGTAATTATTGAAAGTACCGATACTTTCACACAACACAGTATCCGATACTTTTACCTTGTTGATTTTGATTAGGTACGTAGTTTGTTTTGAATGTTGTTTTTTTATTGATTATAGGCTTGCATTTGACCGCTATCTCACCTGTTGTTGTGACGATGCGGTCGAAGATGTAGCACGCTCGCCTAGAAGAAACCTGTTCATTCTTGTCTTAAAGACACTTAGATTATAGCTATCCGAAAATACAGATAGCAAAGCGCTTGGCGCGAGCAGGAGGGATGCCAACCATAAATGGATGACGGCTTGCTGTACGTCTGGTCTTCCGGTGATATAATGGGGATGGCGGAATAAGTTAAGGTAATTCCGTCGCACACTCTCCGAAATGTATTCGGTAAAACACCGATAAACTGGTAACTTAGCGCCGATGTTGGAGACTCTGAATCTTAGTTTTAACCAGCGCATCGTCACCAATGAGTTATTTGGCTCGCCTTTCAATGGTCTCCAAGGCTTCGAACTGGGATTTGGCGTAGCCACAGGTGAGAACAGTACTCCATACACGACCGGACTTGTGCTTGATACAGAGTTAGAAGCTGTCCCGGTGTGAAATACCGTCTCACCTTGGCCTATATACCCAGCTGTTTTGCTGCTACTTTAGCCTTGGACTCTATGAAGCTGCCAAAGCTTAAGTTAGATGTCAGAGTGACACCTAATAGCTCAAGGTGGTCTGTTTTCGGTACAGAGTTACACAATGTGAGGACGAACTTGTGTTTAGAGCCAATTCAATAGGGCTATTTTTTAATAGCCTACTAGGTAGTTGCGCCCCGCACTCGCGTTCACGCCCGCACCCGGCCCGCGACCGCGCCCGCTCCCGCGCCGCGGTACCGGGGTAAAGAGCAGCCTATGTGTTATTCCAGGGTATACATGACTTACGTTCCGCATTTTATCCTAATAATATGTTAAGCCGTTGCCGTTGCGGCGTGAAGAGGTAACAAAAACACTTACACCACAGAATAATAATAATTAATAGTACAAGTACTTACATATCATCATCATCATCCCATCACGTTCCCACTGCTGGGACTTGGGCCTTCCCTTATAGAGAGACTATGGGCCATAATCCACCAAGCTGGCCCAGTGCGGGTTGCTGGATGTCACATGTCCTTGAATTTTTGTGATAAATTTCTGGACATGCCGGTTTCCTCACGATGTTTTCCTTCAACGTTTTTAGCGCGAGTGTTAAATGCGTACTTACCCACTCACACACTTGAGCGAGTGTGGCTCAGTGGGAGCACGTGCGACTTTCAATCCGACGCACCCGAGTTCGAACCTCGCTGGCCCCGCACCACTGACTTTCTTAAGTTATGTGCGGAATTAACACTCGCTCGAAAAACGGTGAAGGAAAACATCGTGAGGAAACCGGCATGTTCAAGAATTAATCACAAACATTCAAGGACATGTGACATCCACCAACCCGCACTGGGCCAGCGTGGTGGATTATGGCCCATACTCTCTCTACGAGGGAAGGTCCGAGTCCCAGCAGTGGGAACGTAATGGGCTGATGATGATGATGATGACCCACTCACATACAAATTATCGCATTTATTTTAATAAATAGTGGGGTTTTATAAATGACAAGATTCAGTGATTGAGGCATCAGGTAAGCCTTTGTTACTGATTTCAATTTTTTTTATGTAACTGAATGACGGGACGAGCTGGTCGTTTGCCTGATGGTAAGCAATACGCCAGCCCATAAAGATAACAGCACCACCCAGAACTTTGTTTTGCAAAATCCTGCGCGGCCCTGCACTGCGCTCAAATGTGAGGAAAGGGACGAAACTAGTGCAATAAGGGTTCCTGACTCCAGTGACGCCTGTCCAGTGAACCTGTGTGGAGTTAGGCTGGTTAGGCCTTATACTACTATTATTTATTCTGTGGTTAGGCGGACAAATTTTATCCAATAAGAAAATTGGAAAAAATATGTAGTGTTTATTTAACATTAAATTGTATTTAACCAGAGCTATAATTTCCTAGGTCGGGTCCGCTCCGCGGCTTACAAATGTTCGGCGGACGTCACCGGACCTATAAGTAAACAGTTCTTCTTGTACAGCAGTGGTCTGGCGCGGTGCGCGGTGCTGGCACAGAGCGGCGCGGCGGCTGCGCGCGCAGCGTAGCGCCCGCTCTGCGGACTCGCCCTTGACATTTGAATCGCGCTTACATCACCGCACCGCCACCTCGCGCGACCACCGCCGCGCCGCGCCGGCCGTGCCGCCTCGCGCGACCATCCACAACAACGCGCAACGGTTCCGCACGGCGCGGCGCGGCGCGGCACGGCACGGCACGGCACGGCACGGCACGGCGGCGGCGCACCTACCTACAACTATAACAAGAAGGTACTTAGGTTAGGTAAGACGAATGTACAGCAGCTGCCCTCGATGCCAATTGTAATTAAATGTTTGGCGCATCGTCGACAGTAAACCTGTCGATAAACTAAACAAAGTTTTGTTGAAATGAAATTCCCAGATAAATTATATATTTTCAATCGTACAAGTCAACTGCCAAAAATGTTGGATTTTTTACACGTATTTTTCAGAATGTAGTTGGCAATCTTGTCTAGAATTGTCTAGAATCGTCATTAGCAGAATAGCCATATTGTACAAACCTATATTTTGCAAAACTATTAGTAGACAATATGATGTATTAGAATATTCATTTAGTTGAACTTAAAATTGCTTAGTACGAGGGCGGGTGTAAAAGTTCGCGAAATGGAGGGGTTAGAGAGGGTAGGGGGTAGTTATTTTTACCTGTCGCTACTTGTTGACTCAATACAATTATAAATGCTAAGTTTCAGCCCATTCGGTTCATTAACCTTTGAGATATCGCGGGATAAACAAGTCAATCGGGAAGAAAATATAGTTGATATTTTCTTCTTGGAGAAAATTGAGTATCGTGCCGTGATGAAGTTCCTCACTAAGCAAGGAAAAACGCCTCAGAACATTATGGAAGATATGTCATCAGTTTACGGAGACTCTTGCCCTGGAAAAACAATGATTTACAAGTGGCATAGTCTTTTCAAGCAAGGCAGAGACTCAATTGAAGACGATCAGCGCTCAGCAGAGGCATTCTAATTCATTCGACTCGTTCGTCGGAAAGTTCCGCCACGGAAATGTTTACGAAGAAAGCTTTGTAATGGTAGAAAACGGATTTCATGGAAGAAAATTTGATAACGAAAAATCTCAAGTAATTCTGCATTTTAATTTCAAAACGTTTCGCTTGAATTTCAATAACACATATTTCAAGTCACAGAGATATATATATATATATATATATATATCTGATATATATCTGTGGTATATATATATATATATATATATATATATATATACCTACTATTTGTACCTACTCCAAACAAAACTTTGTTTAAAGTTATTATAAAAAAAAGTGCAAAGTAGTTGAAAAAGAAAAATAATAAATAAAGAAAGAAGAAACATTTCGCAGAGATGACTGGAGTATCATCTACGACCATTTTGTATATTCTCCATGACCATCTTGGCATGTCTAAGGTCAGTGCAAGATGGGTACCGAGAATGCTCACAGCGCTTCAAAAACAGCAGCGCATCGAGTGTTCGCGCGAGTTTTGAGAGCTGTGTAGTGAAAACAGGGATGAATTTCTGAACCAAATTTTGGCTGGAGATGAAACTTGGGTTCATCACTATGAACCTGAGTCGAAGCAGGAGTCAATGCAGTGGCACAAAAAAGGCGCAGCACCATCTAAGGAGTTTAAGGTGTCGCAATCGGCCGGAAAGATTATGGCTACAGTTTTTTGGAATTCCGAGGGGATTTTATTGATCAATTATAAAGATAAAGATGTCAATATCATGGGGAAATACTACGCTACACCTAATTTGACCAATATCAAATTAAAAGAAGCAATTAAAGAAAAGAGAAGGGGAAAATGGTCTCGAAGTGTGCTCCTTTTGCACGACAACGCACCCGTTCACAAGAGTCACGTTGGCTGCTTTACAGAAGTGCGGCTTCGAAACTTTAAACCCTCCCTTTAGTCCAGATTTGGCCCCTTGCAATTATTTTTTGTTCCCAAACATGAAAAAGAGCATCGTGGAAAGAAATTTACGGATGACGAAGAAGTGAAGTCGGCAATTTCTGCTTATTTTGAAGGCCTTGACAGATCATTTTTTCGAAGGTATAAACAAATTATTTGAAAGGTCTGAAAAGTGTATTAGGGTTAATGGAGAATATATTGAAAAGGAAAAATAACTTCATATTTAAGTACACCCCTCCCCTTTCATTCCGCGAACTTTTTGACCTCCCCTCGTACTTATTCATCCGAATATAATCTGGAATATCTCTGTTTACCGTATTGGTTTTTGTTACTCAATGACGTCGTAACTATTGATTGGTTTTGCATGTAATTTGGCAAATGCGTTCGACACTAGACTAGGCTACAATGGTCTGAGACTTAGAACATACCTAGGCTAGAATACTATTTATCCGTATAAAGTTTTAATTTTACACGGACGGCAGTCGCGGGTGTCGAACATTGTTTTTTTTCCTTTGAATTACCGCACTCCTTCCGTGGTCCGATTCACTCTTATCCCTAGTGTTTATAAAAAGCGCTGAGCCAGAAGCTCGCGAAGGTACTGAATGAAGAGAGAACTATAAAAGTGACTTCTAGTGCTGCGTGTTTCATTCATACCGCAGAAATTTGGGTTTTATTAAATTATTTTTGGTTTATTAATTCTGCAAAGAGCATTTATACAAAACGGAAATATGAGATATGAGTTTCTGCCCAAAGATGTATTTGCCAATCGTTAGTATACAAAATGACATTCTGCAAAAAGAGTTTCGGCAAGAAAAGGGGGAACCATTTTATACGTTGATTTCCCAAAAACTCTACGTAATGTGCCATCACGAGACCAGAAATACTGGAAAGATAAAGACTATAGTGTTATTGGATGTACCTACCTATTTTAAAACATCGCTGATTAAGTTGATCTTGTGTACAATGGCAAATAATTTAGTGAATATGGTAAAAAGATTAATGTTTATCAAGAATCAAGAAATCCTGTAAGTCCACGCCGTGAGGCACCGGCGGCACGGCGCCGACGCCGCCGCCGCCGTGGAAATGGCCATCGGCGCTCATATCTAGCCCGTAGTGGTCTGGATTTCAAATTTAGTAGACATTCGAAATGTTGAAATATTAAACAACAAAAATGTCTATACTCTATACATAGTGTTTTTAATAATGCTGATCAAAATTTGTTTTATCAAATTTTACATACCTATAAATGAATTCTTCGCACTTAAAAAAGTATTCCAGAAAAAAAATTATAGAATAACTTTTTATTTTATAGAGGTGATAGCACCGACCAAGGGTGATAATTAGCTGACTTTATTCCGTTAGATTAGATTAATCTTGATCTACATGCTTTAGTTACTACACTCGAGAGCATAGAAATCGCACACCCCATGCCAAATGTGCCAACGCCACCGCGTGTTCGACCGGGTCGTTCTGAAAACATCGCAGCCGTGAGCCACAGTGTTGAAGAAGATCCAAATTTGTCAATTGTTCGACGTTCTCAACAATTGGGGCTATCGAAAACCACCACATGGCGAATTTTGCTAAACTGGTGCAGGAATTAAGGCCAACCGACCATTCACATCGCCGTAGATTCGCTCAATTCATTCAAAAACAACCCGCTGGTTTTCTGAAAAAAAACATTTTTTCAGACGAAGTCCATTTTCACTTGTCAGGGTACGTCAACAAGCAAAATTGCCGCATTTGGGCTTCTGAAAATCCTAGAGCGATTATTGAGAAGCGTTTGTATGCTCAACGTGTCACTGTACGGTGCGCTATGTGGTCTGGAGGCGTGATTGGGCCGTTTCTTTCGAAGATGAGGTTGGAAATGCGGTAACGGTCAATGGATCACGCTATCGCGATATGTTAACAACTCAATTTTGGCCTATTATTGATGACGTGGATATCACTGACATGTGGTTTCAACAGGCGCCACATGTCACACAGCCAATGAAACGATCAATTTATTGCAAACCAAATTTCCCGATCGCATAATTTCACGAAATTCAGCTGTTAAGTGGCCAGCCAGATCGTGTGATTTAACACCACTTAAGGACAGAGTCTATACGGAGCCAATCGAATCGATTGCAGCCTTAAAACTCAAAATCCGTGATGTAAGTAACGAAATAGACCCGCCAGTTTGCCAAAAGTGATTAAAAACTTTGATGAAAGAATCGACATCTGTCAGCGTGGTCATGGTGGACATTTGCCAGATATCATTTTCATTCATAATTGCCAAACTTTTCTCTTCGTAATACAATAAAAATTTGAATCATCTTCATCTAAATTCTTTGTTTTATTTTGTTTTAGAAAACAAAGTTCTTGTTGATAAACCTTGTATATTACAGGGTGGGGCAAATTTTTGGCTCCTTAAGGGTAGCTATCTTTTCTTTTGTAGTTAGAAGGTTTTGTTCTTAGGAACCTTCTATTTTACTTTAAAGAAAAAAAATATTGCCATTTTTAGTTTTTTGAAAATAAGTACGGTTTGCCCAAAAAATGACATTTGTCAATTATTATTTTGTTAATTATTATGAAATGAAATGAATGAAATGAAATGAAATGAAATGAAATATTTATTGTTACCAGATTGTAGGTTTGATGGGTGTTACATAAATATAAATTAGTTCCTATACAATCTACCCTATTTGGGTGTGCAACATTATTAATTTTATTATTTATTCTCGATTATAATATAACATGCAATCAACAATTTAATTACCTATTTATAAGTCAATGAGTCAAAATAATCATCATAATTTAAATGTCAATTTTATAAAAATATGAAATAAGAAATCTTACATTTTAATATAACAGAACAGTAATAAGTACGGTTGATTTGATAGCTACACTCTATTTAAGAACTCACCTATAGAGTAATAGTTTTGATTGTGTAACCAACAGAATAATTCCCTTTTAAACGATTTAATATTGATCTCTTTAATATTCTTTGGGAGTGCATTAAAAGCTTTTATACTCATAAGATGGCATTGTTTTTGGTAGAGTGAAGTTCTAGGAATTGTATCATAGACCAGTCTGTCCGGATCCCGCGTATTTCGGGGGTAAATGTCAGAAGCCTTTTTGAAAAATTGAGGATTTGTTTTTGCGAAGGTAGCGAGCTCGAAAATATACATGCACGGAAGTGGCAGTATATTTAGCTTCTTAAACAAAGGTTTACACGACTCAAAAGGGGGTACACCACATATTGCACGAATGCATTTTTTTTGGGCAATGAACACCTTGTTAATATCGGTCGAATTGCCCCATACTAGTAAGCCATATTTAAGAACTGAGGATACATAACCGTGATACGCCGTTAGCACCGTACTAAGGGCTGAGGTTTGTCTTAAACGGGTGAGAACATGTACATACCGATTCAGTTTACCACAAAGATATTTTACGTGACATTTCCAATTTAAGTTTCTATCTAAGAATATACCCAAAAATTTGGTTTCATGTACTTCTTTAATAGTAGTATTTTTGTAATTGATGTTAAGACTAAGTTGTTTATTTCCATAGTTTTGAAATTGAATATAATTAGTTTTTGTCAAATTTACATTTAAATTATTAGTATTTAACCAATTTGTCACTTCATTAATTGTATTGTTAAATTCATTTTCATAGTTACTAACACTATCGTTACATGAAATAATTATTGAAATGTCGTCAGCAAATAATGTACATTTATGTTTAATTATATCTGGGAGATCATTTATATAGAGCAAGAAAAGTAAAGGCCCGAGAACACTACCTTGGGGTACTCCACATTCATTTACTCTATAGTCAGATTTGTATTTTGTTACTACCGCCTTATGGTTTAAACTATTTATTTCAACATACTGTTTTCTGTTTCTTAGATATGAGGTCAACCAATTTAATGCTGGTCCCCGAATTCCAAGATTCTCTAATTTATCTAATAAAATTTTGTGTGACACGAAGTCAAAAGCGCGTGTCATATCAAAAAAAATAACACTACACAATCTCTTCCTGTCAATGTTTTTGATAACTTCGTGAATCAGATTATAGATCGCAAGAACTGTTGATTTATTCCTCTGAAATCCAAATTGCTCCTGTTTGACTATACTGAATTTTTCAGCAAAAGAGATTATTCTTTTAGAGAAGGTCTTTTCAAATACTTTTGAGAAAATCGGTATCAACGCTATCAGCCGATAATTGTTAACATCTAACCTTTCTCCTTTCTTATATAAAGGTTTTACAACTGATAGTTTAAGACTATCAGGAAATGATCCCGTTTCAAAGGATAAGTTAATTAAGAACGCGAGAATGGGTGCCAAAATGAATCTACAGTGCTTTACTACTTTGGTAGAAATCTCATCGAAACCCTCTGAACTTGTGTTAGCAAGAGATTGGATTACGTTGATTATTTCTTCGGAGGTGCATGGTGTCAAAAACATACTTGAAGAGATACGTTTTTTATTATTATTATTTGTATTACTGTGTTCTTAATTTTAAATCCAAAATGTCTCTTACGAATCAACAGCGGCTAAGCTTGATAAAAGCTTATTTTCAAAATAACTGTCGTGTTCAACCAGCGTTAGAAGCATTTCGTAGAGAAAATGAAGAAATACCACTACCAGACAAGAAAGTTATAAAAACCATGCTAAGAAATTTGGGAACATGCAAACATAAGCCTTCAAAATTTGCCTACCAACTTAAAAAAGTAGTTACATACGAATTTAAATTAAGAACCATTGAACGAGTGACATTGTTGTTGTCACTTACTCGTTTTTTCATAGAAAATGTATGGGAATGAATTTTTTAATTACATTATTACTTTTTTGGGTGAACCGTACTTTTTCAGAAATCTAAAAGTGGCAATATTTTTTTTTTCAAATAAAACAGAAAGTTCCTAAGAACAAAACCTTCTAACTACAAAAGAAAAGGTAGCTACCCTTAAGGGGCCAAAAATTTGCCCCACCCTGTATAGCAAGCATAGCAAGAGTCGCTATTTGCTTAAATTTGTTTGCGGAGTGATGCTTCTGTACCTTGGTACTATTAAGTACTCTGTGCTAAAATTAAACTAACTACTTACAGGGAGAAGCATTTACAAATGTAGCTACTTTAGCTTCTGGAAAAGGACAGGCTACTTTTTTCCAGAAATACACAGCTAGTATATATATTACCCTACTAATATTATAATGCGAAACTTTGTGAAGATGGATGGATGGATGTTTGTTTGTCGATCACGCAATAACTACTGAAATAATTTTGATGAAATTTGTTATTTGTTAAGTCCTAGAAAAGGACATAGGCTACTTTTATTCCATACAGCCGCGGGGCGCACGCACCTAGTGTTTATCTATATAATACAAATGCGAATGTTTGTATGTGTGAGTGTGTTAGTTTGTATGTTTGATACTTCTTCACGTTGTAAGGGCTTTGAGTGAGTACTATATATTTAAGGCGTTTAAAAATTGCATTTTAATGCCAATTTTAATTGAATAATAATTTTTTGCCCGCTTTACCTCCTCTGCACTTACCAGAGGCAGTCCAGCATGATGGACATACGAGCGACTCCGGTTGGCTGCACTTGCACTCACCTGAAACAACAAAAACATTATGTCATTTATTTATTTGTTAATAGACGAGCTGCACGGGTGCTGGTATATTATGTATATACTGTGTTGATGTCAAAGTATTTCCACTTTCTTTGAGTGATTGTTTGTTGGTTCCTAGCCAGTTGTCCAATTTGTTTAAAACAACGCAATACAATTTTAAGCCAATACAAATTATTCGTCATCAACGATTGACATTCTTTTGGGATTGATTTGAGGAATTAGTATTGTCCGAAGCACTGTCAGTCGGCGTGACGTCACGGAGGCGAACCGCCATCGGGTTGGATGTTACCCAATATCTAGTGATATTTAGTAGTCGTAACAAATTACTACAAGTAAAAAGAAAGTAAACAAATACTTGAATATACTTTTCAACGCACTTGCTCATAAAGTGGCTCTATCGTCACCGCAATTAGGCACAGAATGACACCCGTAATCAATCTGTGACTTTTTCATTGCTATAACTCACACGAGTTATAGTTTTTTTTTTAATTTTACTGGTTGAGGTGCTTTGTTCTTAAAAAAGGTTTTATTCAAAAAAATATCATGTTTAATAGAACAAATAAATTAATGTTCCTATTGCTTGCTCATTTCATGCAACTTCTTATTTAAATAGATAATTTTAACTCGTACGTGTTTAATAAATAAAACTTTCACTCAAATATAAATTTTGTTTTCTCTGTAATAAAAGAAAACTTTTAAATTCCCCATTTTGTACGTGGCAGAATAGGCGCAAACACTATGCGCGGAAAAAAAAAAAACCTCATCCCTTTAGTCTGTGGCAGATCGCAATGCGCGCGCATAGGAAAACTAATTATAAATAAAATGAGTTTTTATTGTTATTTTATTCACAAGTGTGTTGAAAAACGTCGTATGATACACTTGTGTATTGATGATTACCGTCCTCGGCTCTCTTAAGACCCTCACCTAACGGCTCGGGTCTCAATGGCGCCTCAGCGGTAATCACCAACATTACACAGTAGTACCATACTGTCCATAATGTACTATTAATTGTCAAACATATTTATATTATGGCAACTATAAAAATGGCGCGGTTTGAATGCGTTAGAGCTTGGAGCGCTAGCTGTAGCTTCTGCGTTGTGGCAACGTGTGGCCGCGTCACGGCAACCACCACCGACTAACTATTCCTTATGTTAGGAAACTGTACTGGTTAGCAATATAACTCTTTAGTCTGACCTCTAATGTCATGGTATAATTTGAACGTCATATATGACATTTACGTTAACACACCGCGATGATTGGTCCGAGCCATTGAGGTCTCACACTATAGAGGGATAATTACGAAGTTTTCCGACCTAAAAAAGGATAGCACTATACAACAGGCTCTTATAAAGAACGAGGTACAACTATTATCATATTGTCTCTATCGCGTAACCCATTTTCTTAACATTGGTCATGACATGTTAAGTCAAAATAGTGGTCCGGCAGGGTCGGCTTGTTGTTTTTTAATTTGTGTTGTGGTATTTCTTATTATTTTAAAGTGAATCTTTGTGAATGTGTACTAGAAACAATTTAGAATTGAATGTGAAAAAATATTCGGGTGTTCCATTCATGGTACTTCACCATGAACTATAATTTATGTGGATGTAACTATACATCGGGTTTGACTATTAGAACCTGCATTTGGCTTGATATATTCAGTTTTCGGTGTTATTTTGTTAAAACAACATTGAGCAGTTTCGTGTGTCAGTGTGGCCATCGTATAAACATTTCAGTTCCCATTATGTCGGGTAACAAATTGCATATTTGTGTAAAATGTTAAATGTATTAAAATTGTGCATTCTTAAACCATTTAATTAAGATGTAGGTAATAAAAGTAGTTAATGATTATAGTTTTTATTTAATTTGAAATTAAAAAGTTAAAGTTTAGTAAGAAGAGAGTAGAATTGTTTTAATAGTAAAGGCATTCGCCTCTTATGTAAGAACATATCGCACCTTCGGTGCAACAAAGTCACAAATAGCCAAAACTGCAAAATTGAGGTAAGTATGCCAAATTGTCTTAGAGCCATGCCTATATCGGGGCAACAAAAACACCCGCGAATGTATCGCAAAAATCTACTAAATGGCGCCAGTGCCTTTGTGGTTATTGGTGCATTTTTCCATTCGTTTTGGGCCAACAAAGTTTGATTAGACAGTTGTGCCCCCGCGCCTGCGAGATTATTACCTATATCCTAAGTATCAGTTGTGCTGCAGTCTTGTAAATTATGTCAAAATACTAGTTCTTCTATTGTAAATTTTACCTGTATGGAAATAATGAATGTATGTATATTGTATGAATGTGTCATATATTTTATTTGATTATTTTATTTACCTGACTGGTTTAATCCTAGATAAAACCTGGTAAACAACAAAATATTAATGATTGCATAAGAAGCATACCGTAAGGAAATGTAGTTACCGCAATTTCATTCGAGCTCTGCGTTGTAGCGCCGCCACTATAACTTCAGAAATTCGTAGGTAGTTGGTCTGTAAAAGGTACGAAATCTGTACTATTATTCTGTGGCCACGCTAGAACGTATTCATTACTCGGCCACCTAAAAAAGACCTTCACCTTTTGATCTGTTTACAGGAGTAATCTATCATAAAAAGTAATTTCTAGATTTCTCGACAACATATGCATATTCCCTATTACCTATATCCCTATTCTTTCACTCTGGGGTACAAAATAGTACAGATGTCCTACCTTTTACAGACCAACTACGAACTTCTCAAGTTATAGTGGCTGCAATGCAACGCAGAACACGTTACATTTTCATTCAAGCTAATGGGAGAATTTTTCATAGGTATGGTAAACACTGTCAAAAAACTATTGTTTTCTAAAAGTGATACGCTGTCAAGGACTCTATAGTGTCATCTTCAATGGTCCGAGCCACCCGCCATGTTTTTTTTCCTGTGACAGAACAGAAAAGATGGCGATGCTGGCCAGATTGCGGTAAGTGCGATCAACGGGTTTTCTTTTATAAATTGAGAAACAAATACTATTCAGTGGCACAGTTCCTGCTAGAGCGAACTAAAGTTAGTATCTAACGATACTAAATGATGATACGAATGTAAATTAAATTGATGAGAGGAGTTCTATTATTGTTCTTTGTGAAGACGTGATGAGAGATGAGTTAATAAACCATTATTGTATGTTATCAAGTTATGTTTTCTTTATGTAGTATTTTAAACCCCTACACTTAAGACATTTCATTCCGTAACAAGGAATATCAAAATATGTTCATTACAATTAAGCATTACTGTGTTCTGGTTTAAAGGGCGTTATAGCCAGCGAAATTACTGGGCATTATGATGCTTAAGAGCTCATTGTTTTAGGATTACGAGCACAGTGCAGTGCCGCGCAGGATTTGGCAAAACAGTTCTGGGTGGTGCTGCAACTGGTATGAGTGTTGCTTACCATCAGGCGAACGAACTGCTCGTCTTGCCGATCAATTACATAAAAAAAATATTCGATATGTGGATTTATCAAATTTTGTATTTAGTCAATATCATGTCTCCACCGGCTACCGTACAAGTGCGAGTCTGCAACGAGATACTGCATACCTCGGTCACATGGCGGCCACTTGAGAAACTAAACGACAAGTCCTTCTGACAAGGTCGCTGAGCGTCAAACTCAAAGTCAAATATCGTTTATTAAATAGGCACAAAAAATCACTTTTAAAGGTCATAACCACATGACACAAATACAATTAAAAATATGTTAAAAATTAACGTGACTGAAAACAAGGTAAGTATGTTTACCAATTTCTTTTCTATACTCGAACTAAAGTCCGGGTGCAGAAAATAAATGCGAAATCTGACTCTACCAGTGCTATATTATTATTAAAACTAGCGTGAGTATTATTCATATTATTGTTTACTGACCGGCTACACTCACGAGAAAGTCGAGACACTCGACCGGTGTTCGAGCGGTACAGACGCTCATCTTCACGGAGTACGTGAAGATGAGCGTCTGTACCGCTCGAACTACAACCAGTGCTTCGGATATACACCCGCTAGATAAGATAGCGTCAAGAAACTCTGCGGGGATATCTTTTTTTCAACTCTTTTAAAATGTCTCGAAATATAACGTATAAGTTAAAATTAACAGAATGACAAACAAGAAGTGCGAGTGAGATGTCCCACAGTCATATTATCAGTAACAAAAAAGTGTAAATAAAATATAAGTAGGTATGACAGTAGCAGTAGGAGTGACCAGAACAAACCAGGCCCCGCAAGCAGCACCCGTTCACGAGTATGACTTGTGGACAGCCATCACCGTCTGTCCGTTTATTCATGTCTGCAGGCCATAGAGCCTCTTATACTATAACTAGCTGTTGCCCTCGACTTCGTACGCGTAGTGTAGTAGTAATTCATAATGCTTCCGACCATTTTCCGTCCCACCATACTCCCGTTCCAGCTCTCGTCCTGCTTCTTTCTCATTACCGTACAGCTTCTATTCTGTACCCTCCCACACCTATCCTTTTATCGTCCTGGTTGTATTGTCCGCTCTCGTAATGATCCCTTTATAGAACTTACATACCAAACAGCTTCATAGGTTTTTGATTTTCGAGGTGTGATGTGTGTGTGTGTGCACACACACAGCGTTTGTTTGAAGTACCTTCCGAGGACTTGGGCCTGAATACACAAGGCACATCCGAGGACCTTTTCAAAGCGAGGACTTTTTTGTGGGTCCTCGGATGGGCCTGACAACATAATTGTGTTTTAATGCGATTTTGAACCTAACTCTGCATTTAATAAGGCAATCTAAAAAGGTCCTCGTTTTAGTCATGAAGAGTCAAGTTGGCGTGTATAAGTGTCTGAGATTTAGAGGGCGCCACTATCGAATTAATACACACTTGATTTACACTTTTGCCGAGCTTCAGTACCAATTCGAGGTCCTATGTGTTTATTTTTACACAGACGTCCTCGGATTGGTAGGTTTTCTTCTGACAAACTGAGGAAAATTTTCCGTCCTCGCTTTGTTAAAAATATGAGAGTAAGTTTGACCACGAATATATCAAAACACGAAAATTAAAAAAGGGAATAAGTTAACAGTAACGCTTTACAAGAGATAAAGCGTTTAACATAAAATTCCTTTATTTAAGCTTCTTAGATATAACAAAAGCAGATCGTAATTAGAACACTATTTCTAACTTATTATTTTGATCAATGTATAAAAACATTAAGCTTGTATAAAAAATAAAGCCTATATAAAAGTGCATACAGAATTTTTAAAAAGCTTAATACATGGTGATACCCAGACTGTTATCCAAGGTATATTTACGCTCCACCCATGTGGTATTTTGTTCATCTGAAAAACGAACATAAACCAAACTATTTTAAATAGATGAGAACCCAAAGAATCTGGATGTAAATTATATAACCTACTAAGTTATGATATCTAGAAATATATATAATCAAAAATCCATGGAAGGAAACATGACAAGAATGTAGACTCAAAACGCAAAGTTCTGGGTGGCGCTACAACTGTTATAGGTAGGCGTATTTCTTTTTTTCCATCAAGAGAACGACCTGTGCATTAATCATACAATCAAGTGTATACAAAAAAAGAAGGACAGTGGAAAGAGCTAGAAGGCCTTTTCTTTTGCTTTTGGAAGCTACATTCAGGTAATTTTTTCAAGTGGCAAATAACAAATTGTTACGCCGCATTATTGCTGAACAACGTCAGAAGCTAATGTACACAAATAAGAAAATGTACGAACTCCATCTTCAGTTGTCGCGAGTACTTAGTCCGGGTATGTGGGAGGTATTAGATACCATGTCCTTTAACAGAGCCGAGAAGATTAAAGAAAACACCAACAACAGGCATCATAAGAAGTTGACCAATTTACAACAACAGTCCGGCAAGAACCGTTACGTCTACCCTCACGACAGAAATGTCGATGGGGTAACCGCGCACTCGATGAATTCTGTGGTCAACTTGTCATCTTGTCAGTTAAATGATTTTGCCATCCGTGTTTTATCTCGGGGCCTAAATTTTGCGCCTACTCCACGCAGGACACCAGTGGAAAATATAATCACCAGTGTTGAGAACACTGTGATAAAGAACAGGATTCCACACCATGACGCTGAATGCATTAGGCAGGACATTTCATCTTTGTTGCGTAAGTCCAAACCACCTAAAAGTAATATAAGCAAAGAGGAAATTTTAGCCTTGAAAGATTTGCGCAATAATGAAGAGATCTTAGTGTTGCCAGCTGATAAAGGTAACGCAACAGTGGTCGTCAACACCGAAGAGTATGAACAGCGTATTGAACAGATGGTAAGTGACGACAAGACATACAAAAAAGTCAAGTACAACCCGACTTCTAGAGTAACTACTAAGGTAGTTAAACTGTTGCAGAGCTTTGACAGCGGGAATCTGTTAGCACGGTTACGCCCACATAACCCTACGTCCCCTAAGATATATGGCCTGCCCAAGATTCACAAACCCGGCTGGCCACTTAGACCCATTGTCAGTCAGATTGACGCTCCGACCTATAAGATCTCCAAATATATGGCTACCATCTTACAGCCATTAACCGGAAAAACCAGCAGCTACGTACGGGACTCCAGGCACTTTGTCCAGTTATTAGCAGAGGTGAGGATTGCACACTCGGAAGTGATGGTCAGTTTTGACGTGAGTTCCCTTTTCACCAGTGTCCCAGTGGAAGATACCATTACCATCATCTCTAGGCTGATACAGGAAACAAGCTTACCCTCTGACTACATCGAGTGGGTACGTTACTGTCTGAAGAGTGGCTACTTCCTATGGCGTGGCGACCATTACCTACAGGTTGACGGAGTTGCAATGGGTTCACCAATTGCTCCAGTGGTGGCTAACATCTTTATGGAGTGGTTCGAGGGCACTGCATTATCAACAGCTCCTGCTAAGCCACGATTCTGGTGGCGATATGTTGATGATGTTTTTGCGATCATCTCCAAGGATGCATTGGAAGGTTTCACTGCACACTTGAACACGGTTCACCAGAACATCTCTTTCACGGTTGAGGCGGAGAGGGATGGGGTCTTACCATTTCTGGACGTTAGGGTCATCCGTGAATCTGACGGCAGACTGACTCATACCGTATATCGGAAACCGACACATACAGACCGGTATTTACAAGCTGACTCCCACCATCATCCTGCACATCTAGCCTCTGTGCCAAGGGCGCTAATAAACCGTGCGTTAAGTCTCTGCGACCCTCAGTACATCGACGCTGAACTGGAACATGTCAGAAGAGTGCTGGAGAACAACGGTTTTGGATGGCGTCAGTGCTCACGACTAGTGAATGGAAGTGAACGCATGCGACCAGCTACTTTCGAGAGATCGCCCATTTATCTGCCATTTATCAAAGGAATAACGGATAAAATAGGATACCTTTTACAACGGAGATATGGCATCAAGACGATTTTTCGGCCGCAAAGCCAACTCAGACAGATGCTGCGTTCACCTAAAGACAAGGAACCACTCAACGGCCCTGGAGTATATAAAATACCCTGTGATTGTGGGAAGAGTTACATCGGGGAAACACGACGAAACATCGCAACTAGACTGACGGAACATATCAGGAGCATTAAGAATCTGGACACAAACAAGTCGGCTATAGCCAAGCACGTCCTTACCGAAGGGACGAAACATTTCATTAGGTTTGACAAAGCATCCGTACTTGCGAGAGAGAAGTATTTCGTGCCGCGGAAAGTACGTGAAGCCATTGAAATAAATCGTCATCCGAATTTCAATAGGGACTCCGGTTGGACACTACCACCCGCTTGGACACCACTTCTTAATGTTGCCTCGACCAGTGTTAAACCTTTCGTTCGCGAGTTCGATACAGTGTGCGATTACCCTACTCGGTGTGTTGACGTTTGTGATGCAAGTGGCAGTGACAATGACGGCGCGTCTGCTCTGTCACCCGAGCGACGTTCGCCGCCCGCGCCGGCGCCGCCTCTCTCGCGGCGGGCGACACGAGCACTGGCCCGCAGTTCGCGCCAAGCGCTCGCCGCGACCGCACGTACTCCGTGAAGATGAGCGTCTGTACCGCTCGAACACCGGTCGAGTGTCTCGACTTATTCTCGTGAGTGTAGCCGGTTAGTAAACAATAATATGAATAATACTCACGCTAGTTTTAATAATAATATACATTCAGGTATCCTATGAGAATAAAATGAAATTAATGGGGAGTCTTTTTTGTATAATATGATAGATCTACATTATTGGCAGTACTTGGCATAACCGTCCTATTATAGATGGCAACAGAGAGAAGAACCTGAGCTTGATAGAGGTTCAACTGCTGTCCAGTGTGACGTACCGTCTGATTTTATTGAGGATTAAGGATGCCAAGCTTCATGCCTACTAGTTTATGTAGCCTGGATTCTAGTATGTGCCAAAGTTAAGCGTAGGAGTAAGAGTGAGGCCTAAAAGCTCCAGATCTGACAATCGAGATGTGCATATATTAGGCACATCTCGGATCGGAAAGTAGAAGAGAGAGAGAGAATTGTAGCAGTGGACAGCTCACGAGTAGCTTGCCTTTTTTTACGTTAAATTGCACAGATTGGCTTTACCACAGTTGGAAACAGTTACAAGCGCCTGATTCACACGCTCAACCATATTCTCTCTCATTGTCTGGTTTTCTACTTGACGAGCCCTTGAGCTGAATGTGTATTTTTCTACAACCCTGCTATTATCTGCATTTAAAAATATACCGGGGTGTGAGCAGGTCATTGATGTGCAGCAGAAATAGGGTTGCGGAGAGTACGGAGCCCTGAGGTACACCGGCATTTATGTCCAAATGATCGGACGAACTGCCCTCGATGACTACTCGAATCGATCGTTCTCTAAGAAAGTCCGCGATCCAGAGACAGGCTATCTTAAAGTCTAAAAGCAGGAAGCTTGTTGATAAGGCTGCCAGACCCTATCAAAAGCCTTTGAAATATTAAGAGGCACGGTTGATGCTTCACCATGCCTTAACACAGACCATGAGTCAACATAGATGGAAAATATATCACTTTTCGGTTTGTAAACGATATCATCTTGATTCCTTAAGATATCAACGAATTTTCAAGTCAAGCAAGGATAGACAAATATACACAATTATTCGCATAATAAGACTTTATTAAGATGAGTGAGTCATCCAAAAAATAATCTTCCAATATCATGGTGTATCCTAAATTATGGTGCAGGGACTTAAGACACTTACAAACGAAAACATAAATAATTTATATTTTAATTTATGGAAAATTCCTCCACGCTCGGTATCTCACTAAGAACCAAAATATGGAATCAAATGTTCGACAACGTATAGCGGAACTCAAATGACGATCGGCTTGTTGAGAACTTGGTTATATTACAATGGAGACAATAGGTGACCGAAAGTGGTTACGTACGTCTAGAGGCCTGAAGATACCAATAGATAATCCACTAGCGAGATGGAATGATGATGTTGTCTGAATTTTAGGCATGTATGTGAGTTAGATGGGCTCAGGTAGAAATTAAGATTTAACTGATAGACTAAAGAGTGGCGCATATCCAGTAGTGGCTAGACAAGGGCTAATCCTCGAAAAGTACATGAAATTAAATTTCATGTAAAGAAGACGGTGTTTCTGTTTTTTGGCCAATACCAATAATACATAGGTAACACAAAGGGGTCCTCGTTTTGTACAAGCTGTACCCGTCCTCGCTTTGGTAATGATATTTCTAACACAACGTCCTCGAAAAGTACTTGAAGTTAGATTTAATGTAAAGAAGACGGTGTGTCTGTTTTTTGGCCGATATATACCAACAATAGATAGGTACCACTAACGGGTCCTCGTTTTGTACAAGCTGTACTCGTCCTCGCTTTGGTAATGATATTTCTAACACAACGTCCTCGAAAAGTACTTGAAGTTAGATTTAATGTAAAGAAGACGGTGTGTCTGTTTTTTGGCCGATATATACCAACAATAGATAGGTACCACTAACGGGTCCTCGTTTTGTACAAGCTGTACTCGTCCTCGCTTTGGTAATGATATGTCTAACACAACGTCCTCGAAAAGTACTTGGAGTTAGATTTTGTGTAAAGAAGACGGTGTTTCTGTTCTTTGACCAATGCTGATAATGGATACTACAAAGGAGTCCTCGTTTTGTACAAGCTGTACTCGGGAAAAGTCGTCCTCGCTTTGGTAATGATATGTCTAACACAACGTCCTCGAAAAGTACTTGAAGTTAGATTTAGTGTAAAGAAGACGGTGTTTGATCTTTGCTGATAATGGATACTACAAAGGAGTCCTCGTTTTGTACAAGCTGTACTCGGAAAAGTCGTCCTCGCTTTGGTAATGATATGTCTAACACAACGTCCTCGAAAAGTACTTGAAGTTAGACTTTGTGTAAGGAAAACGTCCTCGAAAGAGCATCACTTGGCAGGTCCGTGAGGTGCTCGGAAGGCTCACACACATGGTCCTCGCTTTGTATACCGAGTGCCATGTGATGGAGTGTATTTTGGGTCCTCGCAACAGACGTGAAGATTCTCGTCAAAAAAAGTTGGCACAGGACACGGAGGCCGGGTGGAAATAACACAGGTGGGATTGCCATCGGGGGGAACTGCCTTGGACCCTTTACAATTTGTACGCAAAACTGGCGGTGATGGGGCACCGTGGCGCCAAGACGGCGCCGGCCGCAGCAGCTGGTCCGGTTCCGGTTCGGTGTTGCTGTGCTCATTCTATACGACTTTGCGGTGCGGCACCGGTCCAGCTCCGGCGCTTGTTGATAGACGCGATTAGCAGACAATATATAAGGTAATATTCCTCTACTAATTTCCAAGGCGACATAATCGCATCAGCAAAAAAGCCTTTTGCAAACTGATCTTAAAAAAGCTCCGGTGCAGGTCCTGCGCCATAGCCATAAAACCCGTCACACCGAGTCAGAAAAACGTCCCTTGATACACGTGCTATCTGTGGGTGGCTCGATTTAAACAGCTAATTTCCCTTGCAACGGTACTCAACGTTGTTAAATTGCGTAATAACTCCAGTTTTCGTAAACCGATATTTATAAAACAAAGTTTGTATTGTAGCCTAGGACTCCACAAAACATTTTTTAGAATACCATCAAGTCAACCCATCCCTTAGTTCTACAAACTGTCAAGGTAAGTAATAAGCCAGTTTAAGCTGAGCCTTGTGCACAAAGGGTCCGGTATGTTGCGTGGTTATAGTGGACACGTATATTTTTTCCTAAATTGCGTCATAACATCAATATTACTGGACCGATTTCGATGAAACAAAGCCTATGTGTAGCCAGGCCTATAGCACTCCGCCCGGTAGGTTCGAAGCTACAAGTACATAGCTACAAGTACATACACCAGCAACGGGTCGTGCGGAGTTCAGTGGGTTGTCGCGCGCCGCCCGTGACGCAAGTACATTATGCCGCCGCCGCGCCGCCCGCGCCGCTTTACGACTAGTATTACGTGGTATTACTGTCTAACACAAATATGAAAAAAAAGGAAATACTGCATCGTATTTGGCTGCCTAAATACTAACAAGGACCGGAATCTCTCTTTTTTGCACTTCCGAAGGACATCGAAAGGCAAGTAAATGTACCTACACCATTTTAAGAAAGTTATATTAGGTATATCTATTTTTAAATTCTGTGTTCTATCTATCATAAATATGTATATATAACAAAGAATTGCCTACCTACTCAAAACTTTTATTCTGATATAAATGATGAATGTTATTAGTAGATATTATTATATATAGTCTGTGCTATTTATTATCATTATCAATGTCTCTCGTATCGTATTTGCCTGAGTAGGTAATGACAAGATCTGTTTAAACAAGTGACGAAAGGGTTTACTAAGTCAGGTATAGCTTATATAAGTGTACATAGTGTTTGCCTAGTTATCTACTTAGAAAATAAAAATATGCACACTTGTAGAATAGTTGTAGTTCATACCTAATAATACAACTATAATTACTAGGTAGAATGAGAATAATAGTAGGTACCTCATAGATAGTAGAGATATACATTACTTGAACTATTCAAATTGATATTTCATCACAACACAAGTATCAACCCTAACGTAACACGTGTCGCGTGCGCGCTGTAGGCAGTGGCGTAGCTACCGGAGGGCTAGACGGGGCAGTGCCCCCAAGCTCAGGGGGCCACACGGACTCTGACTTACAAACTATAAACTGAACTAGTGAAAGTTTCTCCCACATTCGGAATAAAACCAAAACAAGTTCCAGGAACGCGACTTTAATAATAGCAACTTATTTGAAAAAAAATCAGGGGTATTCCAAACAAGTCTCGAACATTTTTGTTTGAAATTTGCGGGGAGTTCCCCGCAAGTTTGTGATGACGAATCTGGAGTACGAACTGGAGTAGAACAAACGATTTTAAATAGTTTAGTTAGGGCTCTTGTTTATTTTTTGCCCCAGGGCCTTTGGTTACCTAGCTACGCCACTGTCTGTAGGTTTAATATGACTGGTAGATATGCAGCGCTACGCGAGCTGAATTGAATTTTATTGCGTCACAACAAGAGTCGCTATTTGTTTAAATTTCTTTGCGGAGTGCTGCTTCTGTTCCTTTTGTATCCCGGACAGACAGACACACAAAAATTTTAAACCTGTATTTTTGGGTTCTGTAGCTACCATACACTCCTAAAAAAAAATGTTTTTCGAAAATATCTTCAATGTACAGTAACCGTTTCGGTACAGTTTTATAATAAGTACTAGCTGATGCCCGCGACTTCGTACGCGCGTGAAGTATTCATCCTGCTTCCGACCATTTTCCGTTCCACCATATTTCCGTTCCAGTTCCCGTCCCGCTCCTATCTTGTTACCGTACCGTACCGCTTCTGTTCCGTTACCTTCCCACTCCTATCCTGTTACAGTCCCTTTCTTATTCCGTTATCCCGCGCTGCTCCCGATCCTATTCCGATCCTAACCGGTTTCGGCTTTTGATCATTTACATGACTCGGCGATGCGGCGGCAGCGCAAATAGTCATGTACCGCTCGGCGGCGGTTTAGGTTTTTTATAATATTTTGTTATTAATAACTCATATTATACCATCTTTTACGAAGTTGTATCGAAACATTTAATTGATAGTGTCAGTGTAATACACTAGACGCGTGTATTCGTGTAAATTTTATTGATTTGTCAATGTAGTTGTGATGTCGTGCGCTTCTTGTGATTGATTGACTGCTAGTGTGAGTAGCCAATGAAAGCGCTGTGCGATCGCGTTGTTGTGTGAGTCGATATGTTTTTATTTAGTTGCATCTGTAATTGTAAACTGGTTAGAAAAGGGCGACTTGCAGTTGTTATATAATACATGCACTCACTCACACCCGACACAGTCACTATACGATCGCACACCCACACATTCATAACACATACATACCTCGACACACATAGCTTAAAAACCTGACATTACTTCTTTAACTTTATTTATCCACCTGTTATTAAATGTTTAGTGTGTACTTGTCCTTAGTTTTATCTTAGTCTATCCACTATGGACATGATAATCCTTATGATACTATTATATTAGACTTATTATATTCGATCCTCGAACGGAAGAGACTGAACCACACCACATAGGTCACCCTAGTGTGGGGTTCCGGTTTCTCAAATGACACTACCAGACCAGTGCTAGTTTTTAATTGATACTTTTGTAAATACTAGGTGTAAGTATCATACTGTTACAATATATTTTGAGGTTCAATAAACGTTATTATTATTTTTGTGTAAACTTTTGTTTTCTCTCCAATTCTGGAGGTGGAAAAATTGCACGGGCCGTTACCAAGTGCTATGAGAGGAACAAAAACTTCCTAACTATTCGGCATGTATTTAATATTACCGCTTTTTGAAGCAGTTTATACACCGAAGATTGTATGTTGAGTGTTTCAAGGCTTTTGGCTATGGTTTTGGGTATGACACCTGTCGTAGACAATATGATTGGGATAGTTCTGGTGCTGTTTATCTGCCATTGTGTCTTAATTTCTATTGAAAGGTCTGTGTACTTCGCTATTTTTTTTTATGTGTATGTTGTTTGGCGGTTGTGAGTGTTGCATATTGCTAGATATGTCTATGAGAAGAGCAGACTTATTAGTTTTGTCTAATATAGTTATGTCAGGTCTAACTGTAGTGTATGGTCTTGTCGGTAATTATTGTTCGGTCCCAATAGAGCCTATATGTTTTCAAGTACGGATTCTAGGTTATATTTGTAGTAAGGTAGGTAATTTTTCAGTTATCAGTTTATATTTGTACGCAAGGAACTGGTGAATAATGGCATTCTCCCTTGCTCCCTTTCAATATGTGTGTTCTTTATGCAATGCACTTGTGAACTGTCCTCGACTGCACTGAAATCGACTTTTACTTTTGGTTTGACAACAGTTTATCGATAATTCTATTATATAAAATTGTTATATATGTTCATTGTATTCAATGTTTTTTGTTAAGACACATGTACCTACTTATTTATTAAAATCTGTAAATACATTGTTATTGTTACGCAATATACGGGTTGTTGCAAAATGTTAGGACCTTATCTTTTCGCAGTGAGGAAGATTTGTTCTACAAAAACATCGGGTGAATTTTTGAGAAAATAATATTAGGTGTTTACCTATGAAACTGCCGTTTTATATGAAAACAATCAAACTTATTTATTTTGTATATTATTTATTTCTATGAATCAAATTCAAACCGATGCAACCCATGCATGCACGTTGCATTTTTGCCAACGCATTGGCAGCTTATGAATGCCCTTCTTGAAGAAATCTGCTGGACGGGAGGCAACAAATTCTTCAAAGACATTTTGTACTGCCTCTCAGGTATTTAATTTTATTCCCGCCAAGAAGTAATCCAAATTCTGTAAAAAGTAGAAGTCTGCAGGGGCAAGGTCTGGTGAGTACGGCGGATGACGGAGAGCTTCTAACTCTAGCTCTTGCAACTTCGAGACTGTCTGCTGTGCAGTGAGGTCGCGCGTTGTCGCGCAGGAGCAGCGTCGACGAACGATTGACCAAAGCTGGTTGGCGATGTGCGAGCTTCTCCATCATTATGTTCAGTTCTTTACAGTACACATCTGCAGTAATGCTCATTCCGATCGGTAAGAAGCTGTGATGAATCACACACACGCTAGACCATCAAACAGTGACCATCACTTCTCTAGGGGTAAGTTTTCGTTTAGGACATTGTTTAGGTGCTGAACCAGGATCCAACCAACTTGCTGACCGCTTGAGATTGGCAAACAGAAATCATTTTTCGTCGCAGGTAACAATGCGGTTCAAAATTGTTTCGTTTGTGTACCTGTTGAGCAGCGCAAGGCACGTCTCGACGCGCACTTCGCGCTGGCGATCATTGAGTTCGTGGAGCAACCATTTGTTAAGTTTTACCTTGCCAATTTGACGCAAATGGACCATTACTGTTTTGACGCTAACGTGGAAAGCTGCTGCTTATTCAGACGTAGATTTAGTATCATCAGCTTCCACAATCGCCTTTAATTCGTCATTGTTGACCAAATTTTTCGCACGACCACGAGGTAAATTCTTTAGGTCGAAATTTCCAGAACGGAAGTCGGCAAACCAATAACAGCCGGTGCGTTGGTTTGTAGTATTAGCTCCGTAAACGTCGTTGATGTTGCGTGCCGCCTGTGCCGCGTTGCTGCCACGACATTACTCATATTCCATTATTACTCGAGTTTTTAACGTATCCATGATGGCGAAAACGATTCAAATGCGATGAAAACAAAACACTGATCAATAAAAAAATGACTACTTTTGAAAAAAAACATGCTTTTAAAATAAAATTAATTACAAATTTGAATTCTAGGCCAAAAAAAATTTATTTTGATTTGAAATGGCCAGTACTGCAGAACGGCAATTGCATAGGCATAGATCTATTATTTGAGATATGATAGCAAGCATTAGCAAAATCTAAATAGTATCAAACAAGTTCGCTATCTGCGTCCTCATTTTTGTTTCTCCGCTTACTTCTAAACCGCGCAACGGATTTTGATACGGTTTTCAACTTTTCACTGTCATTAACAGATTTTTATACGAAGGTAAATAGGTATCAAACAAAGTCGCTATCTGCGTCCTCATTTCTGTTTCTCCGCTTACTTTTAAACCACGCAACGCATTTAGATACGGTTTTCACTGTCATTCAGAGATTTTTTTTACGTAAGGTTAATATGTACAATACATTTCAATTAACATTTTGCATAGTGTAAAGAAAATTGAATGTTTTGAAATCAAGTCATCAAAAAATGACAATACATTAGTAAATTGCATCCTTGCGAAGCCTGGGCAGGTTGCTAGTTTAGTTATAACCGAACCAGAAAGTTTATCGAGCGCTAACAGCTGCGCGCTGCCGCCGCCGCCGCCGCGACGCTTCCTCCCGAGAGCAGGTCAAGGGCAGCGCAGTCACCCTCGCCTCCCTCGGTGCGGCCGCTTTTAATATAATATTGAGTGATTGCGGAGCGTGTGTAGGTCAGTGGCACCTCGCGAAACTTGCGATCCGACGCGTCGGAGTCGGGGCAGGCGTGTCCTGGGTGTGTGCGGATTCATTATATTATCCGCTAACCCGCACTGGGCACAGCAAAATAGACAGCTACCTATTTATTAAAAAGGGCCATGTCCCAGCAGTGAGAACATAATGGGCTGATATGATGATGATGTCAAATCTCAGTATCGCAGGCATTTAATAAACGTGACGTGGCTCGATTGTACCTCTTGAATACGAGAGCGTGAAATCGGCTAAACGTAGAAGATGGCACCAGGCGTTACGTTCGAAACGACGGCAAGAGACCACCATCCGTTTTGGAACCAGTGCCACTGCAGGAGGCCACACGAAAAGTGGCCAAAAGATACGAATCCTAAGTAACAATAAATAATAAACCGTTTCAAGTTTATCCTTGAAACTGATTATTATTTATTGTCCGACCTGCGTGCGTTCTACTGATTAGCGTGTCTAGTCTATGCGATCTTCATAATTAAAGAATTGTGGTAAATAATGTAAAAAGATAGCTGCTAACAAGGCTAATAGTTTCACGGTTTTCCCTCTTTACGAGGCTAGTGTAGCAACAAGGGGCGCGGCGAGGTGAAGCACGGCGGACGCTGCGAGGCAAGCACGAGGCAGGTAGAGGCATTGCGATACTGCCAACACTTTGCTGACAAGCAACATGATGGAAGCAGCAAGCGATACAACAGTGATGGAGAAGCTACACTGACACACTTACATAGTGCGGCGAGCGAGCGAGCGAGCGACTCACCTGCAACAAACATAGTGCCGACATAAATATATTAAAGGTTCCAAAAACTTACCTTGTGACGTTAAACAATATTAGATACTAGCTGTTGCCCGCGACTTCGTTCACGTGGATTATAGTTTAACGCTGATGTAGTCTTTTTTTGTAGATTATGTACAATAACATATGTTATTTACGAAATATGTCCCGACTTCGTTCGCGTGGATTACTTATATTTTTAAATTGGTAAATGGGCATTTGTTTGACGACATCTCGCCTGATAGAAAGCGAAGATGCGGTCTAAGGTGGAGCATGGTTGCCCATGAGATGCCTATTCACTCTAGACTTTGTAGCTATTTGGAAACACAAAAACATGTCATGACATGCCTGAAATATATGAAATTTGAATTTTAAAAAGCTGGAAGAGCATTCTACTCTTTATCCGCATGATGAAAGAATCTGCAGGACGCTTCGTACGGATTGGTGGGATAATTATTACGTACGGGGAGACGACTCTCTTCGCCTGGAAGTCTTTAAGTGGAAAGGAGAAGAAGGGATCGCTTAGTGCAATTCTCCCCGAAGTGCAGTGGATAGAAGAGCGACAGACACCCAAGTTTCTCCGTACACTATGTTAGCGATCTGATTGTAGGAAGCAAACACGTAAAGACGCTCGGATCACGTCCCCCGTGAGAAGGCGACGTGCCGCTATCCCTGTGAGAAACATCTCGGATCAACGCCAGCGATCTGTAGCGTCTGGTCTTGCGACTTGTTTATCGTCATTGCCAAGCAGACACTTAGAGACAAGAAGCAAGAAACTGCACGCACTTGAATTGGAACGGAAAGTTGTTAGAGATAAGAGGGATGTGTCATATGGAAACTGACTCACCACGGCCACGGCCTGCGTAAAGCAGGTTCCTTTGTAAGGACACTTTCTTAAGCCGAGTTACGTTACACAACTTCGGAGTGGTTCAATTTTAAAGAAGCATAATTTAAACTGCAATTCTTAACGTAATAAGGTGCGCTGGAATCCCAGATGTACTCGATGCGCCAAGTTGTACGGGTTTAACGCGGTCTAGTGAATCGCCACCGATAGTAATGACAACATTTTATAGCATAGTAAGACAACAATTTATCTCCCTCTCGTCTGATACGTCCACGTCCTGTTCAATGTTCTTCAGATAATATAGACTGGATATCTTCGGCAAGATGGTGTAAACACTTCTCCCACAGTTGCACGAAGCTCGAAAGCCCATAAACCACCAACTTCACAGCAAACAAATGGCGCAAACGTCGTGAGGTATCACGACTGTTTTTGATAAAATTTCGTCCCAATTTCTGTCGTCATTCAAGAGGCGCCTTAATCTGCAGGCTGCGTGGAACGTACGGCGTTCAACACTATCGACTGTTCTTAGGAACGCAAATGAGGTCGCTACCTCATTTGCGTTCCTAAGAACAGTCGACCGCGGACAGACATTGTGTATTAGCAGCTGTAAATAGTAGCATTCTTTGTTACCGGTATGGACAGGACAGTGTGTACTGTCCTGCCTAAAGCATGCTTCTTAAAGACACTTGGTGCCCCCACCACGTCTCGTCGTCATCTGTTAGATAGATCAATTTGTTTGTCGTTGAACAAAGGCACATCGTCGTACATTAAAGTTTTGGCAGAATTATCTTCCTGACAAAACCTTTAAAACGCCAGAAGCACATTTCTGACACACATACCACAGACCACAGTCTGGAAAGGGTTTTTAAAAAGGCTTTTGGCCGGACGGTTCAAGCCAAAATTCGCCACACCGCTAAGAAGTACCTACTGATATACCAACCATAAATCAGGTAACGTCGACCTACGCTAATTGGAAAAGAAAAATATTTTAACACTATTCACTGGTGTGGTGCATTCCATAAAAATACTGTTCGCAAGTTTTAATTTTACCTCTAATGCCATCTAGTTTCTATTGCATAAACAAATTTTCGTTATAGTTTCTTTCGTGTAAAAGTTCCAAGTTATTTTGTAAGATTTCCTAAAAACACTGATATTATATTTTTACCATGATATTATTATGTAATTGAAATTTTACACCTATGTATTTCATTCAATTTCAGTCTACACAGCGTTTCAAAGTTAGACTAATTTTATCTATTTTCTGTCGTCATCGCTTAAAACTGAATTTTGAAAAATGCTCGAACTCGTATTTATTAATTTGTAATTATAAGTATTAATTCTGAGTTTCAAGGTTCTAAGACAATCTAATTTCTTTTTTTCATACAAACTTCGACCCCCATTTAACCTAACCCACCCAACCCCATTTTTTATTTTTTTATTTTATTTAAGTACAACTCAGACATTGGTCCATTTTGTTAGTAGCACTTATCCTATGTTAGTACACAAAAAATACAAATAATACAAATAAAATATAAAAACACACTGCGACATTACTGAGACACACACATTGACAACGGCTTGTGAGCCGCCGTCCAGTGTCTCAGAAAGTGCGAATCCACACACTCGGCAAAGATGTTCAGGAAACTGTTGGTACTGCCCCACACGCGGCGCATCAGGGAAGCGCTTCTTTTACGCATAATGGCGTAGAAGTCGTCTGTGCGTTCTTCAGCGAACATCCCTGATGCACTGCAAAATCGTGGCAGCCCCAACAGTATCCTAAACCCATTATTATATTGGACTCGCAAGGCATTGTAGGATTTTTGTGTGTACTTGGTCCATAGGCTGCACGTGTAAAATGATTGGCAATATGCTAAAAAGCGTTACTTTAACCGGCCGAGTACAACGCGCAAACCTACGGGCAAGCATATTACACCTCACCGACAATGCCCTGCGCTCCCTATCTATGTCCTTGTCGTCAGACAAATCCTTGGTAACCCAGTAACCCAGGTACTTGAATTGCTTTACCTAGGTAAGTGGAGTTCCTCCCAACAAGACTGGAAGTTCAGGTTAAGTCTTATTGCCCGCCTTGAACAACATTACCTCATTTTTTTTAGCTTTGTATACCTGAGCCTATGAGTCACAGCATAGGACTCACAAAGGTTAAGCAGTCGCCTGAGAGCATCGATTGTTGGGCTCAGCAAAACCATGTCATCAGCATAGCTAATATTATTGACACAGTTGCCATTTAACGAGCATCCGACATTGGTTTTGCTAAGCTCAGAGATCAGCTGATTTATGTACAGGTTGAATAGCTTGGGAGACGTAATCCCCCCTGCCTCACCCCGCAATTCAACCTGTACACATCCGAACACGAGCCCGCCCACCTAACGACGTTCTTTTGATGTTCATACCAGAACTTGAACATCTTTATTAAATCAGGGGACAAACTCGATTCCGCTGATAGCTTTTGCCACATCGTGTCGTATGAAACAAGTTCAAATGCTTTTGACAAGTCCAAGAAACATGCATACACCGGTGTTTTCTTACTCGTGTAGTACTGGACAGTATGCTTTAGACTCAGGATAGCAGCTTCTGTAGACAGTCCAGGCCTAAACTCGAACTGTGCATCGTGAAGCTGCAGATGCTTACTAAGGTGTCTGTCGAGCAAACCGTCCAGGACTTTAGCAATTATTGTCGCTAGGGAGATGGGCCTGTAATTGGACTTTTCAGAAGCATCCCCCGTCTTGTTTTTAATGATGGGCACTACAACGGTCTTCATAAGATCTTCCGGAAGAAACGAGTGCCCCACACACAAACTATAAAACGTCGCTAGCTGTTTTCCCCATATGAAGATTTTTCAAAATTTTGATAGCCTATATTAGAATCAGGGTTCAGTCAAAGATATTCGTGGAAACACCATCAAAATCCCATTAGTGGTTCTTAAGTTATAGAAGTCCAAACAAACACACAAAAATTTTAAAACCTGTTTTAATATGTTTAGTTACTCATTTTAAGTCGCCCTGGCTGATTTTTTCCGAATATCTTCCATGTACAGATTTTTTAGGTTCTACGATTTTATTATATGTATAGATACAACCCGATGCTTCCTAACAACAAAACTTGCTGACTGCAAGGGAAAAGGTAGCTACCCTGGAAGTTCCAAAATTATATACTTATCCCTACTAATATTATAAATCTGAATGTAAGTTTGTTTGTTACGCTTTCACGCGAAAACTACTTAACCGTTCATCATGAAACTTTTTACACATATTCTTAGAGGTATTAGAAGTAACACAGGATACTTTTAATAGAAAAAATGTTTTTTACAAAAGAAAATAATATTAACAAAAAATTTCAAAATCTACGCACGCACTTGTGTAGACGTGTTTCTTGTACGAGTGCGACTACACAGCTGCGGTACACGGGGAGCGGGCGGAGCGACCGACGCCAGCGCACTGTGATTCACGTAGAACAAGCTAGCTAGACAAAATTATTTTTTGCTATTTTCTGTTTCATGGGGCTTTCTTATAACTTGTTATGACTTCCTAATTAGGTCTAAGGATATGGGGCCCTAATTCGGGGATAGGTGGAAAAAAACTTTTTTGAGTTCTTTTTTTATAACGTTTTATGAGTACCTAATTTGGTTTTAAGGTAAGGAAATCAATTGGAGGAGGGTAGTTACCGGGTAGGTAGAAAAAATAAGTATTGCCAAATTATTTAAAGGTAAATATATTTTAAAAAACTTAAGTAGGTATATAGTAAACACAAATAATATGTACAAAATACACAAGAGCCAGATAAAAATATGAACATCAAAAATATAAAATTTAGCGAAGTAATAAACAAAGTACCTACACAAGATTACAAGAATATAAAGCAAGTATTTGGTAATTGGCACCTATTAGGTGTATGTACCATGTACTTACTAATTACCTATACTTAGAACTAATACAATTAACTTAGACACTTAAGTAAACAAAGTGGTTTCCTTGGAGAAAATAAATTTAATCGGGCGACAATACATGGTAGATGAAGACCGAGGATTTTGCCAAGCGATATTACCACTTTCGTCTTGCAATTGAAGCGGTACAAATGAAAATACAAACAAATATTCGTCAGTAGCTTCAGCACTGGCAAACTTTTGTTTGTAAGTGCTGTGACCGGAACTGCCATCACAACCCCATTTACTAACAAGACTAAATGATGACCCAAGAGATGACGATTTGAAAACTTCTTGCTGCGCATGAACTAAACGTTCAACAGTTTTATTTAAAACAGCTTGAAGTTTAATATCTGCGCGCGTCTCGTCAACAAAAATGAAATCTTCGAGAGGAAAACAATCTCTTTTAGCTTGCCTAATGCTATGAATTGATGGAAATACCATATGCCCTACCTTCATGCTCCACTTCCGAGTCAGCTTGTAGGAGTGGCTTGTACACTTCGAGTCCTCATAATAAGCCAAAGCTTCCTCCTTCGTTAGGCATCTCTGACTGCTTTCACCAGCACTGGCACTATTTCTCATTTTTTTGCACTTCTCGGGACTTTCGCTAGCGTCTCTGATGACAGCAGCCAGGTTTCGGTGGCCAGATAACCGTGCTGAGACTTCCGCTGCAAGCAGTAATTGATTCGTGTCGCGTGTACAGAGCAGATCTTCAACTCTCCTCTTTTTTGTTTTGTCGCTCGAATCGTCAAACTTTTTGCTTGGACGCCCAGGGGTGGTTGAAGATGCTGCGGATGTAGATGGCGTATGCACGTGACTAAGGGACGATACATTAAACACGAAGTTTTTTGACGTCCACTCTGCGTTTTTGATAAGGAAGACATCGCGGCACTTTTTGGATTTATACCAAATTGCATCTAAGTTTGAAGAAAATGCACTGATTGCCTGCTTCAGAGTTCTTAACGATTCATCAGTAATGCCGGAGAAGTCATATCGTGATGACAAAAAGGCAAACAATCCGGTATTTCGGTTTTCTTTTCCGTGTTTAACCCATTCTTCAAAAAGTTCCAATCTTGAGATTGAGTAAACGTGTTCTGTAAAAAAAAAAAAAAAAATATTTCCACAAAAGTCCACAGCCTAGATTTATCATATTTTGAAAGAAGAAGGATTCAGTCACCATATGTATCGATTTTAAGTCTGTTGCATACCATTACATGTCTTTCCGGGACCAAGAAACGTAAATAATGGTCAAGTTTTCGGCAAGTTGAACTTTGGGTAAATAAAAAAAAATAACTGGGGGCATCTAATTCTTTTTCATAACAAAATAAAATAAGACTTACCGTTAACTTCCAGATCCATCACTAAGATACACAAAAACTACGAATGAAACACTGTTTTAAGTAATCGCGCAAAAAGCAAAATTGCAAATGATTACTGGTTCACTTACCCCTTTCCTTATATACTTACCTGATACCCTTATCAAGGGTGACCCATTGTTCGAAATATTCTTGGAAACGAAGTTCGTGGGTGTTGTTTACCATATTATTAAATAATTTCCGGGAAACTTGGGAACGACTTTTGTCTCGCTAGCTTGTTCTAGGTGAATCACAGTGCAGCGCCCCGGGGCCTGGCGGGTGCACTACTACCGGGCGACCAGCGCACGCGCACGCGCTTGTGTAGACGTATTTCTTGTACGAGTGCGACTACACAGCTGCGGTACACGGGGAGCGGGCGGAGCGACCGACGCCAGCGCCCCGGGGCCTGGCGGGTGCACTACTACCGGGCGACCAGCGCACGCGCACGCGCTTGTGTAGACGTGTTTCTTGTACGAGTGTGACTACACAGCTGCGGTACACGGGGAGCGGGCGGAGCGACCGACGCCAGCGCCCCGGGGCCTGGCGGGCGCACTACTACCGGGCGACCAGCGCACGCGCACGCGCTTGTGTAGACGTGTTTCTTGTACGAGTGTGACTACACAGCTGCGGTACACGGGGAGCGGGCGGAGCGACCGACGCCAGCGCCCGGGGGCCTGGCGGGTGCACTACTACCGTGCGACCAGCGCACGCGCACGCGCTTGTGTAGACGTGTTTCTTGTACGAGTGTGACTACACAGCTGCGGTACACGGGGAGCGGGCGGAGCGACCGACGCCAGCGCCCCGGGGCCTGGCGGGTGCACTACTACCGGGCGACCAGCGCACGCGCACGCGCTTGTGTAGACGTGTTTCTTGTACGAGTGCGACTACACAGCTGCGGTACACGGGGAGCGGGCGGAGCGACCGACGCCAGCGCCCCGGGGCCTGGCGGGTGCACTACTACCGGGCGACCAGCGCACGCGCACGCGCTTGTGTAGACGTGTTTCTTGTACGAGTGCGACTACACAGCTGCGGTACACGGGGAGCGGGCGGAGCGACCGACGCCAGCGCCCCGGGGCCTGGCGGGTGCACTACTACCGGGCGACCAGCGCACGCGCACGCGCTTGTGTAGACGTGTTTCTTGTACGAGTGTGACTACACAGCTGCGGTACACGGGGAGCGGGCGGAGCGACCGACGCCAGCGCCCCGGGGCCTGGCGGGTGCACTACTACCGGGCGACCAGCGCACGCGCACGCGCTTGTGTAGACGTGTTTCTTGTACGAGTGCGACTACACAGCTGCGGTACACGGGGAGCGGGCGGAGCGACCGACGCCAGCGCCCCGGGGCCTGGCGGGTGCACTACTACCGGGCGACCAGCGCACGCGCACGCGCTTGTGTAGACGTGTTTCTTGTACGAGTGCGACTACACAGCTGCGGTACACGGGGAGCGGGCGGAGCGACCGACGCCAGCGCCCCGGGGCCTGGCGGGTGCACTACTACCGGGCGACCAGCGCACGCGCACGCGCTTGTGTAGACGTGTTTCTTGTACGAGTGTGACTACACAGCTGCGGTACACGGGGAGCGGGCGGAGCGACACATCGGTACATCCTACAGGTATGTCTGTTCATACGGAAATATCGGAGTCTCTTTAAATCAAATAGTCAAATTAATGAAAACTATAATAGAAGAAATTGCAACAAACTATAATATTACAGGTAATATTATAGTTTGACTACAAGAAATTCACCAACATTAGGGAGAACTCCAAATTTTAGTTTAGTATCTGTACGGTTCCACGTACATTTTTAATATACTAACTTAAAGCTATTCTGTGATGAGCTACATATCGCAACATATTTATACCTACTTGGACAAATAATATCGAGTGCTATACGACCACCGACCGCTCCACACATGTCGCGCTGAATGTGAATCGTCAGCTAACTTTTATACTTACTTATTATTATATTTTTACTTCGGTCAATAAAAAGTGAAATGATTCGGCTTCGCCAGAAACCCCCCGTTTCTACTTTGTTCCGCACCTCCGCACAACTGCTCGCTATTACAACTACTACTTTAATGTACGGTCTAACTGGACTGTACATACATGGATAGATAGATGAACGCTTTATTGCACACATTCAATTAAAGACATTACATACAAACAATTATAGAAAGTGTTACAATGGGCGGCCTTATCGCCAAAAGCGATCTCTTCCAGGCAACTTTTGGATGGAGAGGAATTATCAAAATTTTAAAGACGGGGATGTAAGGTCTACAATAATAATAACAACATAAAATGTCAATAAAATAAACTACAATACAATAGCAACATTCTAAATGCCTACTTATAAACATACATATATATATATATATATATATATTTTGCTATGATATATATATATATATATATATATATATTTTGCTATGATATATATATATATATATATATATATATATATCATAGCAAAATAACCAAAGAAACATCAGCAACCTTCCAAGTAGAAGTTCATCACTTTCTCTGTACAGTATCAACATACAACAAGATCCCTGGACAGGCACTTAAACACGAAACTAGTATTGGTTCGCGTCATCACAGAGCTAGTATTTAATTGCATCGCAACATTGGTCTTGCGCGTTGAGAACAAGGTTCACTCCGGCATCTCAATAGATGGCGAACACGGCACCCTTAACACTGTTCAACAACGGAAGAAAATAATCGACATTCAAGTTGGTGACCATCGTAGCTCAATTGGGCAGAGCACTTCCCGCGCTGAGGGAAGATTAAAATACCTGCATACCTAAACATCCATTCCAAATACATATATAAACTAATATATTATATCAATATACTTATACATATGAATAGGTCAATGTGCTACCTACTAACGCGTGGATACTGAGAACCGTACCCGTGTCGCACGCCATCAACTACAATGTGCTACCTCTTACTTTATCTGAGTGCTACCTACTAATGCGTGGATACTGAGAACCGTACCCGTGTCGCACGCCATCAACTACAATGTGCTACCTACTAATGCGTGGATACTGAGAACCGTACCCGTGTCGCACGCCATCAACTACAATGTGCTACCTACTAATGCGTGGATACTGAGAACCGTACCCGTGTCGCACGCCATCAACTACAATGTGCTACCTCTTACTTTATCTAAGTGCTACCTACTAATGCGTGGATACTGAGAACCGTACCCGTGTCGCACGCCATCAACTACAATGTGCTACCTCTTACTTTATCTGAGTGCTACCTACTAATGCATGGATACTGAGAACCGTACCCGTGTCGTACGCCATCAACTACAAAGTAATCAGCGAATAAAATTAAATAAACTACTTTTGGTACTACATAATAATTTACAAATATTTGGTGTTCATGTGTGACGCGGGTGTTCTGTCGTATCGCTGTTTATTTGTTGGATGGGAAACTAGCACCAGTATTTATTTTGGTACGTAATCATTTATAAAGGCACAGACGCAAGTAGCGCAACGAGCGGCGCGGCGTGGCGTGGCGCGGCGTAGACGAGCTGGTCGTTTGCCTGATGGTAAGCAATACGCCAGCCCATAACAATAAGAGCACCACCCACAACTTAGTTTTGCAAAATCCTGCGCGGCGCTGCACCGCGCTCGTTACCCTGAGACAATTCAAAGTCAAAGTCAAATATCATTTATTAAATAGGCACAAAAGTGCACTTTTAAAGGTCATAAACACATGATACAAATAAAATATGTTAAAAATTGTAACTTATGTTAACATGACTTTGAAAAAAGGTAAGTATGTTTACCCATTTCTTTCCTATACTCAAATTGAAGTCTGTGTGTTGAAAAGAAATGCGGAAACTGACTCTACCAGTGCTTCGGAAATACGCCCGCTAGAGAAGATAGCACCAAGAAACTCTGCGGGGATGTCTTTTTTTCAGCACAATTACGTATAAATTAGAATTAACAGAATGTCAAACAAGAAATGCGAGTGAGATGTCCCATAGTCATAGTATCAGAAACAGTAAAGTGTAAATAAAATATAAGTAGGTGTGACAGTAGTGACTAGAACAGACCAGTCCCCGCAAGCAGCACCCGTTCACGAGTATGACTTGTGGACCAGCCATCACCCCCCTCAACCATATTGGAGGGAAGGGAGTGACCCGACACACAGAGCCGCCGCAAGCAAAGACATTTGAGTGCGCATGACTGTAAAACCTAGTCACTTCCAACTCAAATACAATTTTTATAGCTTTATTTGAATGACTAACTAAATTAGACATCTCACATAGCATTGTACAATCCAAGAAGAAATAAAATATAAATATCATGCACACACTTTCAGACTTCAATTAGCTGTTGAGTCTTACAATGCCCAGTAATTTCGCTGGCTACAGTGGCTAAGTGGACGCAATCAGAGCTAGCCAGGTCACCCATCAGCGTCAACTGCCAATCTTGTACTAGTTTTTAACCGACTTCAAAAAGGAGGAGGTTTACAATTCGACGGTATGTTGTTTTTTTATTATTTTTTTTGTGTGTTTGTTACGCGATTCCTCCGCCAATTATGCATTGATTTCGATGATTCTTTTTTTGATTGGTAGGTAATACTTCAAAGGTGGTCCCATATACATTTTATCGAAATTCATTCAGTAGTTTTTGAAAAAAATAGCAAAATCAAAAAATATAAGTGTAATCTTTAAGTCGGTTCTTGTTTTTTTTCGTAACCAACTTTCTAAAAGTGGAGGTTTGTATTCGACTACTGCACCTGCTTCACCCAAGGTTGACTTCCGGTGAGGGAACTCCTTAACGGTGAATAGTACAGACACAAAATTTTGTAAATGGATTTAACCATAATAGCCTGTTTTAAATTCCATCATGACATGCCACATACACCCAGGATTGACTTCCGGCGAGGGAACTCCTCAACAGTGAATAGGACAGACATGAAATTTTTTTGGACATGCATTTAATTGTGATAGCCCGTTTTAAACTTCGTCATGATGTGGCTTCTAGATCATAAAAGCTTGTCTTTAAAAGTTTTATGAATTAATTTAATTAAAACTTGTTTTTCACTAATAAGGGTAAAATAAATTATTTTTCAAAAAAACCTAAACCGACTTCAAAACCACAAATGGCACTCAAAAGTAAAAAATAAATTAATATAATTATCATAAGCGCTACCCACTCATATATTTGAAGTCGGTGCCAGCCAGTCGGTGTTGTTTCGAAATGGTTCTCTGCGAACAATTTGTTACTTAACGCGATAAAGACGAAATATTTAAAGTTCTCTTTGACTAATGTTAGACATGTAGAGTCAAACGTATTGCTTAATAGTAATAAATTCGATACAGACAAGGCGACGGTATTCCTATGTATAGGCAAAGACTAATTTGCAGTGGGGTCCTCATATTGATGCTCTATCTGGAAAACTTAGTTCTGCTGCATATGCGGTTTTTAAATTAAGGCGGAATATAGCTACAGCTCGGTTAGTTTACTTTACGTACTTCCACAGCATAATGTCATATGGCATTTTGCTGAACTGCCACACAATATACTAGATGCAGAACTGGTGCATGCTCGCGCTTTTGTAATTGTAACCTGCAAGGAGTGCATGGTATGTTTTGAACTGCCACACAATATACCAGATGCAGAACCGGTGCATGCTCGCGCTTTTGTAATTGTAACCTGCAAGGAGTGCATGGAATGTTTTGAACTGCCACACAATATACCAGATGCAGAACCGGTGCATGCTCGCGCTTTTGTAATTGTAACCTGCAAGGAGTGCATGGAATGTTTTGAACTGCCACACAATATACCAGATGCAGAACCGGTGCATGCTCGCGCTTTTGTAATTGTAACCTGCAAGGAGTGCATGGAATGTTTTGAACTGCCACACAATATACCAGATGCAGAACCGGTGCATGCTCGCGCTTTTGTAATTGTAACCTGCAAGGAGTGCATGGAATGTTTTGAACTGCCACACAATATACCAGATGCAGAACCGGTGCATGCTCGCGCTTTTGTAATTGTAACCTGCAAGGAGTGCATGGAATGTTTTGAACTGCCACACAATATACCAGATGCAGAACCGGTGCATGCTCGCGCTTTTGTAATTGTAACCTGCAAGGAGTGCATGGAATGTTTTGAACTGCCACACAATATACCAGATGCAGAACCGGTGCATGCTCGCGCTTTTGTAATTGTAACCTGCATGGAGTGCATGGAATGTTTTGAACTGCCACACAATATACCAGATGCAGAACCGGTGCATGCTCGCGCTTTTGTAATTGTAACCTGCAAGGAGTGCATGGAATGTTTTGAACTGCCACACAATATACCAGATGCAGAACCGGTGCATGCTCGCGCTTTTGTAATTGTAACCTGCATGGAGTGCATGGAATGTTTTGAACTGCCACACAATATACCAGATGCAGAACCGGTGCATGCTCGCGCTTTTGAACACAAGTGTTCACAATTTGCTTGCGAAACACTTCTCTCCCAGAGTTCGAATCCCCCTGGACACGCAACGATGACTTTGAGTTATGTGCGGATTTAGCACTCGCTCTCAAGGAAACCGGCATGTCCAACAATCACAAAATTCAAAGGCATGTGACATCCAACCCGAGCTGGGCCGGCGTGGTGGACTATGGCACATTCTCTCTCTAAGAGAGAAGGCCCGTGTCCTACAGGTAGAAGGAAGTTGACCGTCCGCGAATAGAATATTATCCGTTCTTAGTTAGACTACCTATTTGACTACTTCACTGATCAGTTCAATCAAAAGTTACATATCTTTATCTAATAATGTTCACTTCTAAGTGAACATTAATTATCACGTCTGCCTACTTTCATTCTAAGTACGGTACGAATGTCGAAAGATGGTGCGGGGCGCGCGCGGGGCGCGGGCGGGGCGCGGGGGGCACTGCTGGCTGGTGACGTCACTCAGGTGTGCGATAACACGCGATAAACAATGTCGTGTACTCATTCCGCGCCGCTCCGGCCGCACCGCGCGAAAACAACAGACAACTTCAAAATCTGATAGCAGACTTCTCCGCACCATCTATACTATTATAAAAATGGAAAAGATCCAATTCTGTACATTAAAGATATTTTTGCAAAAATAACTGGGATGGACTATTTAGAGGGTGCTGAATACAAATCTTTGGTTTTAAGAATTTTTGTCTGTTTGTTTGTTTGTTTGTTATCTATAGACTCGAAAACTACCGAACGGATTTTAATGCGGTTTTCAGTGTTTGATAGCCTACATCTTAACTTAAAATCTGGTGTATGTTTCATAGCGCTACAACATCGCACAGATGATCTTTACATAAGCGTACAAAGTCATGTAGGAAAAGCCACATTTTTTCTACCGTAACTGTTAGATAATTTTGACACTGCTCATTCTGAGTAATGAGACTAACAAGTCGTTCGCCTGATAGTAAGTGCCAAGCCTGCCCATAACAATTGCAATGCCATCCATAACTTTTAATACCACACAAGTACTACGTAGCACTACCTACATTGTGCTCATCACCCCCAGACATCAGATATTAAGTCTTTTTTTTACATTTAATAGATCTATGTTTGGCCACTATCTCGCCTGTTGTGAAGCGATGATGTGGCCTAAGATGGAGCACATAGATCTAGAGAGAGACGGCAGTTGAGCGGCTGCTCAGACCCGTCTCCCCGATGGTTCACCGAACATCATCCCGAAACACGACTAGGTCGCTTGACGGCATGCATGTCTTTGTTCGGTGGGTGTTATTACAACCACGGCCAGAGCCTACCACTCCAAAGCGCGTAAGCGGGTTTCTTCACGATGTTTTCCTTCACCGTTTTAGAGCGAGCGTGCAAAATCTGCACATATCTATAAGTCATTGGTGCAGAGCCGAGTCGGGATTCGAACCCAGGTGCGTCGGATCGAAAGGCGCACGAGTTCCCACTGAGCCACACTCGCTCTCAAACTCTCGCTCTCGCTCTCCGCAGTCTCATAAATATGTCCAGTAATTTTGCTGGCTACAATTTTCTTCAAATCGAAACATAGTAATGCTTGCGCACTACTGCTTGGCGGCAAAATAACTCGCAAAGCGGTGGTACCTATCCAGATGGCGTACGAGAGACGTACCACGAGTGAATATCATATTCATCATCATCCCATCACGTTTCCATTGCTGGGACACGGGGCTTCTCTATTAGAGAGAGTATAGGCCATAATCCACCACACTGGCCCAGTGTGGGCTGGTGAATGTCACAACACAAGTCTGTCATGAATTTTTGAATTTTTGTGATGAATCCTTGGACATGCCGGTTTTCTCCCGATGTTTTCCTTTACCGTTTTTAGGGCGAGTGTTAAATCCGCACATAACTTAAAAGTCAGTAGTGCGTGGCCAGCGAGCTTAGAACTCGGGTACGTCGGATTGAAAGACGCACGTTCTCCCAATGAGCCACACTCGCTCTCAAAATATAATATTATCTACCATTGATTTGTATCTTGACCCACTTAGTCAGGATAACATTTAATTAGTTCGAGTGCTTCCATGAGTGATATAAAGTAGTTTTTGTAGAACTGATTAATGAAACGAGCATATCATTCCCCTGATGGTGAGCACCACGCTTGCTTATAACAAGTAAGAAGAAACCGCTAAAAATAAATAGTAGGCAGGCTAAGCAATAGTAGCCTGTGTAAGCAATAGTAGTACACGATCGCTCTGCCACCCTGTCAACACTTGTTTTCAGGTGAGGTTCTTCAACATGCTTCCAAAAAGATTTAGCTTTATTTTACGTCTTATATAAAGCGCGTTTGACCACGATCTCAACTGCTGGGAAGTGATGATGCGGTCGAAAATATATTATGCTTGCGAAGTAAGTACCTATCTATTCACTCTTGATTTGAACATACCCTGGTTGTATATATATAACAGGAAATACAGTAATTCGCTATATGGTATTAAGAAGAATGAACCAAAATACTTCCTACGATTAGGCGGTGCGTTCCACTTAGTTCCAGTGCGTACATCTTGGTATCCAATGATGGAGTGGCGATCGGAGTTTAAATTATGCAGTTCCTGAGCACACTCTTTGGAGTGAATTCTGTAGAATACCGACAGGCTGTCAACTTCACGTTGATGTGCCAGGTTTTGAAATCTGGTTTCCACCATCGTGTCCTCTTGAACTTTTATACACGTCTTTTCTAAAGACTTGAGCTGGTAGGTACTTGGCAGACCCGTGCCAAAGTATTTCATACAAGAACAGATGTCTGTGCTTGGAATACGTTCAAAAGTTGAACTGGAGTGTTGTACCGCCAGACCTTGGACAAAATACCAATTTTTTTGCAGCATCTGTGGCTTTGGATTCCATTTAGGTGGATTCCTAGAAGGTCAAGATGATAATTTATCGGTATTGATATTCTAAGAAAAGAAAGAAGCAACTGGAATGGGCCTTTTTGTGGAGAACTCTCTTCATTGTCATTGCACGTGAAGAGAATGCGCCTACATTTAATTGAAAGTCAATCTGATGAATAAAAGCGCTTAAATTCTTCTAAACACAATTTAGCTGCCGCCGCTAGAAATTCGAAGAACGCGAAAGAACATGATATTCGTCTTTGAACATATAATGAACCGATTTTGACTGTAGTACCTATCATATTTTAATGGCTTGAGGTGACTTTCTCCGATTAAAGCTAATAATAAGGAATTTATCAACTACCTGAAACTTTTATGGTTTACATTTTATCCCGGAAAATGGCAAAAATCCGCAGCATAAACCATTTGCTGTGGTCCACGCGAACGAAGTCGCGGGCAAATTCTAGTGTAAAATAAAATTACTATATAATTTCACTACCTATTTTTTTTTGTGACTGAATGACGAGACCATAACAATAACAATAACAGCACCACTCATAACTTTCTTTTGTAAAATCCTGCGTGGCGCTGCACTGCGCTCGTCACCCTGAGACAATTAGCTAGTAGTAGTGAGTCTCATAATGCCCAGTAATTTCGCTGGCTACAATGCCCATCAAACCGTAATGCTTGCGCACTACTGCTTGGCGGCTGAATAACTGGCAAAGCGGTGGTACCCACCTAGAAGGCCTCTCGCCTACGAGAAACCTACCACCATCAAAATTATAGCGATACACTTACTACATAGTTATAAATAGGCTCCTAGTTTTTCTTATATTTGCTTTATGTTCGTGTTCATGACATCATGACATCGTTGTAACAAAGAATCCGAAACGCGACAATACGATAATACTACAAAACCTAGGCGTAGCAAGCCGCCGCGCCGCCGCGCCGCGCAGAGGAACCTCCTGACAATACGTGCCTGTACTACGTACTGCCGTCTGCTTCTGATCCTTGATCCAGCCTCCAACTGTCCAGCGAAAGCCTTGAGATGTGAGTCGAGGCGATCGAGGCTCTGCGCTATAAGTACAAATGACGTAATAGTACCAAGCATAAGGCCGGTCGCCGAAACAACTATCGGGACAATGATCGTAGAGTCAACATCTTGATATGTGTAGGTACCTGTGACCAAGTACCCCTAGCATGAGTTTACAAATTACGAAAACGGTACTAGTTTTCGTGAACTCGCTAAACTGATAGTTTTAATTGCAATCGGTAGTACGAGTTAAACTTTTCAAACACAGTTTACACGTTGTCGACCATCGTCTAGCTCGATGGAACGAACTTCATGCTATATACAACGTTTATCATAATATGTATATAGACCCGAAGTTGGGCTATTCTGACCGAGCATACGATTAACTTGACGTGTACAAAGGTTAGATATAGCATATTCGAAATCCCCATACAAAAGTAAAATTATTTTTATCGCAGAAATTTGCAACAACCCTAACTTGAATCAGTGTTAACTAGTATTGCGTCTCCTGGCTAGCTACTAGGCACAAAGCATACGCTTCTATGGCGCTATGCCACAAATTAAATCTTAAAAGTCCACTTAGGATCTTACGCATTTAATAAGTTAAGTAAGATATCATGAAAGTTTTTACAGAATCAACAATCGAAAAGGAAGAGAAAAGTTATGAAAGATTAGGTACCTAACTACGTACCTTTTTAACGTACTCCTCGGTTGGCAGTAACTAGGAATACGGCCTATCGTTGACTCGGTTTTATCATTGCATAATCACCACGTAAACATACATGTATCATTGTATTGTTTTCAAAATAAATGTTGACGACGATAGGTTTTGCTGTCAGTTATGCCACTGTCACTGCTATCATTGACGGATAACTTACCGTCTAATGCAAAGATAAAGAGGTTCACGTTGCATGAATTTGAATGATGATATCTGGGGTGCGTTTAGGCAAGCCAGTCGTATACGTTTTAGCTGAACAAAATGATTTATACGGAGCTCAAGAAACGGCGTCATAGCTTTATTTAAATTCAATTGACAGGTACAGCGTAACCAGACCAAAAAGTACGGTTTTTGCTACCATTCATCATCTGACTGTTCACCGTACTACATCATTCATACTTCAGCTTTGACCGTGCTTTTTGCCTTGTAAACTGTTTTTGATACAGCACTTGCTTGATTATCTCTCTAGGCTTGATAAATTTATTAGTATACTCTGTATACTCAGTATACTCTTATTCTTTATTTCGTACTAGCTTGTACCCCCGACTTCTGTTAAAGCATGCAACCTCCGGAGTTGATATGCAAACTTTTTTGATGTTACAATATGCGTCCATTTTAAAACAAGGTTGATATTTTAAAGCTGTCTTGTCAGAGTTGTCAATAAAAAAAATGTATTACTTCAAGGAAATTGTGTTTGCATGTATTTGAAATGTTAATTTGTTCATGAAATCATATGTAAACAATCCGTAAGTGCTTCGTCCACGTAGAAATTAGAAATCGGTTTCTAGCTGTTTCCTGGGGAACTGTTCCTATTTTCGGGATAAAAAGTATGTCCTTCGTTTAGTTCAAATTTTAGCCAGTAATTTTCACATCTTGGACACTCTAAACGGGTTATTTGATATTTATCTAGTGTAAGTTTTATCCAAGTTGGCTGTCCTAAACGCACTCCTGGATATTGTGATTTTGTTTTTAATGAATGTGTGATGGCATTTTGTCAATCATGCGTCTGTCAGAGTCCGGACAGCGATCATACGTCATGATTGGCCTACGTCACCCATACTAAATAAAGACTAACTACAAACAGAAGTAACAACTTTTATGGCGGACGTAATTAATTGCGTAAATAGTAAATAGTTATTAATTATTAGAAGCTTTTATTTATCTTACAATGTTTGGGTCAAATCTTGCAACTTGAATCAGGACCACTTCCTCTTATCCTACGGACTTGAAATTTTGCATATTTGTCAAAGTCCGATGACAATGCATTATTATGGTGACAGCCAGCTGATCTGATGATGGGAACGGAAGGTGAGCAGTGGAACTCCTTGATGCATACCACCTCAAAAATAGGCACATTATTTATTGGTGGCCCTTCTGTTATTGACTGTTCTCATAAGATGAGAGCAAAGGTCATTGACCTTGTCACAAAACAGCTGTTACATTGTTATCACGTCGTGGTTTTTACATTCCGCGGAAAAATCTTTACGAGAACTTTTCATGAATGAAAAACTGCGAAATTTAAAAACTCGAACTAACATTGCTCGCCGTGACGTGCAGAATTTGCACCTTTCGGGCTTATACACATATTATGATACAAATTGTATATCCATCTTTCTTACACGACCGCAAAAGAAAAGAGACAAAGCATTTCGTATGTTTGACGTTTTGAGTTACGTATTTCGCGTTTCGCGGTTAATTAAACAAGTGCAGTGATTATTTTAGATAACTTATTCAAAAAAAAAGAGTAATATGAGTAGGACTAGTCCATCACAATTTGAAATAATGGTCGACTTCATGGAGAAGTAACTATTTTCTAAAAGAAATGGTTTAAAAGACGTTGCACCTGCTATTATACAGACGACCAACTCATTCTCAATACTATAGATCTGGCTGGGTAAGTTTAACCTCCGCCTCTCTGCGAGCTCCTGTCGCTCCTCATCACGACGGTCGGCTTCTACAGCCTCCGCGGCTAACCTCCATGCAAAATAACGTCTCGTAATCATGTTTTTTTGCAATAGTCGACACTTTTAACCAGCTCTCACCGATATTTAGTTAGCGAGTATCAATACTATGAAAGTTTTCGTATACGTCAAATTTTACTCCCACTAACTTGTCAAAGTAAGGACTCGTACTGCCAAAACACAAAAAATTACTCGAAATCTTTTTGGAATTCGTTAACTACGATTTATATACGTTTCCGCTAGGGGCGTTGCAGGTAAATGTATGGAAGGAAACGAAACTTCATATCATTTACGAAAACTATCAAAACTCGTACTAGGGGTACAGAAGATATGCGTTTATAAATATTGTGTAGGTACTTAGTACTACCTAGGTATTGCCTACTACTAACTATTCTGAGGTATTGCGGTATACCCAGAGCGGTTTACTGTTTTACTAATGTAATAATTGAACTAATCTATGTATTTAGATTGAAGTCTTACAATATGGAACGTCATGTGTCCCACGGCGTGAACCGCCTCGCACAAGCACGGTAAACGCGTTCGCCTATGTGAGGTTAGGAACTGCAGCTACGAGACACTAAGTCATTGTTTAAATTTATTGGGCACACACAGCATTGACTCGGTAGTCGACGAAGACAGGAGTTAGTGCGAGAGAGAAATAGGATCTGGTGTTCACCCGCAGAGCACGGCGGCGGCGGAGCGGACCGGCAGCGGCAGCGGCATAGCGCACCTGCAGAAACAGGAGACGGTGTCGTCGACGTCGCGCGGCGGCGGCGGCGGCGGCGGCGCGGGCGGCACGCTGCGGTACTTGACGCGCAGCACGCGCCGCGCCGCGCCCGCGCCGCTGCGCCGCAGGATGCCCACGGGCCACCGCCGCCCGGAACTCTCCGAGCCGTCGCCCGCCTCGCTCATCCTGCGTAACCACGACTGCACCACCATGCACGGCACTGCAATCCCACTGTGACCGATCCAAGGCGCGGCGCGGGCAGACTATCGGCACTATTCTGTTCACTGAGCGCGACGCGTCGAGAAGTCGGAAAAAATACGGCGATCACGTTTGCGCGCGCCATACGACTGACGAGACGATGGCGGCTGGCGGCGAGAGGGTCGCGCGCTGCGCTGTGACATCACTCGTTATCACCGCACCTGCGCCGCGCGCCGCCCGCGCAGGGACGCCGCGCCGCCGCCGTGCCGCGAGTGCAGCGCCGCCATACACCACGGATCGATGTGGCAGCTCTTACTATTATTTATTCTGAGCCCTCTCATGAATTAATCATGTTAAAATAGTCCTACTTTTTACCCGACTAGCGAAGCAAAAAGGAGGGATTCTATTTTGACCAGTATGCATTTAGATTAGATAACACTTTATTGTTTCACCACCAGAAAACATAATAACAAAAATAACAATAACAAACTTAAAACTTATGTTAACTATATGTTCCTTTTTTTTCTATTGGCGAAAAAATGGTTAAAATCGGTCCAGCAGTTTCCGAGCCTATTCGTTAAAAACAAACAAACAAAATAATCTTACCTGTTGTAATATTAGTAATAGTATAGATGTATTGTAAATACATATTATGTATCCACACTATCAAACAAAACTAAATATTACTACGTAAAGAAGCGACACTCCCCCCCCCCCACCCCCTCCCCCCCGCTAATTTGTTGTCACCCGCAACAAACCGATGAAAAAATGGGCAATGCCGTGCTTGCGTCACTCGGTTGTCACCGCTCGCTGCGAATGACTAATGAGTGAGATTCAAATGTTTATTTTATATGTGCGATCAATTGTGTTATTTGAGGTTGTTATGACCTTTTTAGATGACGACGACCTGCTTTACAGAGGTAGAGCAGAGGTATATAAATATATATACATATACTAAAAAGAAAGAACATAAATCAAATATTAAAAATATAACACTTTAAAAATACCACATCAAGTCTGTGTTCCGTCACATATTTTTACCTACAACCGGATTTGAAATGGAACATCTGCTTATTTCAGTCTATGATTTTAGATGGCGCCTCCGCACCCGAAGCTTGCGGCGCGTTCAATGACGAAACGGCGCGGAATTAAAGTTTTGATCGTTTTGTGGTATTTGTTTTTGGGGATTACTTATTTCACCTATTCATGCACTATATACAAAAGTATTGCTTAAGTAGATTCATTGTAAGCAACTTGTGGTAAGTTTCTCGTATGAGAGATTCCGTCTGGGTGGGTAACACCGCTTTGCCAGTTATTCAGCCGCCAAGCAGTAGTGCGCAAGCATTACTGTGGGCATTATGAGACTCAAGAGCTAATTGACTCAGGGTGACGAGCGCAGTGCAGCGCCACGTAGGATTTTACAAAACAAAGTTCTGGGTGGTGCTGTTATTGTTATGGGTTGGCGTATTGCTACCATCAGGCAAACGACCAGCTCTTCTCGTCATTCAGTTACATAAAAAAAAAGCAGGTAGGTAAACTAGCAGTGAAAAGTAAAAAGGCTGAGGCGAGTGAAAAGTAAAATGGCTGTGGCAAGTGAAAATAGAAAAATGATACTAATCCTAGCTCAGATAAAGTACTCGAAAAATCCAACTTATACCGTACTAGTATTATAAGTTCCACAGTTTGTGAGGATGAATGGATGGATAGATGGATGAATGGATGAATATTATATATGGATGAATAGATGGATGTTTGTTACACAATCAGGAATATTTTATAATTCATAATCCAATAATCCATAATTCATAATCCAATAATTCATAATCTATAATCTATAATCCACAATTCATAATCTATAATCCATAATCCATATACCATAATCCATAATTCATAATCCATAATCCATAATTCATAATCCATAATCCACAATTCATAATCCACAATTCATAATCCATAATTCATAATTCATAATCTATAATCCATAATCCATAATTCATAATTTCAACTTCGTAGGTCAATAGGAAGTGGTTCTGATTCAGCTTGCAAGATTCCACCCAAACAAACATAGTTGCATACATACACACACAATTACACACATACATTGCAAATTAAATAAAAAGCTTGTAAAAATGTATCAGAACTGAAAGAGTAGGTAGAGGTACCTATGCAAAAAGTTTAAAAATGTAGGTGAATACATAAAAAAAATCTTACACATCAAAACTACTCAGCCACGCTATATTTGTACTGGGGCAATGTAATTTGCTATATACATTTAGAGATTTTAGAGCTACGTAGGTACGAGTATATTGGCGCGCGACGAGCAGCAACACCTCCTCCCTCTTTGAGCGCTCGGCGCGGACTGCCGGAGACGGCGCGGCGCTGCATTTCAAGATTTATAGGTTCTTTTCAAATATATGTAAAAAAGGCTTCATACTTTTCAACAGAAGCTTTTCAAATAACTTTGACATTATTGGTAATAAAGAAATTGGCCTGTATGATGTAGTTTCATTGGGTGGTTTACCAGGTTTGGCTATCATTATGACTTCGGCAACATTCCACATATCAGGTGCGTATTGAAGTCTGAACGTGGCACTGATAAAAGTGGTGAGTTTAACTATGGCTTTACGTTACGGTTTTGCAAAACTTCTCCAGTAATAAGATCGAAACCAGGAGATTTCTTTCGGTTCAATGATGCAACTTCGTTGTACACTTCTCTTGGCGTGACAAGTCCTATTTCATAATGCAATGTGTTATTTATAATAAAGTGTCATCTGAGCTCCCTTCATTAGGTTGAAAGATTTGCAATAGGGGATCGGACAGTAATCGAGAAAAAATCTAAAATGTAGTTAGAACGAATGTACGTCGAACCAGAAAGATCAATTAATCAATATTTTTGTGAAATAATAATGCTTTATATTTTTAAATCAATAAATCAAATCTAATAATTCTGACATTTTCAATCTGTTCGTCATCTCAAACCAAACAACAATCACAGCGCAACGTCATTTGAAGGCAAATGCCGTGAGTCAAGCTTGTGTTTATTTAACGTTTTTGCTTTTTTTTTTAAATGTATTTTTGCTATTTTTTTCGTTCCATTACTACAATATCGTCCCCAAACTTCACAAAACGTATTTAAATCTCCTTGCAAGTTTTATTTCGAAGAGTTTGTCGTTTTCTACCTTCATATGACGTCACAAGTTTTGAGGTGACCTTTTGCGCGGCAATATTTGAAACATAATATTTAAACAAAGTTTTAGGTACTTTTAGAGCGTTATTTAATTAAAATAGTATTTTTCATGGCTATATATATTAATTTTAGTTAATTTAAAACACTTTCTGAAAAGTTATCCGATGCCCTATTGCTGTGCGAGTCTAGTAGGCCTTTGTCCATTATTGATAGCCCTTGTTCCATTTGTTTCTTTTATTGGTAAGCTTTTTTAAGTGTTTGGTCATTTTCCATAAAGAGTAATCTCTTATAGGCAAGTCATAATAATTATAATAAAAATAAAGTTACATTTTAAATTTCATTTCATATTATAAGTAATTAATAGATATAATTATTAGTAATTTATAACTTAAATTTTCATAAAATATGTCACCCAGAATTATGTATTTATTTTATATTAATATTAAATTAGTTCCACCTGACTACTGTCAGTATAAATTAGTAAATTTTGAAAATTTATACAATTCAAATGATAATATATATACATATATATGTTGATCCCCATAATATACCAGACTCTTAGTGCACAAGGCTCAGCTTAAACTGGTTTTTGCTTATCTTGAGAACTAAAGGATGGGTTGGCATGCCGTTTTCTAAAACATGTTTTGGTGAGTCCTATGCTACAACGAGATAGGGCGGGATCAAGACAGGAGCGCGACGGTTACGGGATACGAGAGGAGAGACTTTAACGGGATTGGAGCGGGTAGCTAACAGGATAGAAGAGGATGGTAACGGGATAGGACAGGGATGGTAATGGAATATGAGAGGGTGATGGTAACGGGATATGAGTGGGAGGGTTCCAGGTACCGGGTTAGGAGGGGTTGGTAAAGGGAAAAATGGGGAAAAGGATGTGATCTGCATAGGAGCAAGACGAAAGCAGGAGCTTCTGCTTTGTAGCAGAGCGGGGTTAGGGTGTAATGCAAAATTGTCGAGAACAGGTTAGATTACTCCACTATGCATACGAAGTGGCAGGCAACAGCTAGTTGTTTATAAAGTATGTATCTAATTCTAACTTCATAATAGGTAGATAGGTGAATGTTTTGAAATTGAATCAATATTTGATTCTACTCATGAATCTCACTTTCTGTAATTCTATGATACCTTTTATAAAATCTTTTGCATCTCAAATGAAATGAAATTTATAGATTTCAACTTGATTTTGAATGAATAGGTACATGTTGGTAAGTACTATATATTATGTTTTAGAGTAACATGTAAGGTCTAATTTATAGATTTGACTTCATTCACATTTGATCTGTGATCATGTGATTTCAATTAAAGTTTTGAGTCTATTTTATAAATCAAAATCAAACATTAATCACCAGCGTCTTTAATCAAGTTCAACATTCAAGTCAAAGTCACCTGAATCGAGTGTCTTGCGTATTTGTAAATTAAAATCAGAACTGACTTTAGAGTTTCACTCTGAATAGCGACTATGGTGCCTGCGTCTGACCATTTGCTATACAAAAATATTAGACCCTGGCGCAGGTCGGGCGCCGCAATCACTAGCCCCGGAACTAACCCTAGAATCAAAAAGAGTTCCAAATTGAGACTCGATTATTGTTTATAGAATACGAGATTGTGAATGACATTTTGAGTAACATTTATAAATCATCTGAATTGAGATAAGTTTGAGGTTTACTTGAGTGATTATATTATTGATGTTCAAATCTAGTTTTGAGATATGTTTATTATACAAAGCTTGACTTCAAACTGTTTCAGAGTTTAGTCACAGATCTGATTTGAATTTATATACAACTGGCTGTACTAAAACGCGTATACGGCTATACAAAAATAAGAAAGTGAAAAGCGTTTGAACAGTGTTGGTCTATTCTATACCAACACTTGAAAGTTGAAACGCTTTTCAATTAATAGACGAGCAGCACAGGTGCTGGTATGTATCCACATACCATCCATATTAAGAGCGAGACTTACCCCATGAACCAGTCGACGGTGTCGCGCAGGTACTCCGGTAGCCGCTCCAGCTTGACGGATTCTGTTCGCCTCGCTTCACAACAAAATGTACCGAACAGCGCACAGGGGACGGGAGTGCCTCGACAATTCCGTCTTTTAGCTGAGCACTGGCACTCTCTGTCTCATCACAACTCCTTGTGGTCTTCGAATTTAATATAACTGCACTTTGCGACCACCAAATCAAATGCTAAGTAGAGCGTGTCGCAGTCACAAAACCCTATCAACAGTTTTTACTGAAATAGTTCGAGCAGCTGAGCTATACTCGCCATGTTGCGCAACTCCTACGTTTATTTATAGAGAAAATGTTCTAAAAATGTTACATTTCTTCGCGTAATAACAAACATAACTTAGTTGTAATTAGACACAATAAAATTACATTATCTTTCCTCAAATTCAACAAGGAACAGAAAAGAAAAGTGCACAACAACTACAAATAATCATAATAAAATACAGTCTGTAAAACACCTGCACTTGGCAAGTGGCAACAGATTAAATATATTTATGTAGGGCAAAAATCGGCAAAAATGTCTGTCATAGACTATAAAATGGACGCAAACATTGAGGAATGACACTATAGAGTCCTCGACAGCGTAACACTTTTGGAAAGCAATAGTTTTTTGACAGTAATTTTGGAGTGTTTACCATACCTATGAAAAATTCTCCCATTCGCTTGAATGAAAATATAACGCGTTCTGCGTTGCATTGCAGCCACTATAACTTCAGAAGTTCGTGGTTGGTCTGTAAAAGGTAGGACATCTGTACTATTCTGTACCCCAGAGTGAAGAATAGGGAAATAGGGAATATGCATATGTTGTCGAAAAATCTAGAAATTACTTTTTATGATAGACTCCTGTAAACAGATCAAAAGGTGAAGGTCCCTTTTAGGTGGCCGAGTAATGAATACATTCTAGCGTGGCCACAGAATAATAGTATAGATTTCGTACCATTTACAGACCAACTACCTACGACTTTCTGAAGCTATAGTGGCGGCGATACAACTCAGAGCTCGAATGACATTGCGGTAACTACATTTCCTTACGGTATGCTTCTTATGCAATCATTAATATTTTGTTGTTAACCAGGTTTTATCTAGGAAAAAACCAGTCAGGTAAATAAAATAATCAAATAAAATATATGACACATTTATACAATATACATACATTCATTATTTCCATACAGGTAAAATTTACAATAGAAGAACTAGTAACGTGAATTACATATTGCAAAACCACAGAAACTGCATACTTGGACGACCCACTTTTGATCACGCGGCGAGCGAGCATTGCAGCGGTGCCGAGTCAGCGGCACGTGTTCAACTCGACACCGGCCTTACGCCAGGCGTACTTTGCGTCACTCTTGGTTCTAATATCGACCTGAGTACATAGCTTATAACTTAGAATAAATTAATGTAATATTTTATCTTAATAAATTACGTTAGAAAATTTTGGTTTTTTTTAAGTCCTTCGGCTGCTGCTAACGTAATTGGCGCAGTCGGTAGGATTTTAGAGTCAGTGCGCGGCGGTCGTAAGCTCCAAAAATCGTTGCTATATACGGCTTGAATCCGATAGTCGCTGATTGGCTCCTAAGCCTTCATCTAAAATCCGAATCTACGTGGCGGCGGTACCCAAGGACGAGTATCCAGCAATCGATACGCGGAGGAAACCAGAATGCAACTGTAAGTACACAGAAACTTTCTTTTTGTGTTGCTTCCTTTTTTCTAAGCCTTATCCTATAAGTATCCACCATTTTCCACCCAGAGAATAGGGGCCCTAGCGAGACTGCATCGAGACAGTCTCGCCGTAATAGAGAATTAGATAGTGTTAGAGAAATAGAGAACCTACATTTAGATTTATTATATTCCGAAATGCCTCATGACCCAGATGTGATTTATAAGGCTTTGCGCCCAGTGCCGGATTTCGATGGTAATCCGAACGTACTCACTAGGTTTATTAAAATATGCGACCAAATTGTAACAACTTATATGAGCCGCGAGTCCGGTAGTGATTTGCCTAACTTGTGCTTATTAAATGGTATATTAAATAAAATAACCGGACCCGCTGCTACAATTATCAACTCTAATGGCATTCCTGATAATTGGCAAGGAATTCGTGACTCCTTAGTTAATAATTTTGCCGACCAGAGAGACGAGACCGCGTTGTATAACGACCTTTCCTTGGCAACGCAAGGCCAGAAAACTCCACAAGAATTCTATGACCATTGTCAGTCGTTATTTAGCACAATTATGACCTACATATCGTTGCATGAAACGGTTGCGACCACTATAGAGTCGAAGCGTACGTTATATAGGAAACTCACTATGCAAGCCTTCGTAAGAGGTTTACATGAACCTCTAGGTTCTAGGATTAGATGCATGAGACCCACCACTATAGAGAAGGCATTGGAATTTGTGCAAGAGGAGTTAAATATTCAATACTTGCAACAACGTAATAACGAAGTGCACTCTAAAGCCCATCCCTTGAAAGCTCAAGCTCCAATTCAAATGCCTCCTCCACCAAAGCAAATGTTTCAACCTGCAAACATGATGTTAGCACCTGCTACTCAGAGACCAATGTTAATGCCACCTCAGCCATTTAAATTCGTTCCGCCTCAGAACCAATTTAGATATAATGCCGGCCCACAGAATCAACCTCAATATCGCATGCCTACACGCACTCAACAGATGTTCAGTGCACAACCACCAAATTATAACGCGCATAGTAATACCTTCCGCCTTGCCCCTCGTAATCAACCTCATAATTTTGGCCCGAGACCTATGAGTGGTGTGCAACATTTTACACCTAGAGCTTTGCCCCCGACGGGACTTAATGGACATGATTGGCGTAAACATGGTAACCCACCGCCGACAAACTATTTTAAAAGTCGTGAAATGAACTTTAATGAATGTGCTAACGACGGCTATTCGGGTTATGTCGACTATTATTATGATCATCATGACTCTAACTACTGTCCTGATTATTACGAATACCCTGCGTACGCGTATGATTATAGTGAGCCCGTTGACCATGAGCAGTACGGCCCCGAGTTAGTCCAAATTCATGATTACTTGAATGACACATCGTTTGAACCGCAGCCTTCCACTAGCCATCATGAAAATTTTCAGAAGGCTTCAATATCAGACAGGCCAAAATAGAAGTTAATTTACAAACTCAAAGACAACTACCATTTATTCAGATTTCGAACCCCCCACTAAGACTTCTCATAGATACCGGAGCAAATCAATCTTTTATAAGCCCGGATGCTGTAGAAAAATTTTACGCTCATATACAGTTAAACTATGATCCGTTTGAAGTTATAAACGTTCACGCTGTCAGTCGAAATGACTATTCCATTACCGTACCCTGCTTTGCTGAAATCAATGACGTCGAACCGATAAAGTTATTCGTTTACAAGTTTCACAATCATTTTGACGGTTTAATTGGCCTTGACTTGTTAACGAAGTGGGAAGCTAAGATTGATTTAAAAGCGTTACACTTAACTACCAAGTCAGCGGTGAATCCAATCTTGCTATACAATTCACGAAACGTCAATTTGTATGAGGATATAATTCCAGCAAACAGTTCGAAATTGGTTAGGATACCTATTGATGCTTCTGACGGTGAAGTTTACATTCCCGAACAAATTTTATGTAACTGTGTCATTCATGAATGCGTAACCAGCGTATCACAGAACAGAGGTATCTTAGAGGTCGAAAACGCGAGTGATAACGACGTTGTATTCTCTCTAGATCGTCCGGCTCACGCGGAATTGTTCAACGTCGAGTGCACTGAACAACCGCACTCGCGCACTAGAGAAGTCTTATCGCGACTTCGTACAGACCACCTGAACGAGGAAGAAAAGGCTAACTTGATGGCTCTTTGCTCTAAATATCATGACGTATTTTATATTGAAGGTGAAAACTTAACTTTCACTAATCAAATAAAACATCGTATTCGTACAACCGATGAGATCCCGGTATATACAAAGAGTTATCGCTATCCTTTTGTTCATCGACAAGAGGTCAGTGACCAGATTAACAAAATGTTAGCCCAAGGCATTATACGTCCTTCCGAGTCCGCGTGGAGCTCACCAATTTGGATCGTTCCCAAAAAAGCGGACGCCTCGGGTAAACAAAAGTGGCGTCTAGTGGTTGATTTTCGCAAGATCAACGAAAAAACCATAGACGATAAGTATCCAATCCCTAACATAACGGATGTTTTGGATAAGTTAGGTAAATGCCAGTACTTTACCACCCTGGATTTGGCGAGTGGGTTCTATCAGGTGGAAATGGATCCCGCAGATATCCAGAAGACGGCATTCAATGTAGAACATGGCCATTTTGAATTCCTCAGAATGCCTATGGGGCTGAAGAATTCACCTTCCACGTTTCAAAGGGTAATGGATAATGTACTCAGAGGGCTCCAGAACCAGATCTGCCTGGTATACCTTGACGATATTATCATCTTCAGCACCTCGCTACAGGAGCACATGATCAACCTGGAAAAGGTGTTCCAGCGACTTAGAGAATCCAACTTCAAAGTCCAGATGGACAAGTCTGAGTTTTTGAAGTTGGAAACAGCCTATCTAGGTCATGTTATCAGTAGCGAAGGAGTGAAGCCTAACCCTGATAAAATAGTGGCCATAGAAAAGTATCCTATGCCTAAAACACCCAAAGAGATAAAACAGTTCTTAGGCTTATTGGGTTACTATCGTAAATTCATTCCAGATTTTGCACGCATTACAAAGCCGTTAACTCAGTGCCTCAAGAAGGGCAAGAAGATCACATTTGACCCTGGATATGTTAACAGCTTTGAGAAATGCAAAACTCTGCTGACGAACGATCCAATACTCAAGTACCCAGATTTTAACAAAGAGTTCGTCCTTACTACCGACGCCTCTAATGTAGCCATTGGCGCTGTTTTGTCCCAAGGGCCTATAGGCTCCGATAGGCCTATTTCCTATGCATCTCGTACACTCAATGACAGCGAGTTAAACTACAGCACCATCGAGAAAGAACTTCTCGCTATAGTGTGGGCCACTAAGTATTTCAGACCCTACCTTTTCGGAAGGAAGTTTAAAATACTTACTGATCACAAGCCACTACAGTGGATTATGAGCTTGAAAGAGCCAAATTCACGCCTCACTCGATGGCGCTTGAAACTCAGTGAGTACGACTTCACTGTAGCGTACAAGAAAGGGAAGTCCAACACGAACGCTGACGCCCTTAGCCGTATAGAGATTCATAATGAGGAGACCAACTCCCTCGCAGTGAACCCTTCAGAAGAACCTGATGGTAACGATGGTTCTACAACCGTGACAGTCCATACCAGCCAGGAAAATCCTATATTAGAAGTCCCTATAACTGATGACCCACTAAATAAGTTTCATCGTCAGTTAGTGTTCACAATTGTTAGTGATGTGAAAAGACGACCAGCAGTATCAAAGCCCTTTGATGCTCATACTCGCGTTGCCGTACAAGTCACCGAATCCAACTTAGAACAAGATGTTATTAACGCTATAAAAGAATACGTAAATCCAAAGGTTAAAACAGGAATTTTAATTGATCCTCCATTAGGCTTGTACTCCATTATACCGATAATACAAAATCACTTCAAGAGCTCTGCAATGAACCTTGTTCTCGCTAAGGTTGAACTTGAAAACGTTAAACCTTACCTAAGGCAGCAAGAAATTATTAAGCACTACCATGACGGCAAAACCAACCACAGAGGCATCAACGAGTGCTATCTGTCTCTTTCTAGGAAATATTACTGGCCGAAGATGAAGGAACAGATAACCAAATTTATCAATGAATGCACTGTTTGTGGTCAAGGGAAGTACGACCGCAATCCCGTTAAGTCGCGGTTTAATATTGTTCCACCTCCTAGTAAACCACTAGAAATAATACACATGGATTTGTTCACGGTAGATAGCGAAAAATACGTAACGTTTGTCGATGTGTTTTCTAAGTACGGACAGGCCTACCATCTACGCGATGGCACAGCTATCAGTGTGCTACAAGCTTTATTAAAGTATTGCACACATCACGGCTTACCTTTAACGATTGTGACGGACAACGGCACGGAATTCACAAACCAACTATTCTCAGAATTCCTACGTACACATAATGTAAATCATCATAAGGTTCTTCCACACTCACCGAACGATAATGGCATTGTAGAGCGGTTCCATTCAACTTTGCTAGAACATCTTAGACTCTTAAAGTTACAACGTAAAGACGAACCAGTAGCCAATCTTGTACCTTACGCTATTATCGCCTACAATAGTTCAGTACATAGTTTTACTAAATGCAGACCGTTCGACATAATTACAGGCCACTTTGACCCAAGAGATCCAGTAGGCATAGATGTGACACAACATTTATTACAGCAATATACTCAGAATCATAGGGATCAAATGAAACTGGTTTACGAAATAGTCAATGAGTCAGCTTTACACAATCGTACAACTTTAATAGAAAACCGGAATAAGGACAGGGAACCCGAAGTTCAATACGAACCACAGCAGCAAGTTTTTATAAGGAATCCGCTTGCTAGCCGACAAAAATTAGCACCGAGATATACTAAGGACACAGTCCTTGCTAATTTGCCCATACATATTTATACGTCAAGGAAACGTGGCCCAGTGGCCAAGGCTCGCATTAAGCGAGTACCTAATAGCGCTAAATTGTTTCAGAATTCTGCTGATGATGATGGCGCATCTTGTTCGAACGCAAGAGATAAGACTTGAGAGTCTTAGCGACGGTCCGGGACTCCTTCCTTATAAATTAGGGCGAACTCGCCTAGTTACACATTATCATAGTTTTTTACAGTATATACGGATTGATAACATAGAATATAAAGCTATCGCGGTTAAAACACAGTTATTAGAATTCGAACGAAGGTTGAATAATGATACTCTAGCGTTATATGAGCTTCAAATTAATTATTTATCGCAGAAAATAGATCGGGTGTTAAAACATTTAAGAGGTTTAGAGCCTAGCCGTGCAAAAAGAGGTTTAATTGATGGTTTAGGATCTGTAATCAAAAGTCTTACAGGTAATTTAGATTATCAGGATGCTATTAAATTTGATAACGCAATAAGAAACTTAGAGAACAACCAGAATAAAGTAATATCAGAATTTAATTCGCATATTAGCCTCAGTAAGGAATGGATGACGCAACATAATGACGTTATTGACCAGTTAGTTAAAAATCAGCAATCTATAAATTCTACCTTAGAACTCTTATTAAGCAGTAATGCCTATAGAGACACTAGCCTCATTAAATATGCACAGTTCGCTCAACTTTTGACTATTATAACGGAAAACGTAGACGATTTATTAGGGGAGTTAGTTAGAATAGAAAATATTTTAGCTCTTGTGCGCGCCTTAAGCACGCACCATTCTATGGTAGATATAGATACGTTAGGTAAAATGATAGAAAGGCTAAGGAATATATATGGGGATAGTAAAGTGTTAGATTTAGACTTACGCGATTATTATAGTATTATAAAGCCTGGGTCTTATTATGTTGAAAAACAAATTGTCATAGTATTCAAAATTCCGATAGTTAGCTCGATTACGTTTGAATTATACAAGCTCTCAGTAGCCCCGAATAGGTACAATCAAATCCTTATTCCACCCTCACCTTTCCTAGCAACCAATAAGGAAGCGTATGCGTACATGGAGGCTGAATGCCCGAAGGTAGACAAGCAGTACCTCTGCGTAGAAGATACCATCAACAGAGTCCAGAACCAACAAGACTGCACGAGAGAACTCATCACCAACCACGCACTGGGAGGCGCCTGCAACCTGACCACCGTGACGCTGGAGAAGGAAGCCATGGAACAACTTGACGCCGGGAACTATGTTATAACATTCCCTCGTCACACGAAAGTTCATCTGCGCTGCAGAAGGGAAGAATATAGGCAACTACAAGGGAGCTACTTAGTAACAATACCGCTAAATTGCACTTTGATGACGTCAGAATTGACGATAGCCAACGAGAATGATCAAGTATCCGGCCAGCCATTGTTAATCACCGACATCTCATACAACTTTAAGCCAGAAGCCACTCCTCGGCACAAGATTTCACTTCAATCCATAGACTTGAGGAAACTGCATGATGCCTACAACCAAGTCATGCTGCAGCCAAATATAGAACGAGACACGCTGGCGGACAATGCACTTTACCACACCACTATACCTTTTTACGTGGTAATAATCGGTGCATTCGGACTAGCACTGATCGCGATTACTCGACGTTACAACTTGTGGAAATGCACCAAACCTGACCAGAAACCTGTTCCTCCGAAGCATGAATATGAAGACCCCGAAAACCCTGCGGCTTTTCCAGCAACATTTTCAGTAAAAGTTGGAAAATAGTTGCTGATCTGCGGGTGGAGGAATTACATATTGCAAAACCACAGAAACTGCATACTTGGACGACCCACTTTTGATCACGCGGCGAGCGAGCATTGCAGCGGTGCCGAGTCAGCGGCACGTGTTCAACTCGACACCGGCCTTACGCCAGGCGTACTTTGCGTCACTCTTGGTTCTAATATCGACCTGAGTACATAGCTTATAACTTAGAATAAATTAATGTAATATTTTATCTTAATAAATTACGTTAGAAAATTTTGGTTTTTTTTAAGTCCTTCGGCTGCTGCTAACGTAATTCGTGGCTAAATAATAATTATTAATAAATCATTTATTTCAGACAAAATAATATAAGTAATAAATTCTCGATTTTTTAATATTGTCTTTATAAATCTCCCGATTCTTCATAGTGCACTTCCCGTTTTACGAAAATTGGACCTGGCAACACAAATGTTATTATGCATTTGTCCGATTTTGTTCCCTTTAATAAATTTATAATATTCCCGGTGTTTTTCTCGAGTTTGTGTTTATTGGACATCTAATTTAGCTGTGCCAAATAATTGTTTTCAGAGTTAACTCCTTTTTGCACTGTTGTGTTTTTCTTCATGAACGATTTATAGGTTATATTTGAATCTCACCACACAGGTGTGGTGCACTGTTATAATATTATTATTATTTTAATAGTGTTATACAAACGACAGAACGAGTTCCCTTTCTCCCGAATAACGAGAACCGAACCCGACTTTTGTTGGGAAAATGAAGTGAGATGGAAGCCAATGCCTTTAGCAGATAAAAATGCAGTCATCCCAACATATACTTTTGCAGGTTTGTGAACAATATTATGTATTCGTAATCCAAGTGTAATGAAGCATAATTAATTGAGTCTAATCCATAATTGATATTTTGTTAAAGATTCCATGTCACAACCCAACTACTTTGGAACCACCATTTCCAGTATAATACTCTAATTAAATGTAACTACTGAAGAATTATTTGCAGTACATGGGTAGGTGTATCTCTAAACAGTTACAATGTATATTAATAACTGAGTAAAACAAGGTCTCCGAGTCAAATCAGCATTTGTTTGACAACAACTTGCATACTGTTGATCAAATCTGCATAAAATTTATTATGTATACCTTATTATTAGTATTTCAAGTAAATACAAGTTTTAAGTTCAAATATGAGCAAAATCGGTCAAAGTGTTGTAAAGTCCAGTTGTGGTCGAACTAGTACTTTTTAAGGTGTGTACTCACTACAAACAATTAGCTTGCAAGAGAAGAACATGCTTAAATTTAAATGGTTTTATTCATACAGTACATTTACTGGTGAACTTTGTCAACATACAATACAAATAAAAAGAATCAGTAGACAGGTACCTGAAATCAACTAATACTTCAGCTACATACCTATTGGCCGCTTTGGTTAACTAAGTGGACAATTTTCCTGTGGTTAATATAACTTTAGGTACACGCTCTGACTTCTTCTTAATAACTTAAATTATATAATTAGTATAGTTTTTTTTTCTTAGATCTGACATCGGCACTATCAAATGATGAGCAGAATCGTGACTCCAAAACAGGAACACTCACCAAAACTATGTGGTATGCATCTTTGATCATTTTAGTCATTATTAATATAAAATAACTGTAATTAAAGTAAAGAGCCTTAAGCGACATCCGAAGAATATTTCTTGAAATGTAAAAAGCATGTAAAAATGTACATGTTGACTTGACTTCTTGTTTTATGGCTTCTGTCTTATTGTCAAAATCCTGCCAATGTCCTTGTCATTCTTATTTCATAAACTTTAAAGAAATTTTGTTTGTATACTAAGATACATAAGATATGATACATACTGGGTATATGGGAGAATCTATCTGAATTTAAATGTAAATGTTTCGATGTTTCAGAGTGTGCGAGGCAGTAGCAACGGTCTCCTGCAGATGACTGCTTCTTGTGCTGACAATGACATGACTGCACAATCCAAACACACTGGATGTGAATAATCACCTGTATTATCAAGTAACTTTTGATTATGTGGACATTTGAGAGATTTAGTACCTGTTATTTGTATATTATAAAATAATTAGAAATGTTAAACATATATTCATAAGTACTATGTTACATTGTGCTTTATTATTTTCCTGCCTATAAATACAATTGAAAAAAGTAGGTGAGTGAACCCGTGCAGATAGACAGCACTATAAGCGTACTGCCTATGCCAAAAAACTAGTTCATTATCAAAAAAAAAAAGTAAACGTCATGTTCTAAATTAGCTGATCCAAGAAGGACCAACAAAATGTACTACAGATTGCTGTCTATACGTAGTATACTTTCTAGTCTGTACCAGGGGGGGGTCAACTCTGTAAGGATTGGTTGGCTCAGTAGGTGGGTTTGTTATAGAGTTCCCAGTACGAAGGAATAAATAAAAATGTTCGATGCTGAAATGGCAACACCAAAGTTTTATGTTGACGTTAATGTCATATTTGTCAAAGTATACTTCCGATTACTTCCTAGTCTGTGGTTTGAACATAACAGCAAGTACTCATAGTTCGCCATTAGTTTTGTTTTTTGTGGTGTTATTATACGTAGTATCTCTAACTAGTCTGTGGTGTTATTTCACACAACTTTCAAGTATTTCTGTATGTACTTACGCTGCATTATGAGTGTTATTTCGAGCCTAGTGACATTTTAGCCTAGTGACTCTTTATTTTATGTGTGATAAATCAGTGGACCAGTCAGAAAAAGAAATGAAGAACAATAATATGCCTATGCCAACTGAACAAACCCCAACTACTTCAACGGAAATCTCTCACATTGAGATGCCCACTGCACAAATTGCTGAAACTGGAATTACTCAACAACCTGGGCCTTCAAGAGTGTCCCTAGATGTAAGTTTAACCTACAAAATATTTTTTTCTAGCCATAAGCTTTTAAAAATGTCATAAACATTAACGACTCAATGGATTTGAGTGAAATTCGGAATGGAAATACTTTTTACTCCAGGAAACCACTGGTGAAACCCCAGGACGCAGCTAGTATAAGGATCAACTATTTGACTTATATTAAAATGTATTTCATATTCTGGCTGGCAGAGTCTAAAGAAAAGGTGTATGCATCCTGAACATGATAAAATGAGAATGAATCCGTCTGGTTATGACACAAAAAAATCTAGCGAGTAATTAATCAACTGATTTATTTAGAAATGTATTGTTTAAGCTTTGTGATTGAATTGGTATATTTCTGGCTTTACAGGTAGATGTGAATGCTCAAACCCCCGTCTGTCAGATGAAGATGCCTGGCATAGAAATTGGCAAGACATATTTTTACGGAGAATGGCGGAAGGCAATGAGGTACGGGGGGGGAGGGAGCTTTTCATATAGCAACTCAAACTTATACAACAAGTTCATTCAATGTTCATTCTTTGTGTGAGCGTGAATGCACAGCAGTTTCTTCTTGTTGTTTGTGGATCGTTGGGTATGTGTCGTTAGAACGCAAAATGCCATTGTCATATTGTCTTAGTACAATAACATAACGCGTGTAGTTCTGAAACACCACCAGATGGTCCAGGAAAAGGTCGCAGTGTTCCTGGCCACCCGCCGCCACCGCTAGAAGGTGACGATTTTATATCGCCGGCGGAGGTGAAGAGGGCCGTGCTAAGACTACCGGGAAAAAAGGCACCAGGGTTAGACGGCATTACAAATGTCGTCCTAAAAGAACTACCCACGAAGGGCCTGGTGTCTATAGCGCGGCTCTTCAACGGAGTCCTGCGTACCCGTTGCTTCCCCTAGGAATGGAAGACTGGTAGGGTAATCGTGCTGCCGAAACCAGGAAAGGATCGCCGATTACCCGCTAGCAGCTACAGACCCATCACACTGCAACTCCCGGCGACCTAGCAACCCTACTCCGTAGTCAGTGGGTAGGTACCATTGAGGTCTCGCACTATTCCTCAATGGTAGGTACTTATGATGACCAAGTCCAATAGTTTTATTATGAAACTATATAGGTATATGGAACTTTCATATTTAGGTACATTGTTAGGTTAGTGTAAAGAAAACAATTTACCCACAAATATTGTCATAGAAAAATAGTATTCGTAAGTTGATATAGAGATCACACTTATCCAGCGCCGCTGCGCCCGCAGCCGGCCGGCCCGAGCATGCCAGGCGCCCTAGGCGAATAACAGGCATGGCGCCCCTTGAAGTAAACATTTCTTTATCGAAAACGAAAACCTATCTTTTAATAACAGTTCCTAGGCATCTACGCAGATATGTTTAGATGGACGCGCAAGCTAAGCGAATGCAATTTTTTTAGGCATATTATTACAATATAAATAAAGTATGAGGAGAATGAGCTACAAAGTATGGGGCAAATCAATAATAAGACATTAAATTTAGTAATAGGAGAGGTTTTGTAGGTTATCTAGGTAGGTACCTAACAATAATCAGTCGAGTTGTTTTTTAACTTCTCGATTAGATTTAGAATAAGAACAAGAGATTAAATATCATAGGTATAAAACCATGAAACAAGAAGCTTCCCACACTCTTTTCTCTAGGTACCCAGTAATTTTATACCTACTAGCCGATACCTGCGAAACCGCGTAGAGTTAGCTAACTATTAGAGGTACCTTTCAGTTGTTCCTTATGGAACTGTTCGTTTTTCTGGGATGTAACGTAAAAGTACCCACCTAGGTCTTATATAAGTACTTCCTATGTACCCATTTTCATACCAAACATCAAAATCCGTTTAGTCAATAACTGGCCCATAGTTTTACGTTACAATCCGTAAATTAAAGCCATAGAATACATAATACTGCTAATTATAATTATAGGTATTTATTTCTATTAAAAATATCTTCATTATTACTATTACTAAATCTATTATCTGTGATGTCGCGCGATGTGTTTACACAAGCTGTCCATGTACACGGTCACACATGCAAAACTATAATTACCAAGACAATTTGCAACTAAACATGCAATATTAGTCTTTATGGTCATGAAAATAAGGACATAAGCGTACGGAAAACATAAATAAGTCTCCGTAAAAATAATGTAAACAAACGAATTTTACGTCAAAAATGTATAACACATAGACAAAACAGATGAACACATAGAAAGAAAACATCACACACATACACGAATCCTTGGGTCTGTGATTGCCAGGAGAGAAACAATAGCTTAATTGCCATGTGTATGCGAAACATTAAGGTTGTACATTCACCATCGTACATTTCAACATTTTAAATTAGCTTTGCAGGTTAATGTTAGGAAATAAACAGTAGTAGCGATTAAATATTGCTGGGTATATTTGATTTTTGAACAAATGATTTTAGAATCGAACATTTTAGTTAAGTAACATTAAAATCTTAATGAAGCCAGTTTATTTAGTGGAATATCTTTCGTTGATGTAACTTTCTTAATATTCATAAGTCAGTCCAGCTCGACTTTATAAAATGCACACATTTCATAGTTTTGGAAAATTGAGTATCCTCTTTACACTTCAGTTTTAAACATCCATCGTACCAATTAATTTTGTGTGTATAGGCCTTTAATGGTCTATGGTTGTCCAATTGCTTCTCCTTGTATGTAGTTAGTTTAGTTTTAGTAAGTAGAGTGTAGTTTGTTTTCAGTAATAAAGGCAATCGCCCGTTATAAAAAAATGTGTGTTCATTCGTGCTTATATTTACTCTGTACGCAGAAATGATCCCGTCCTATGACGTACCTACCGTACCTACGTACCAAGTACGTACCAAGGTACGTACAGTACAACTGTCACATCCGTCATGAGGTTTTTTTTTTCTCCGTAAAAATACTTTGTTCGATAGAAATTGTCTGAATAAGTCTGACTCAAATTATGTACATTTCAAGCATAGCATAACATTTTTTAAATAAGTGTACCAACCTATATGTGTATTGCATTATTTGGTTCCTGGTTTGTATTGTGTAATGTATGCAATCCACTGAAATTCTTTGTACGCAAATTATATGGTTATAAATAAAGCTGAATATGTTTTATACTACGGTTTCATTTTGTTCCATCCCTAAATAACACGAGCTCGTTCCAAAATAAATTACTTATTCATATTATTATCGAAACAATGTCGCTTATAATATGCATTAGTAATTTACTTTTGAATGAGCTCTAAAAGCTCTTCATTGATTTTCTTAACCTAAGCCCATTTGCAAAAGGGTCCCACGAGCGGCGCTAGTCATACTTTGAACCACTTTTTTACTATGGCCGCATTCAGAAATCACCCAGTTAATGTAATTATTACCCTAACGCCGTTCAGAAATGACTCGGGTGAACTTTGACATTTACCCTGAGCCGTTCAGAAAACCAATTGGGGAGAGTAAAAGTTCACCTGACAGGTGAAAATATTCACCGATAAAAAAGCGGGTTACGATTCTCACCTGCCAGGTAATAGTTGTCAGTTGTCATTTTCCTTTACATTTTGCAATATTTTTGCATTGATTTTTTGTACATATAAATAAAATAAGCGATTCGTGTATTTGAAGCAATATATAAGGTAAAATTCCGTTATTAGCCAAAATAACGCAGTTAAATCTGATAAACAAAAGCGCGGGAAATTTCGGTCTTGAAAATGATTGGTTTTGATTGGCTGGTTTATTGTATTACTCGATGCCCGTTCAGAAAGGCGTTGGTTAATTTTTAACTTGGCATTTCACCTTTAGAAGATTCTGATGCCGACGTTCAAAACCAGTACAATAACATTTTGAATAGCATCAAAGCAGCCAGTGAAAAAGTTAAATCAACAACAAACAAATGTAGGAAACTCAGTAATACTACTAAGAAACTAATTGAAGAGAGACAGAATCTTGTCCTTCACACACCTGAATACAGCATTAAAGATAAAGAAGTCAAAAGAAACATACGCAAAGATATCCGAAGCTATAATGTAGAATTAGTTCGAGTTGCTTTAGAACGAAGTCAATCTTTAAGAACAGCTATTAGAGGCACAGATACTGGTCGAACATCAATAGGCTCTTTAAGGGACAGCCAAGGTGTGAAACAAGGAGACAGAAATAAAATAATCCGAATCACCACCGAATTTTATAAGTCTCTTTATACCGATGAATGCAACGCGCTCCCTCAACAAGGTACTGAAGCTTACTTATGCTCCGAAAATATCACGCCGATAACGGGCTATGAGGTTCACCAGGCGTTAGTCAGCATGAAGTACAGCAGAAGTCCAGGCGAAGACGGTGTGACCACCGAAGCGCTCAAAGTTGGGGAACCGACCCTCTTACCGAAAATAACTAACCTTTTTAACTCTATATTAAAATCTGGCTCTTTTCCCACAAAATTTTGTCACTCTAACATTATACTTCTTCATAAAAAAGGGGATAAATCCGATTTATCCAACTATAGACCTATCAGCCTTGTTTCACACATTTATAAAGCCTTTATCAAAGTCCTCGAAAACAGGATATCCGGGAAACTAGATTTAAATCAACCAACAGAGCAGGCTGGATTCCGCCGTGGCCTGTCGACCACCGATCATCTCCACAGCCTGAATCAGATCATAGAAAAGTACTACGAGTACAACTTGCCTCTCTATCTTGCCTTCATTGACTACTCCAAGGCGTTTGACAGCCTACATCACACATCAATATTCAACGCATTACAAAACCAGGAAATAGAAAACACTTACATACATATTTTACCAAATATCTACCGTAACAGCACCGCAGCTATAAAAATGCACACCACCGGACCATCTTTCCCCATTCAAAAGGGAGTAAAGCAGGGCGACCCACTGTCTCCCAAACTTTTCACCGCGACTTTAGAGGAAGTCTTCAAAACTCTGGCAGCTACCTGGGAAGGGAGAGGCATCGTCGTTGGCGAGAAGAGGCTTACAAATCTCCGCTTTGCCGACGACATTGTTCTATTCTCTTCCTCAGCAACAGAACTCGGATTGATGATCAACGAACTCAACAGGGCGAGCCTCGAGGTGGGCTTAAAGATGAATATGTTGAAGACCAAGCTTATGACTAATAGCACAAAACGTAGGTTGGAAGTCGAAGGGGTAGAGATTGAGTATGTCCATGAGTACCTTTATCTGGGCCAATCAGTCTCTTTCCAGGCGCGGCAAGATAAAGAAGTTGCTAGACGCACCGAAAACGCCTGGAAGAGCTATTGGTCCATGAAAGACCTAATGAAGGGTACCCTTCCTCTTACCTTAAAAAGGAAACTCATGGACATATGCATTCTCCCCATTCTCACCTACGGTGCTCAGACTTGGTCTTTAACGGAGCATCAGAAGCACACACTCGGGGTTTGTCAGCGAGCAATGGAGCGCAGTATTCTGGGAGTCAAGTTATCAGACCGCATTAAAAATAGCATACTGCGCTCTAAGACCCAAATCGCCGACGTTGGTCAAAAAGCTGCCAGCCTGAAATGGGACTGGGCTGGACACGTTTGCCGTATGTCAGACGAGCGATGGGCCAAACTCACAACTGAGTGGACCCCACGCAACGCTACCCGACGACGCGGCAGGCCCAGAAAAAGATGGCGGGATGAACTGGAATCCTATTTGATGGGATGGCAAACAATAGCCCAGAAACGTGAGGAGTGGAAGGAGGGTAGGGAGGCCTTTGCCCAGCAGTGGGACAAACCAGGCTGAATAATAATAATAATAAATTTCACTGAGATTAACTGACAAGTATTCACTCGTGAACATTTACCCATTTCTGAACGCGGCCTATGAAGTTGCGATTCTTCTTCAGTATTATTGTTCTGTGGTCTGTGCTTCCTAGTGCTTCCTAGTCTGTGCATTAGCTCCTAGATAAAAATTGTACTTTAGCTATTGGTGGCTACTGGTTAAGCCTAGATAAAAATTGTATTTCTGGTTAAGTCTGGTTATTATCAAAATTGTTTTAAAGTAATAAAATATGTTTCGCTTACCGTTCGGTGAAAGAGTCGATCCTATGGAGGAGAAGCGGCAGGCGCGGCAGAACACTATCAACAACGTGATCACTTTCTGTATGCTCTGCGCAGCCATCAGAGTTGGTGAGCTATTTTAAGTGCCAGAAATATTAAAATGTTCATCTTCATTCGAGTTCGATTACCTACGAACATTGTAGGTTATAACCATCTTCGTCTTTACTGCACGATGGAGGTACCTAAAACAGTCGTGACACTCTTTATTTTTTGTGTCTGATTGGCAGCAATCTAAGACAGATTGCTTACAAGATGGATCTAAAATCCAATTGCAGATTGCATTCAACAACTTGTACAACTTTATCATTCATATTTTTTGTTACAAGTCATTCTTATCAAAATCACGAAAATAGTTTTATAGCTCGCAAGCTTTACCATCAAATAAGCAAAGAAACACCCCGGCAATACAAAAGAAAGTTGTGTAAATTCCCCTAGAGTACAAACGATGAATTTCGTGACTTGAGTTTAGTAGCTAATAAGATTTGGATCATGACTTTGTGTAAATGTACATGTTAATATGAAGGTTGCGGTATGAGTCGTGTCAACAGTGCACTTCTTCTTCATGTATTTTGCCTATTTTATATGTTATCCATCTCTTGTGGTGATCAAATAAACATTTCAATTTTGAAATAAATGTTTCTGCTTGCTTTCTTCCTTTCAATATCAAAGTAGAACCCTCCACCCATCTTGTCACTACAAACATATTTTCTATACTGAATCTATTTATTTATCTATAATATAAAACCACTAAACTGAAACAGCAAGGCAGTTTTTTTTGAGGGGCAGAAGGGGATGTGGGTTAAGTATGGAACTTTCCGCTTCTGCCAAGTTTGTAAGTTGGTACTAACAAAATGGATTATACCAGACTATGTTAATGACTTTTATTATTATTACTAATGTGATCAATTTTGAAACTTTTCGACACCCATTTTTATTTATTTACTTCAACTGTGACGTATTCATTTTTTATATATTTAATGTCCTGTTATTAATTATTTTACTCAATTCTGTTTTCTTTTTAAATAGGTATTATAAATTTTAAAAAGCAAACAGTATTTTTATGTTAGCCAATTGGTTGTAGTTAATTAGTGTAATTGACAAAGCAGTACTAGTTTGTAAAAAATAAATAAATAAAATGCTTATGTCTGGTACTGCGCGTTGTTTAAAACATACATTCTAATCGTTCTAATTGTACGCTGGACACAAATGTAAAGTGATCATACACATTTACACAACGTCATGAATCATGATCAAATTATGTACTAAACTCAAATCATGAAATTCGTCAAGTTTCCACGAGGAGTAGGTACGCACACTACCCTGAACAGTCAACATTCTTGCTAAACATACTTTTAACATTCCCATTGTTTTGCAAAAGAAATAAAAGCAGTAGTCTCATTATAAATCCACCAATGGGAAGGCCGTGAATCCAAATTCTCCAAAATAAATGAAATTTTGTAGGTTTGTAGAGAAGGTGACTAATCAGAACCTCACAAACTTATTTTAGTGTATATATAACCAGTTATGTATACTCTAAGCTCATAATATAGTATATCGTCAAAATGACAAATTTGGAAATGTAGTCTGATGGCAACTGAACTACTTAACGTTTATAAGAGAGATTATAATATGAAAATAAATCTGATCTAATCATCTCTATTTCTAATGATCTCGATTCATTCATATATTTATTTTGTATTGCCCTAAATGTGAGAAGAAAATGTAATAAATGTAATTATGTACAAAAGAGTGATAAGCATATTGCACAATTATATAACATAGATATGTTTATAAAATAAACTCTCAGAAATAGATTTTAAAATGTAAAAATGAAAGTCCATTTGCTTAATTCTAATTTCAAATTGGTATGAAATCAAACAGTGAACATTTAATTTCTTATTTATGTAAAACAACTATTTTGAAATGAGCGCCATTAGCCCATTAACGTGCTCATATTCATTTAATATTGAAATGTTCAATCACCTGATGCAGCATTGCGCGCGGGATCGCGTTGTTATCGTCCGTGATTCTATCAATGTTGCGGTAATGGATTGCCATCCGTGTTACATCTGTTCCCTGAGGAATTGTTCTGTTCTTTACAGCTGTTCCCTGAGTTGTTCTTCCTATATGAAGAGTATCATATGTCCTATTCCAGGACTTAAAGTGCTTACCAAATTTCATCAAAATCCGTTCAATCATTGCGGTGTTGTGTGGTAACAAACACACACACACACACTGAGACATTACTGAGACACACACATTGGCAACGGCTTGTGAGCCGCCGTCCAGTGTCTCACAAAGTGCGAATCCACACACTCGGCAAAGATGTTCAGGAAATTGTTGGTACTGCGAGTACAACGCGCAAACCTACAGGCAAGCATATTACACCTCACCGACAATGCTCTGCGCTCCCTATCTATGTCCTTGTCGTCAGACATATCCTCGGTAACCCAGTGGCCCAGGTACTTGAATTGCTTTACCTAGGTAAGTGGAGTTCCTCCCAACAAGACTGGAAGTTCAGGTTAAGTCTTATTGCCCGCCTTGAACAACATTACCTCACTTTTCTTAGCATTGTACCTGAGCCCATGAGTCACCGCATAGGACTCACAAAGGTTAAGCAGTCGTCTGAGAGCATCGATTGTTGGGCTCAGCAAAACCATGTCATCATCATAGCTAATATTATGCTCGTTAAATGGCAACTGTGTCATTGCCATTTAACGAGCATCCGACATTGGTTTTGCTAAGCTCAGAGATCAGCTGATTTATGTACAGGTTGAATAGCTAGGGAGTCGTAATCCCCCCCTGCCTCACCCCGCATTTCAACCTGTGCACATCCGAACACGAGCCCGCCCACCTAACGTCGTTTTTTTGATGTTCATACCAGAACTATTTTTTTATATAATGTCGATCACAAAATGACACTTCAAACATTACAATCTAGCCTAATAAGGCTAATAAGTAATTTGAATTCAACTTAAACTACTAAGTAGTGTAAAACTAAGAATATGTCCACCAACACTTTTCTTATTGTCTCTATTAAGGCGAAGACTCTATGTTCTTGTGTTCTTTACGTGTACCAGAACTTGAACATCTTTATTAACCCTTCGCATGTCGAACCCCCGGAACACCGCGACCCTCTGAATGTCCACCATCCTTGTATACTGCATTTTTTATTACGACTTAGCTTAGAAAAACGATAGTTTCATTTCTCCTATAATTATATCACGCATGTGATATATCGTTGGAAAGCTAAAACTTGACGCTTAATAATGACGTATAAATTACACAAATATTGATTCACACATTTTACATTTCGATTGCACTATTTTGAAGACTATTATTGTACGAGTCGATAACATAAATTAGATTTGTCATAACACTAATAAGATACCAATTAGCCACTTGTTTACATAACAATAAATCGCCGCGTTTGCGCTCCACGCGATAAGTGCCGTTGCATAGTGACGCCTAACGTAACTCTGTATCAATCTGTGACGCACGAACGGCCGCGCACGTATTAAAATAGCAATTTCTTAGAATTCATACGATAAGAAACAATACTGATAATAAAATCGAGTTCCTGGATAAATTTACAATAAACTTACCTGTGTTTCGTAGAATATTGAGTAAAATAAATACACAGTATCACTAAAAACATTGCCAAAAAGGCCACCATAAAAAGCGACACGATAATTTTCGCACTTTTTTCAACAAGATACTCGACAACTGGCTAAAACAGATAGTTTATACAAACACAACACGAAAAGTCCCACAAAATGATATATAACACATTACTATTCACTGTACTGTAATTTTATAACAAAAATTTTAAAATTGCACCAAATCGACACAACCGCCATAATGGCGGCCTCGCGTAAAACTAATCGACTATGCTCGGAATTAATTTTATTTTAAATTATTTTGCGGTTGGATGCCATGGAATCAAGTATTGTTATGTTGCCTAATATATGACTGAACCAATGACGTCTTTAGTTAGGCAACCAATCAATAAACATACATTTTTTGAACGAATTAAAATGGCGTGCGCCGTTAGAGACACACGTGTGTCTCGTTATGAACATTCGAAGGGTTAAATCAGGGGACAAACTCGATTCCGCCGATAGCTTTTGCCACATAGTGGCGTATGAAACAAGGTCAAATGCTTTTGACAAGTCCAAGAAACATGCATACACCGGTGTTTTATTACTCATGTAGTTCTGGACAGTATGCTTTAGATTCAGGATAGCAGCTTCTGTAGACAGTCCAGGCCTAAATCCGAACTGTGCATCGAGAAGCCGCAGATGCTTACTAAGGTGTCTGTCGAGCAAAACGTCCAGCACTTTAGCAATTATTGTCACTAGGGAGATAAGCCTGTAATTGAACTTGTCACATGCATCCCCCCGTCTTGTTTTTAATGATGGGCACTACAATGGTCTTCATAAGATCTTACGGAAGAAATGAGTGCCCCACACACAAACTATAGAACATCGCTAGAACTCTTAGAAGGTGATAACCAGCATACTTCAGATGCTCTATTCTGAGTCCATCATGTCCTGGCGATTTGCCCCTCGTCATGCCTTTAATTGTAGTAGCAACTTCTTCAGCCGTGAAATGAACATGTGAACCAAGGTGTTGGCTTTCAGTATACACCATCTGATGCAACTGCTTTATAGGCTTTACATAGAAATGCTCTCTGAACAAATTGGCAATCCCTGTTGGATCAGACACTCCATTCACGCTCACAGGTAGACTCGCTTTAGGATTTAGGGTTTAGAGTTGGGGTACATTTCACCTTTGAAAACTAAAAATTAGCCGCTTATCTTAAAACTTTTTGTTCTGTGTTCTGTATACTTTGAGTTTACTGTGACTTTGGGACGTCTGAAAAAGTTTTTTTTCTAAAACATATGGATACTTCGCCCGCAGAAGCCGCCCAAGTGGTGGCATTGCTGGATTCTAGACTTGTCAGCGTGTTGTGACTGAAAGATTGCATCTAAACCTGTCGTCTGTTCATAGAGTTCACAAACGCTATCGGGAGACTGGTTTGTTCACGCGCCGTTTAGGATCTGATCGGCAGGAATTGGGTCACTTCTGAGCGAGATGATCGATTTATTGTAACAACTTCTTTACGAAATCGACGCCTTAATGCTTTTCAACTGCAGCAGCTGCTTCATGCTGTACGTAGGATCGCTGTAAGTGACTCTACAATTGGGAGAAGGTTGAAGATACGTGGACTGGTACTGCACAAGCCAGCAAATGGGCCGAAATTAACTGCAAACCATCGAAGAGCGCGCCTTAACTTTACACGTGAGCACCTAAATTGGTCATACCTCCAGTGGAACAAAGTCCTCATTTCTGATGAGTGTAAAATTATGCTGTATGGTAACGACGGAAGGAACAAGGTTTACAGAAGAGAATGAGAACGCTTTGCACAATGCTGCATTGAAGAAAAGGTCAGCTATGGTGGCGGTTCGTGGACGGTTTGGGGAGGAATCAGCACCGACGGTAAGACAGAGCTTGTCTTTGTGTCTGGGCCACGTCTGCCTGCACTAAACAGTCATCGGTACATCGAACAGTGTCTTGAGCCTCACGTGATGCCCTATGCACATTTTATTGGCAACGGTTTCATATGAATATTCATGCACGACAATGCTAGGGCTCATACCGCGAGCGTCATACGAGATTATATTACCGAAGTCGGCATCTCTACACTGTTTTTAATTATGGTCAACGACTTGCCGAGGGCTGTGAGCGCTGCTCATGTTCGCGGACGACTTAAAGCTATACATGGCTGTGAGTGGTGACGCCGACGCCGCGATTTTGCAAAGGGATATTGACTCTGTGGGTGAGTGGAGCGATACTAACCAACTTCCTCTAAATGATGCTAAATGTAAGGTAATCACTTTCTCGCGCTCCCATCGTCGTTTATATGCCGCGTATTGTTTACAGACGCTCCACTGGAAAGAGTTATTGAAATTCGTGACCTAGGACTGACCTTAGATAGTAAACTTGACTTTCGAACACACATGACGAATATATGCAAAAAAGCTAGCAAAACACTTGGGTTCATAATGATGGTGGCTTCTCAATTCAGCGACATTCAAGTAGCTAAAGTGTTGTACACCGCATACGTCCGTAGTACTCTTGAGTTCCGTGCAGTCGTCTGGGATCCTTATGAAAGTAAGTATTCCCTATTGATCGAAAGGATCCAGCGTAAGTTTGCGCGATGGTTGTACAAACGAGCCTATGGATACTATCCCTTTTTGTACCCATCTGTGTTCGTAACAGTCGGAAAATATGGTCGGCTTGGACACATTAGAACTGCGACGTAAACTGCTGCTTATAGTGTATTCTTCACTACTATTCTTTGCTGCATAATACAGTAGACAACCCTACTGCAGTGGAACAGATGGCACTGCAGGTGGCGCGGCGCTGCCGTCGCGCCGCGCTGTGCGCCTCTGCTCTTTGCAAGGCCGCTCACTCGTACGTCCCGCGCCCGTAACGCGCCCACTGCGTGCGCGCAATATGCTTGGCGACATGATAGTTCGGCATGAAAATATTGACATTTTTACGGATAGAATTGGAGATTTTGTTGAAAATGCATATTTATATTTAAATTTACGTTGACATTCCAAAATTGTAATCATTTATTATAATTGACATTATTATTATTTGTATTCTAACATGTAATTGGCCCGCTACACGCTTTGGTTGTAGTGCTGTAAGTGTAACGGGCACCTCAATTGAAATAAAAAAATCTCCATTATGGAATGGCCAGCAAGAATCCCGGACATGAATCCGATTGAACATCTATGAGATGAATTAAAGAGACGAATTCGTACAAGAGATCCCTGCCCCAGAAACACTTAGCCAGCTGCAAAATGCAATCCAAGAGGAATGGAATGGAATGCCACAACATTTGATCGTGACTCTCATCCGATCGATGAAGAACCGTATGGAAGCAGTAATAAGAGCTCGGGGAGGGAATACATGTGGGAGAGTATCATGATTAAAAATAAAAATATTAATTTAAATTGTTTGACAACGATTGTTTTTCAAATAAGTTGCGAAATGACTAAAAGACTAGTCCAACCTCCCACCGAGCTATTCCCTATAAATACGCGTGGCAGTATTTCAGAGCAGTCAGTCTGTGCGTGACTGCCGGCACAGACGGAGCTCCGATATAATTGGATGTCAGGTAACTTATATCGTTACTATGTCCGTGTATGTATATAAATAATCTATATAATAAATAGAAATCTTAATAAATAGATACATTAATAAATAATAATTAGCGGTATGGTACGATAATGATGTAATATTGAAAAATATTGTTTTTATTGGTGTTATATCGTCCTATATTAAATTTTGAATAAATATAATTATTTGATTTGGAAGTATATCTGGTTTTTCTTAAGTAAACTCCCACATCAGAAGTGGGATCGGAATAGGCGTTTGTGTATTAACATATTTTGATTGAGTTTCAGTAACGATGTCTCGCCGTGATTATGACAAATCAGCCGCAATTCTTGAGACGTCTGATCTGGTCACACCTGATGAAAAAGCAAGGCCCTCTGTTCACGGGCCACGTTCAGAAACTCACCGGTCGAGTGACGACATAGATGATGAGGTCGCTTCACCTATCCCTGAAGTACTCTCTGAAACTCAACCAACGAGGAACCAAATGGACAACCTGCCCGGCACTACCATCAACCATAGTGGACCTTCTACGGGTGCCACTTCTCCTGGAATAAGCGTACAGGGCGGTAACTTTGTTCCTCTTGAATTTATGAAATCTATGATGAAAGAGGTGATGAGCACATTCCTACAAGCGAGCACAAGCGCTGCCCACACCCACACATACAAACTCAGTAATGCAAGCTTTACCAAGGGCGAGGAATTTAGATAACATCCACCTACCAACTTTAGATCCTGATGACCGCACCGATACGGTTCGAATATGGTGTCTTCATATAGGAGAATTGAAGTCGGAGTATCAGCTGAACGAGCGTGAAACACTGAACTTGGCTAGGAAGAACCATAAAAGACGAGCTGCAGATTGGCCCGACGCAACTATACTACGCTGACAAGTTGGGAAGAAATCAAACCTTACCTTATTCAAACTTTTGCACATGAATCCCGATATTATAATGACTTGATTGCGTTCCAAGGGTATATGAGTGACAAAGCGGAAAGCCTCTCTGAGTATGCATCCTGTAAATAGGAGCTCGCTAAGAAGGCTATTGGCATCAAGGTGATCGAGCTGCATTAAATGGACGCTGTGTTATCAGCCACCGTCTTTCAGGCAAGGAGGATTTAACGAGCGTGGCACATGGTAATCAATATATGGACAGAAAAACAACGATCCTAAAGGGCTAGAAAGGAACGGGTGAGCTGTATTGTTTTCTTATGACTGTGTTTTTATGTCCTCGGCACAGTAGTTTATTTAGGTCGATAGTCAATTTATTTGCTACTATGACCGGCGCGGTTGACCAATCCGTGCTTAGAAAAGATGTGTGTAATCCAGCCTTCATGTAAGCAGATTTATTTCGAGATACTTCCGTGTGTACGTTTACTCGCAGATACCTTCACCAGATGGCTGTATTTTTTAGTGACTGTCGAAGGAGCACATCCATTGACAAAATGGAGAAGAAATGAAAGAAATGACCAACTCCACGTGCAACGACTTGTCAAATCTAAGTTTATTCCTCTAGACAATTTTGGAATATTTGCGTTGAGACATGTTTTAATCAAGATGTACAGACAGTACATGAGGGGAACACGTAATGTTTTAACTCTTTTTGTTATCCGATTACCAAGCTATGATTTAATTTTGAAGTAGGTAATGTGCTACCTTTGTGTTGTTGGTTTCCTATCGCGTTTGATATCGGTGATAGCAATAAACACATTCAAATCTATACTCTACTTTTACCGTTCAAATTTACAAAATCCTGTAGTATGCATAGGCATAGGCCTGTTCCAGGGCACGCAGCCACTACCAGCTACCCTGCGTGTAACGTAGTTCCATGTAGTCGCAGTATGTCACACAAAGGTTGCCAATTCGCAGTCTCCACTCTAGAACACGTCTTCCTCAACATTTATCAGTTCTGATGACCAGCCGTTTCAAATTCAGCTCCGTAATCGGCAGAGCTATGTTGTTTTTTTTTGTTATCTGGCATGCCATAAGTGCATATTTGATTAATAATTTAAATCTCAACTTTACCAGGCATCTCGTTCAAACACTCTTCACACGGTATCGCGATATTTATTTTGTCACCGGAGACCAAAGGAAATTCCAAATTCATTGGCCAGAAACGTTTTCACAAAGTGTTTATGAGCCGCAAAATCGTCGACATGGACTGCCACCACTGTCGGCATTAACACTTTATCAACTGTGTTTTTCTGTCTCCTCAGGATCATTATTGTCCATGGGTACCACATTTAATTCGATCGAAAGTGTCTGGTCCAATGTACAGCGCTGCGAACTTGATGTCGAAGATTTTGAATTTCACACTCCGCGCTTTTATGTTGCAATTTATTTTTCAGTTTCAACATTTCATCTTTAAGTTTCTTAGTTTTCTCGCTTTTTAGTGAGCGGCGGCCTCAATAAATTTTCAGAGCAATTTTCCGGAGGGTATGACGTCATTAATTATTAATATTCTTTATTGAACCGCATACTTTTATTTTGTCGCCGAATAAAACTTTCAGGCAATATAAGTATTATTTTATTATCTGCTATAGTTTAGTCGTACAAAATACAAAGACGACAAAAACACATAATACTCATCTGATGATTTTCCCGAACGTTAGACGTTCACCTAATTCACGTCAAAATGTATGCCTTCCTTCCAGTCGATGGGGTTACAATATTTTTAGTGTCTATCCACTAAGAGAAAAACACTGCATTAATTTTGAAATTATAATATTATAAACCTCTTTTGGTCTCATAATAGAGTAATTTCCCGACAACACCTTTTCCTGACATCGCGCAACATTTCACTGGTTGTGTTTATTGTTTTTGTTTTGTCCTTATTCAAGTATGTTCAGTGTAATGTTGTGATGTCCCGAATAAATGTATATTCTTTCTTTCTTTCTAATTTGAGATCGAGATCCAGTAATAATGACCATTTGACTACTGCCATAAAATAAGTAGTATCTACAGGCTTCTGCTTCCAAGTGATCTTAATTAAAAATCACTTGATAACTATTGACAGACTCCAAATAGAACTCAGAAATTGCAACTTGCTATTCTTCACTCCAACTAAAGCAACCGGTTTATAGGCAAACAATATTCTGCTTCTTCCATTGAGTAAATTACTCTTGTAGAAAGCCTAATAGATAGACGAACTTCGTGCAAACGGTCAAGTCGAAAAACTTATGACAGTGCTGACTGACTGTTTTACCTTAGTCGAAAATACTACTAAAAGGAGCTGGAAGTATTCTGTTGGCGAAGTGCAACTTGCAATCAATTGCTCATTTAATAAAAGTACTAGGCAAACTCCATTCCAGCTACTTATGGGTTGCAATCGATCTCCTCCTGCATTTCTCCCCTTGTTAATTACATTGAACGCTTGGACCTGGATGCTTGCTTACAGCTGGCAAAACAACGAATGGACGAACTTGCATCTAAACAAAGACATATTTGACAAAGCTAAGGCAAAAGTTGTTAAAATCGGTGATATTTTTGTGGTTAAACAAAATCCTCGTTCCATTACCGAACTCGATAGCAAATATAAAGGTCCATGCGTCTTTGTCGATATTTATGGCAAGTACACATTTAAAAAAGAAAATCCCAACTTCAATGTATCTTCGAAGTCCAAGTCAAATATCCCTGAAATTTATAAGGGACCACTTTGTATTCTGAACCCAACGCAAAGTATTTTCCAAACCAATTCCAATAAGAATTTTCCAAATCGGTTCTTAAATGACAGAGTTTTGTGGTAACAAACAACAAAAACAAAAACCTCCTTTTTTTGGAGTTGTTTCTCCACATAATGGATGTGAACTTACTGAATCACTAAGTAATTAGTAACTTATTGCTCTGTAGAGACCAATAGTGTCCTGGCCAGACATTGGGTAAATGCTGAGTAATGAGTATGCTATAGTTTGGCCGTGCCTTTATGGCGTTTTTACCGAGGCCACTTGATATTTTGCCGTGCCTTTATAGCGTTTTTACCGAGGCAACTTGATATTTTGGCTGTGCCTTTATGGCGTTTTTACCGAGGCCACTTGATATTTGTAATGAAATTATATGGTGTATTGACATTTCAAATAATAAGATTTTTATTAAATACGATATTATAAACATTTGCATGCTGATAAAGCAATAAGACATGTGTAATGACTAAACATTTAAGACCTGTGTAATTTAATGTACCATGTTTAAAGCAAATAAATATATTGGAATTTGGAATTTTGGAATTTTGCCGTGCCTTTATGGCGTTTTTACCGAGGCAACTTGATATTTTGGCTGTGCCTTTATGGCGTTTTTACCGAGGCCACTTGATAATTGCCGTGCCATAATATTTGGCTTTTTACCGAGGCAATTGTGACAAATTGAATGACTGTTCCATAGTTATTATTAAATCGTTTATTTCAGATAAAAATCCATATTAAACATGTCAAATAATTAATCTACAATAATTATATTACATTGAATAAACACAATCTAAATTAAAAACAGTCAAATCAAATAAAATTATAAAAATGAACCAACTTAAATTAAATCAGATCAAATAAAATTACATTAAATAAATCAAATCAAAATTAAAATTAATTCAAAAAAAATTACATTAAAATAAACCAATTCAAATTTAAATAAATTAAATAACATAATAATGAGACATGTTTTTTTTACCGAGTCCACTTGACAATTGCCGTGCCATAATATTTGGCTTTTTACCGAGGCAATTGTGACGAATTGAATGACTGTACCATAATGAGACATGGTTTTTTTTTACCGAGGTCATATAGTTAAAATCGCTGATTTTACATTGTATTTAATTATTGTACTATGGATATTATTGTTTTTGTACCTATGTACTGATTGTTGTACAAAAATTAGGATAAATCCTAAGTTCATAATTAAAAATATATTCGCGAGCCTGTTTGTGCTGGCTGCTCGTCAGAATGGCCGTGTGGGAGAGTATCATGATTAAAAATAAAAATATTAATTTAAATTGTTTGACAACGATTGTTTTTCAAATAACTTGCGAAATGACTAAAAGACTAGTCCAACCTCCCACCGAGCTATTCCCTATAAATACGCGTGGCAGTATTTCAGAGCAGTCAGTCTGTGCGTGACTGCCGGCACAGACGGAGCTCCGATATAATTGGATGTCAGGTAACTTATATCGTTACTATGTCCGTGTATGTATATAAATAATCTATATAATAAATAGAAATCTTAATAAATAGATACATTAATAAATAATAATTAGCGGTATGGTACGATAATGATGTAATATTGAAAAATATTGTTTTTATTGGTGTTATATCGTCCTATATTAAATTTTGAATAAATATAATTATTTGATTTGGAAGTATATCTGGTTTTTCTTAAGTAAACTCCCACATACAGGTTATTAAATAAACGTTTCTTAGCTTGATTTTTGTGTGTTGAGTGTTGTTTTATCAATTTCCTTCATTCTCCATACAGGGTAAAAACGACTTGTTAAACAAAATACGTAACCTATGAAAACTTAATTTGAATTTAGAACATTAACATTACATTTAACACTTTTGACATTTGACATATATTCCTAAAAATGCACATTTTTCTGATAATCCTTACAAAACATAAACTTGAAAGGTGTTTCGATTTTTCTGATGAGAAGTGTATTTTTATCGCCTTTACGTTTGGGCTTGAGCTATGGATCTTAAGTTTCAAGCTCGGTAAAACGAGGTTATGTGTGTTCCTAGTTGCAATTCTTCGTATCTGTTCTTCCAATTTACAGTTTTCTATGATATTATAATATATTCAGTATAAGTTACGACGCTGCTGCGGTTGTTGTTCGTGTTTACGAGTGCGGTACGGCACCGGTCCAGCTCTGGCGCGGATCCGGCGCCGTGTCCATAAAGCCTTAGTCAAACGAATCTCCGAAACGGCAACTAAATCTACGATAAACTTCACCGCGATTCAGAAAAACGCCCCTTGATTACACGTGCTGTCTATGGGTGGCTCGATGCAAGTAAACTGCTCATTTGCCTTGCCCGCCATAGATACACTGACTAAACATTTACAACCACAGCCAGACATAGATACACTGACTAAACATTTACAACCACAGCCCGCCATAGATACACTGACTAAACATTTACAGCCACAGCCAGCCATAGATACACTGACTAAACATTTACAACCACAGCCCGCCATAGATACACTGACTAAACATTTACAACCACAGCCCGCCATAGATACACTGACTAAAAATTTACAACCACAGCCCGCCATAGATACACTGACTAAACATTTACAACCACAGCCGGCCATAGATACACTGACTAAACATTTACAACCACAGCCAGCCATAGATACACTGACTAAACATTTACAACCACAGCCCGCCATAGATACACAGACTAAACATTTACAACCACAGCCCGCCATAGATACACTGACTAAACATTTACAACCACAGCCCGCCATAGATACACTGACTAAACATTGTGCCGATATAAAATATAGTTTTAATCAGAATCACGTACGCTACAAACCTACAAGATTTCATTCATTTTGGAGTTTGGGTTCGCAGCCTTCCCTTGTGAGACATGTACTTACAGAGGTACATAGTATAACAAAGTATTTCCTCCCAGTGGGACTTGGTACTCATCTCGTGAAAATGATTAACCGGGCTTTAACTAAGCCTAAGCCATCTCGCAATCCCTGTGGTTTCTAAAATTCTTCCAAGTTCATAATACAACTAAGGTTAGTCTATTACTGCTATAGTCTGTCCACCAGGATATTGGTTTTTGACAGCTCATATGGGTTAAGGTACAAAATTACGAAAATCACTTTTTCCATTAACATTAATTTGTAAAAAAGCTGGTACCGTAAACAATATAATTTACGCTATTATCTTAACACATTCAGTGCCCATGAAGCGTTACCACTTTTCATACATCGTAACGTGCATTTAACTTAAAAGTCGACGTGTCTGCGTCATTGTTAGAATTTGAATAGGTGCCTGTAACCTGCAGCAGTGGTCCAACACTGGTGGTAAGAAAGAATCGACCGTGCTGAGGACAATGAAACTGCAATCTTAAAGACAGCATGGTCCTGCCAAAGTGTTAAAGTGGAAGTGAAGAAATGTCTTCTTACATTAGATAGGTACGACGAAACTGAGAGATCATTTACAAATGATTTAAATATATCGCACCTTCGGTGCTACAAAGTCACAACAGCTCAGTTTTGAATTTTACAGGAGAGGACTGAAGATTTTTTTCGCATTTATTGCCTTATTACTGGATGTCTAATTGTAGTAGGTTTAAAATCTTTATAAAATTGATGCTTTATTGTGTTTCCTATAGTTTCATGTCAAAAGTTTAATTCAAATTACTAAAATTATTCTAATAAAACGCAAAACAAAAAAAGTGTCCTGAATTGTGACTTTGTTGCACCAGGAATTATTTAGTTAAATGAGTTATGCCTTATTATTTAAGCATTTCAGTCATGTTTTTTGCACTCATCTACATCATTTGTGTCGCTTTAGCTCCAACGCACGTCATAATCTCGCAGGCGCGGGGGCACAACTGTCTAATCAAACTTTGTTGGCCCAAAACGAATGGAAAAATGCACCAATAACCACAAAGGCACTCGCGCCATTTAGTCAATTTTTGCGATACTTTCACGGGTGTTTTTGTTGCCCCGATATAGGCATGGCTCTAAGACAATTTCGCATACTTAACTCAATTTTGCAGTTGTGGCTATTTGTGACTTTGTTGCACCGAAGGTGCGATATGTCATCAACACACTTCACTTCACCTTACACACCCATTCACCATCACATACGCACACGCACCCTTGCACACCCACGCTCATACTCTTTATTTAGTAGTCTTACATTACATTTTGGAGTCGGCTCCGAAATGGACTCGAACCATATTACCACACACAGCATTATACAATTTCAAAAATGTTACAAACATTAAACCAAGGGTTACAGTGACCTTAATAATTAGTACTGTAGTTCTGTTCAGGCCTCGGACGATACAGGCACGCCCTTGTGCCGGGACCATTAGTAACTGTTCAATAATTGTATTTGTATTGACAGGGTATTTTGGTTTAGGCACAGAATACTAAGGGAAGTAGTGGTTTTGGTAAATAGTTATTGTATTTTGTATTGTACCATAATTAATACTACGTATTATGTTATACGTATATTACCTCTTGATGAATAGGGGATCGGACAGTATTCGAGAAAAAATCTAAAATGTAGTTAGAACGAATGTTCGTCGAACCAGAAAGATCAGTCGATCAATATTTTTGTGAAATAATAATGATTTATATTTTTAAATCAATAAATAATTCTGTCAAATTTTATTTATATTTTACTAGCTGCGCCCCGCGGCTTCGCCCGCGTTGAAATTGATGTGTCGCAAGTAAGAAAAGTAGTCGGCTGCTCGGCTGCGCTGCGTATGATTATTTCCGAATCTATCATGATTCTGTATTTGCGAACTCGCTTCAATTGTTAAGCACGTGTTCGACGATTTGTTCTCGTATTTCCCGTGTCAAACATGGGTTGCCGTATATAATATACGAAATTGCCTAAACAGGCATGCCCCATCACCGATTGTCTATTTTTTTAAACCATGGAATACAATTTTTTTCTATATAAAGTTTGTAACTCTATTGCACACCCCCTAACTAATGGTAATTTTGTAAAAATATAAAATACATAATTCATTATTTACTTTATAGTTTATTTAAGCCGAGGTTTTAGTGAAATAAAATTAAATCGAATCAAGAAATACAATTTTCCATAAAAACTTTAGAACTCATTTGGACCCCTTACAGAGATAGTTAAGAAAAAAAAGTTTTTTACTATTTATTTTGTAGTTTATTTGCACCGAGATTTGCGTGAATGAAAACATAATACACATAAACTTTTGCATTTATAATATTATTAGAATTAGGATTTAAACTGAGTTAGGTCTCTCGTGTACGGCAGGCCGTCTGGGTAGGTGCCACAGCTTTGCCAGTTATTCTGCCACCAAGCATTACTGCGTTCCGGTTTGAAAGGCATTGTGGCCAGCAAAATTACTGGGTATATGAGACTTAATTTATGATGTCTCGGGGTGCAGCTCTCCGCAGTGATTTTAATGGTATTAAGTTTGTTTATTGTGGTCAGGCGTTGTGCTTGCCATCAGGCGAGCGGCGAAATTGTTTTTATATATTACATTTTTACATTATGTATTATATTACATTTTGGAACCGAGTTTTGAGTGAATCGAACTAAAATGAAATACATACAAACTTTATAACTCCTTTGCACACTTCCTAAAGGTAGGTAGGTATAAAAAATATGTTAAAGTTATTTTAAAGTTTATTTGTACCAAGTTTTGATTGAATCAACCTAAAATAAAAATATATCATACAAACTTTACCACAGCTTTGCCAATTATTCTGTCGCCAAGCAATAGTGCCGAAGCGCTACTAAGTTCCAGTTTGAAGGACATTGTAGCCAGTTAAATCACTGGGCATATGAGACTCAATATCTGATGTCTCTACGCTACGCATTGCTTTTTATGGTATTCAGGTTCTGGGTGGCACTGCAATAATTGTTCTGGTGAAGCGTTGTGCTAGCCATCAAGCGAGCGGCGAAAAAACATTTTTTGTATATTATATATTAGGTACATTATGTATTATATTATATATTACATAATACGTTCTATATTATATGATACCATATTATGATTAGGATTTAAACCAAGTTTTGAGTGAATAGAACCAAGCAATAACATTTTCCGTACAAAGTTTAGAACTTTATTGCTCACCCCCTAAGGGTAATATAGAAAAAATAAAAAGTACGTGTTTCATTATTTAGTTTCAAGTTTATTTGTACCAAGTTCTGAACGAATAAAACTAAAATTAAAAAAAAAATCATACAAACATTAAAACGCTCTTACACTTTCTTTAGGGGTAGTTTCGAAAAAATAAAAAAATACGTGTTTTAAAATTTATGTTAAAGTTTATTTGTTCTAAGTTGTGAATGAACCACGGAATAAAGCATACACTGAAAAAAACCGTACAAACTTTAAAACTCTCATGCACCCTTCCTAGGGGTAGTTTTGAAAAAATAAAAAATACGTGTTTCATTATTTAGTTTAAAGTTTATTTGTGCCGAATTTGAATGAATAAAACTAAAATTAAGAAAAAAACCATACAAACTTTAAAACGCCCTTACATTTTCTTTAGGGGTAGTTTCGAAAAAATAAAAAACACGTGTTTTAAAATTTATGTTAAAGTTTATTTGTTCTGAGTTGTGAGTGAATCGAACCACGGAATAAAGCATACACTGAAAAAAACCGTACAAACTTTAAAACTCTCATGCACCCTTCCTAGGGGTAGTTTTGAAAAAATAAAAAATACGTGTTTCATTATTTAGTTTAAAGTTTATTTGTACCGAATTTGAATGAATAAATATAATAAACATTTTTGTGAAATAATAACGATTTATATTTTTAAATCAATAAATAAAATCTAATAATTCTGACATTTTTAATCTGTTCTTCATCTCAAACGAAACAACAATCACAGCGCATGACGTCATTTGTAAGCAAATGCCGTGAGTCAAGCTTGTGTTTATTTTACTTTTCATAAAATGTATTTTTGCTATTTTTTTCGTTCCATAACTACAATATCGTCCCCAAACTTCACAAAACGTATTTAAATCTCTTTGCAAGTATTATTTCGAAGAGATAGAGAGAAAACGACATTTTCTACCTAAATATGACGTCACAAATTTTGAGGTGAACTTTTGCGCGGCAATATTTAAAACATAATATTTAAACAGTTTTAGGAACTTTTAGAGCGTTATTTAATTAAAATAGTATTTTTCATGGCTATATATATGAATTGTAGTTAATATAGAACACTTTCTGAAAAGTTGTCCGATCCCCTATTAGAATGGTAGTCAACACATTTTTGTAGGAAAACCAGTGTCGCCAATCGCATATTTATCACTCTTATCCAAATAGTAAGCCATAGGCGGCACGTGGGGATTTTATATAGGTGACGAGTGCTTATTCGTTCATACATTTATAAAACAATTAATTTAGATTATATATTATTATTTTTATTAATTTATTATTTATATATTCTTTTAGGAAAACTACAGCTAAACTTAGTACCTATAATATGGGTACCTACTAATGTATGGACTGGTTAGTAGCTTATAAAAGTTTCCAGTTGAGTTCCGTTCTTTCGTTCTAAACGATATAATCTGAACTACATGTATCACTTAGGTAATATTATTTTGAAAAGTGACTAATTCCGATCTGTCAGTTAATTATAATAGACAAACAGATTAGACTAGTAAATAGCACCCGTGCAAAGCCGAGCACGGGCGGGGGCGGATCGCAAGTACCTAGTACTATATTTCCATGATTAGATACATATTTAATTATTTAACTTCAATTTGTCAAAAAATAAATAACCTGGTGGACAGACTATACTACTTAGTAGAATATAGCTGTTTTTATATAGTCCGACACGTATATAGATGAACACCGCCAGTATTAGAAGCAACACCATCACTTGCAATGTAACTATAGTAAGCGCTCCAATCCATGTTCATTCAAACTGTGTCATTAGATTAATTATAATAGATTATCAAATATAGCTTGATTAGAATGACAGGAGCTGGCCAACAGCTGGGTAAACATGTTTCCCCTTGCCTAATAAACTTTAATTATTATTGAAGAATTTAATTACATTACAATACAAAAATAGATAGTTGTTTAATGTCCAAAATTAAATCGCCATAACATCACAGAAATCATAAAAAGGTTATAGGCATTACATAGCTACAAGTATTGTTTGCATTTATTTGTAACAATATTACACTCAGTCGATATAAACATACATTACTCTCGTCTGGATCCTGTCTCGGCACTATCAAGCAAATGTTGACTCATGTGTCTCACTCAATCAATCAAGCTATATTTGATAGACCATTGACATGTACAAGTTATGGTATAAAGACAATTTTATATGAAGTTCTATTACATACAATTGTATTAAAGAAATCAAATTAACGGAATCATCCTTGACTAACGGATAGTCACATCTGTAATTACGTACATATATCTGCTCACTTTGACTTGTTTGTGTGTCATATCATTAGTTTACCTACCCCACCTAGTTCAAATTAAATAAATATGTTTGCGTCCGCCTGCATGCTGAGGCAAATAAAATAGAACATACTTTAAGTTACTGTTATTTCTTTTTTAAGTGAACTATGTTCTTTAGAAAAATAAGTTATATTAAACCAGATGTTATAAGCCCTCGGCTTAACTGCTTCCCTGCTTTTTTAATTGGCTTTTAAATGCATCAATGATGAAATGAGAGAAAGCTGTTGAACAAAACATAACGTTTTTAAATGTTCACTAATTGCAATTACAGACAGCGGCCAGGTGGCCGCTAAACCCACTGCATCTAGTATTATAGACAGCCGCCAGGTGGCCGCTAAACCCACTGCATCTAGTATCATAGACAGCCGCCAGGTGGCCGCTAAACCCACTGCATCTAGTATTATAGACATCCGCCAGGTGGCCGCTAAACCCACTGCATCTAGTATCATAGACAGCCGCCAGGTGGCCGCTAAACCCACTGCATCTAGTATTATAGACAGCCGCCAGGTGGCCGCTAAACCCACTGCATCTAGTATCATAGACAGCCGCCAGGTGGCCGCTAAACCCACTGCATCTAGTATTACAGACAGCCGCCAGGTGGCCGCTAAACCCACTGCATCTAGTATTATAGACAGCCGCCAGGTGGCCGCTAAACCCACTGCATCTAGTATCATAGACAGCCGCCAGGTGGCCGCTAAACCCACTGCATCTAGTATTATAGACAGCCGCCAGGTGGCCGCTAAACCCACTGCATCTAGTATCATAGACAGCCGCCAGGTGGCCGCTAAACCCACTGCATCTAGTATTACAGACAGCCGCCAGGTGGCCGCTAAACCCACTGCATCTAGTATCATAGACAGCCGCCAGGTGGCCGCTAAACCCACTGCATCTAGTATTACAGACAGCCGCCAGGTGGCCGCTAAACCCACTGCATCTAGTATTATAGACAGCCGCCAGGTGGCCGCTAAACCCACTGCATCTAGTATCATAGACAGCCGCCAGGTGGCCGCTAAACCCACTGCATCTAGTATTACAGACAGCCGCCAGGTGGCCGCTAAACCCACTGCATCTAGTATTAACCTGTTCTACTTCCAATCCTATTATATTCTACTCTACTAATATTATAAATGGGAGAGTTTGTGAGGATGACAGGATGGATGGATGTTTGTTACTCAATCACGCAAAACTTACTAAACAGATTTTGATGAAATTTGGTATGTATATTTGATATATATGTCCTGGAAAAGAACAGGCTAGTTTTAATCCCGGGACACGGACCCGCGGTGCGCAGCTAGTGATGATGCAATTATTTGAACCGTTGAATTCTGTTGCAGCTCCGCACGTCCTGGAACACAGCGGTTTCTAACCGCGCAGCTGGAACAGCCGCAGCAGCGCACTGCCCGCCGCGAGCCACCTGGCGCGGGCGGGGCACAGCAGCTGGTGTTTCACTTTCAAAATAAAATGGTAGACTCAAGTTACGCATGTGTTTCTGTACTTCCCTCTGCACGTATTCTAATACAAGGAACTTGCGAAGAAAACACAATATTTTTGTAATAAATTACACTGAAGTTTATTTTCTCAATGTGAATACATTATTGATCAATTTTACTTATATCTGCATCACAAGTATTACAACTCACGCAACATACATTACTTATGCCCCAAGGGTACTGTATCATTTTTGTTATTTTATATCTATCTTGTTACAAAATTCTAAAATTCGATAATACAATGAAATTTAAGCATTCTTAGAGTTAATCACTAAATCCATTTAGCTTTGAAAATAAATGATCATGATATTTAATAAGTAATAAAAAATTGATTTAAGTTCCTCGTATATATATATATATATATTACAATTTCAACTAAAACACGCTCACTGCGGGGAGACAGGCAGATCGGGGTGCAACCATACGTCCAAACGAACACTATACATTGTATACATTTTGTAAAAGTATCAAAATCGAGTAAAAGGCCTACAAAAAATTATCTCGAGATACTAATATTCGTTCACGAAGTAACCTAAAATTGTTCCTATTCAACACGGGGGCGCCGCGCCGGCGGCGGGCGCGGCGGCCGGGCGCGGGTAACGAACGAAGGTATTTTAACTATTTGGCTTAATTATATTTATATAATGAGATGAATGCGAAACAAAAGCAGTGCTCATGGGGCGGGGCGGGGCGGGCCGGGTGTGGTCGGGGCGGGGGCGGCGCTAGTCCTCGCCCTCGTCGTCCTCCGACTCCTGCTGCTGCAGCCACGTGAGCCACGTGTTGACCTGGAACAGCGCCTCGCCCTTGCCGGGGTACGCGTCGGTCACGTCCTCGCGCCAGCGCAGGAACGCGTCCTCCTCGCACACCTCCAGGTTGTACAGGTACATGAACCAGCGCAGCAGCATGCCTGCAACACGAGCGCCACATCACCCACTGCGAGACCTGGCGATCACATAACCAGCGCAGCAGCATGCCTGCAGCACGAGCGCCACATCACCCACTGCGAGACCTGGCGATCACATAACCAGCGCAGCAGCATGCCTGCAACACGAGCGCCACATCACCCACTGCGAGACCTGGCGATCACATAACCAGCGCAGCAGCATGCCTGCAGCACGAGCGCCACATCACCCACTGCGAGACCTGGCGATCACATAACCAGCGCAGCAGCATGCCTGCAGCACGAGCGCCACATCACCCACTGCGAGACCTGGCGATCACATAACCAGCGCAGCAGCATGCCTGCAGCACGAGCGCCACATCACCCACTGCGAGACCTGGCGATCACATAACCAGCGCAGCAGCATGCCTGCAGCACGAGCGCCACATCACCCACTGCGAGACCTGGCGATCACATAACCAGCGCAGCAGCATGCCTGCAGCACGAGCGCCACATCACCCACTGCGAGACCTGGCGATCACATAACCAGCGCAGCAGCATGCCTGCAGCACGAGCGCCACATCACCCACTGCGAGACCTGGCGATCACATAACCAGCGCAGCAGCATGCCTGCAGCACGAGCGCCACATCACCCACTGCGAGACCTGGCGATCACATAACCAGCGCAGCAGCATGCCTGCAGCACGAGCGCCACATCACCCACTGCGAGACCTGGCGATCACATAACCAGCGCAGCAGCATGCCTGCAGCACGAGCGCCACATCACCCACTGCGAGACCTGGCGATCACATAACCAGCGCAGCAGCATGCCTGCAGCACGAGCGCCACATCACCCACTGCGAGACCTGGCGATCACATAACCAGCGCAGCAGCATGCCTGCAGCACGAGCGCGATCACATCGCTCTGACAATTGTTCTGCCGCTGAGCGGCAACGCGCGTGCATTACTGGGGTTCTAAACAAACTGTTCGAAGGGCATTCTCGCTGCCGAAAATACTGGCTATTATGAGACTTAAAATAGTACGATCAATAAATTGCGCAATTGGCATGTGTTTATTTTTAACCGACTTCAAAAAAGGAGGAGGTTCTCTGTTCGGTTGTATTTTTTTAACCGACTTCGAAAAAGGAGGAGGTTCTCTGTTCGGTTGTTTTTTTTTTTATGTTTGTTACCTCAGAACTCCGTCATTTGTGAACCGATTTGGAAAATTCTTTTTGCGTTGGGTTCAGTATAGCTACGAAGTGGTCCCATATAAATTTCATCGATATTTGACTTTGGACTTCGAAGATACATTGAAGTCGGTTTTTGTTTTTTTCTAAAAAATAATTATTGGCACACTGAATAAATCTGTGAGGTAGGGTGTGGTACAATTTTGGGACCTCAAAGGTAGGTTTGATTTAATTGGTTACTATGAGGGAAACATTCCTCATGGGAGATATCTGAGTTGATTAAACCCTCATGTTGTTTATCTTTGAAGAAATTACATTTCTGGGTCTGTCTCAATATTTTTTTAATTATACTACGCCGTTGCATCCTCGAGATTTATATTGACCAGGTTGTACACTCCTTGAGTTACTGGGCATCAAGCTCAGGTTTAGAGCTGTCAAAAATAAAAAGCGCAGAATTACCTATTCATAACTCCCGCCCCAGAGGGCGCCACTAAGCTCTGTCACCTCATTCGCTTTTCACGCTTTTTTCGCTTCGCATGTCGAACCCCCAGAACACCGCGACCCTCTGAATGTCCTCTGAAATCCTTATATAATGCATTTTTTATTACGACTTAAAACACTACACTAAAAACATTGCCAAAAAGGCCACCATAAAAAGCGACACGATAACTTTTCGCACTTTTTTCAACAAGGTACTCGACAACTGGCTAAAACAAATAGTTTATACAAACACTACACGAAAAGTCCAACAAAATGATATATAACACATTACTATTCACTGTACTGTTACTTTATAACAAAAATTTTAAAATTGCACCAACTCGACACAACCGTCATAATGGCGGCCTCGCGTAAAACTAATCGACTACGCTCGGAATTAATTTTATTTTAAAGTATTTTGCGGTTGGATGCCATGGAATCAAGTATTGTTATGTTGCCTAATATATGACTGAACCAATGACGTCTTTAGTTAGGCAACCAATCAATAAACATAAATATTTTGAACGAATTAAAATGGCGTGCGCCGTTATCGTAAATCGGTCGGTATAAATGTCGCTAATTGTTGTGTTGTTGTATATTGTAATATCCAAATTGGTTCATTTCACTGTTTAGGCAAATCTTTATCATCTTATTGCGTGACTTGCTATTGTGTAAAACATAATTATTCTTCTATTCGAACTAATTGTAATATGTAAAGATAGTAAAAACTTGAAAATATATTAGATTATTATAAAATCACACACACACAGATGACACAGTACTCTACCCACGCTACATACACTACTCACACATACACATACTACCAGAACGGGCAGATAGTTGCACATAAGTGTTCATATTTATTTATTGACCATGGTTAGTACAAACGTACTAAAACACAGTTTGAAACTTGATCTACTAAATGTTCGATCACTTTACACCGGTAGGGATGAGTTAGAAGCAATGACAATAACCTACCAACCGGATATTCTTGCACTAAACGAAACATGGCTCCAAGATGGGAATGAAAAAGCTGCAGCCGTTCTTCCTGGATATGTTTTTAAGCATAATGCGCGTAAGTCTTATACGCACCCTGGTTTCAGTTAGAGCATTTGTGGTTGGGGCTCATATTACCAGGTGCACGTATGGCAGTGGGTACAGCATACCGACGCGAAACTGTAAAGCTCACCGCGGCGTTAGACGCTATCAGCGAGTCATTTAATGTATGTGCGAATTGTGATTATATCTGTCTGCTGACAGACTTTAATGTGGATTTGCTTTCATCTAACAGCTCGAAAGTCAGGGATTTTACAACGTTTCTTTCCCAATTAAACTTTGGACAGGTTGTGAAGAAACCTGCTAGAATAACGGATGAATCAGAGACCTTAATAGATTCGGTGATCACTAATGTTCCTGACAGGTGTAAAAAAGTGTCAGTTGTACACAACAGATGCCTAAGCAATCATGCATTCGTTCTCAGTGATTTTAATATAAAGAAACCTAAACTTACAGTTCGATATACTTATTCACACGCAGCCTATAAAGGATATTAATGTTGAAACTTTCAATAAAGATTTGAAATCAATTTCATGGCATTATATAACCGAAATGTCTGAGGCTCAAGCAATGATTGAACATTTTGTAGAACTCTTGACTAGGCTCTTTGACAAACATGCACCTTTCAAACAAATACAAGTAAGAGAAGCTCCTGAACCCTGGATTACGGATATGATTAGCTTCATGATGTCACTAAGAGATAAAGCTCTAATAAATTCTCAAAAGAAAAAATCTGCATTATCCAGGGAATATTACAAAAGCTTTAAGAATTTGGTAATAGGAGCTATCGAGAGAGAGAAGAAAGCTTTCTTTACACACTACATTAATAAAAATCTACATAAGCCACAAAAAATATGGAACTAGCTGAAAAAAACTAAGACTTGATGTGATTAAAACAATGATTCCTGATAATTTGAATAATCCTAATTTAATTAACAATCAGTTCCTGACTGTTCCGGGTGACGGAAGTTTGCATAACGAGACCGTTCAATTTTTTACAAACAAAGCAACTGACAGTGTTTTTTCATTGAATCTTGTGACTCCAGAGACGATAGCTAAAATTATTCTTAATATCCATACGAATGCAGCCGGCCATGATCGTATTAGTGCAGATATGATTAAACTAACCCTCTCGGAAACAGTACCTGTTATATCAGCTATTATTAACAGATCTATTGAAACTAATACTTTCCTTAGTTCTTGGAAAAGAGCTCTTGTTTGTTCTATACCAAAGTCACAATTAAAAGATTTACGTCCCATAAACATTGTACCTGTTTTATCGAAAGTTTTAGAAACAGTAGTTTTATTACAATTAGAAAAATACGCAAACGAGGACAACATAGTTCCTCTTTACCAGTCAGGCTTTAGAAAGGGCCACGGAACTGAATCTGCACTACTACATGTAACTGATGATCTGTTGACGGCTTCCGACGCAGGTCTCAGTAATGCGTTGATTTTACTGGATTTTTCTCATGCTTTCCATTGTCTGAACCCCGACATGCTCATAGCAAAGTTATCATATTATGGATTTTCTTTAGAAACCTGCCTATGGTTTCGAACCTATTTAACAGATAGAGAACAATACGTAGAAACCGAAACCCTAAATGGAGTACAAAGTCTGAAAAATAGAAAAACTAAGTAGAGGGGTCCCACAGGGATCGATATTAAGCCCCTTACTCTTTTCTATCTTTACCGCTGATATGCCAAATCAAATGAAACATTATAGATACCATCTATACGCGTATGACACACAAATATATTTTTCATTCAAGGCTGAGGAAACCGCAGAAGCCATGGTTTTGATTGATGATGACTTGAATCGTATCTTTGAATGGGCTTGATGCCCAGTAACTCAAGGAGTGTACTACCTGGTCAATATAAATCTCGAGGATGCAACGGCTAATATAATAACGGTCAAACTTCACTTGGTAAGTTTGTTTAGCCTTAAATTCTAAAATTAAAAAATATTGTTTTTGTTTTCACCTAAATTCACCCAATGAACAAAACATCCTCATTGCAAGGGAAAACACCTACCCTGGAGGTCCCAAACTTATGCCACACCTGTTTAGCCCAAAATAAACTAACGCCAGTGCAGCGCACTTTTATTAATCATATTTTCGTTGTTTTAGAAACAAAATATTCTGCGGAGTAGTCACTTTGAGAAGTTATTATAGTGAGGACAACTGCACAAACAGTCACTTTGACAAGTCGTTATTATGAGAAATTGGCCATTTGAGAAGTAGACTCTTGGCGCCTAAAGGGATAGCGCAGTGCGGTGCAGTGCTGCGGAGGATTTGGACGAGCAGTTCGTCTCGTCGCTTCATGACATAAAGTTCCACATGTCGCTCCACAGAGTACCTATGAGTCGGCGAGATGGCGGTCGGAGACACCGGCCACCGGCCACCGGACGGGCCTATCATACATTTATTTTATTCTGAATTTTTTACGCCTTTACTGTAAAGCGCAAACCACACAGAAAGCCGGCCCGTCGCGTAGTGCCTACCGTTCGAGTCGGTGGGTTGGTGGGTCCCACGAGGCGGGTCCCACGAGGTGGGTCCCACGAGGCGGGTCCCACGAGGCGGGTCCCACGAGGCGGGTCCCACGAGGCGGGTCCCACGAGGCGGGCACGCGTCGCTGCACTCACCCTTGGGGTACCGGTGGTGGTGCGCGTGCAGCTGCGCGGCGTACACGGCGGCCAGCTGCAGCTCGGGGCGCGCGGCCAGCAGCGCCGTCAGCAGCGGCGCGTAGGCCTCCAGCAGCGCCTTCTCGCGCTCCAGCGCCGCCTTGTCGGGCGGGGGCGCGGGCGCGGGCGGCGCGCTGCCGGCCGCGCGCGTCACGTGCGCCGCCACCAGCCCCACCAGCGCCGACACGAAGGCGGGCGAGGCGCGCACCGCCGGCTCCACGTGCGCCTTGATCCAGCGGTACAGCGCCGCCGGCGCCGGCTCGCCCGCCAGCTGCCGCGCCAGCGCCGCCTGCACGCGCAGCTGCGGCACCAGCGCCGCCAGCCCGCGCGCCTCCAGCGCCGCCAGCGCGCGCTCGGCGCGGCTCTCCTCGGCGGCGAGCGCGCCCTCGGGCTCGGCGCCGCCGCCGCCGCCGCCGCCGCCGCCGCCGCCGCCGCCGCCGCCCTCGTGCTCCGTCGCGTACGCGCCCAGGTTGATCTGTCGAGCCGACGAGTGCGTCATCACCCGGCCACACGGCCGCGGTGCCACACGGCACGACTGTGCTCAACGTGGAAGCCGGCCTGAGTAGCGTTAACTCAGTGTTGCGAATGGTATAAATTAGCATTTTGTCTAAATTGAATTTAGTCGAAAATACTAGCACATTCTTGCGACTTCGACGTCGAAGTCGACATTGGGCATCCCGGTTCGTGTTTGTAATAGGCGACCCAGAAAGGTTTCTTCCTCCCATCCTTCTACTTCACACAATATGAGGACGGACGCCGACATATATTATTTTTTAAGAAAAAACCACTCTGTGTTGTTACACCAACACAGTTGCACATCAGTAAAATTACAAAATCAAAATCAATCATTTATTTGCTCTAGCAAATAAATGATTGATTTTGATTTTGTAATTATTTTGTATTCTAATACAAAATAATTATTACATACAGGTCTCAGGTTCATTTATAAGAATTAGTATTCAGCCTGCAAGCAGACGTGCTAATATTCAGCATTAATTTTATTTCTATGACAAAAATCAATAAATTCCCTAACACCATAAGAACAGTTGCTTAAAAGCGAGTCACTTAAGGTTTCTAAATTTCATGGCACTTACAATTTTAATGTCGATTGGTATTAAGTTATAAATTAAAATATACATATTATATGCATTTCTTTTATAGATATGTTTATGACAAGAAGGGTGATATAAGAGGAGGGTAAACGTTGATCGTATTGTCTGGGAATAACTGCGCTGCGCATTTTAAAATAATTCGGATGAGCTTTGACAGAAAGGCACACTTCTCTAATGTACGAGCGAGGCAGAGGGAGAATGTTACATTTTTGAATTAGGCCTTACAGCTATCCAAGCACCAGGCTTTGTTCATTACTCGACGCACACAACGCTTCTGCATCTTAAAAACTCTGCCATGTCCAGTGAGTTGCCCCACATTATTAGTCCATAGTTGAGAAGCGTCACTCAAATATTATCCTCCTTCACAAAAAAGGGGACAAAACAGACATTGGAAACTACAGACCAATAAGCCTGGTATCACATCTCTACAAAGCGTTCATCAAAGTAATTCAGAATAGAATATCTGGAAAATTGGACAGTCACCAACCACCTGAGCAAGCTGGTTTCCGCCCTAGCTTTTCCACCACAGACCATCTACATGCTTTGAATCAAGTACTTGAAAAATTTACAGAATTTAACAAACCACTGTATTTAGCCTTTGTAGACTACACAAAGGCCTTTGATAGCATAAAACATTCAGCCATATTTACAGCTTTAGAAAACCAACAGATAGATAAAACATACATCGACCTTATTAAAATCATATACGGTAATAGTTCAGCATCCATTAAACTCAATCCCCCCGGCCCACAGTTTAAAATCGAAAAAGGGGTAAAGCAAGGCGATCCCCTATCACCAAAATTATTTACCAGTACATTAGAAGAAATTTTTAATAAACTTGCAGATCTCTGGGTAACAAAAGGCATCGGCGTTGGCGTGGAGAAAAATCTTACAAACTTACGTTTTGCTGACGACATCGTGTTATTCGCGCCAACCGCACCTGAACTGCAACAAATGCTCCAAGACCTGAGCAAAGCAAGCCTTGAGGTTGGACTTTTGATGAATCGGACAAAGACCCAGATTATGACCAACAGCACGAAGCATAGGGTTGAGGTTGACGGGCAGATACTAAAGTATGTGGATGAGTACATCTACTTGGGCCAGCTAGTCTCCTTCGAAAACAGGCAGGGCAAAGAAATCGATCGTCGTATCGATAACGCCTGGAAGAGCTACTGGTCCATGAAGACGCTAATGAAGGGCAACCTTCCTCTGTCACTGAAGCGCATCCTCATCGACATGTGTATTCTGCCCGTTCTAACCTATGGTGCCCAAAGTTGGTCACTGACCGAGGCACAAAAGTCCAAAATCAAGGTTTGTCAAAGAGCAATGGAGCGCAGCATACTCGGGGTGAAAAGGACCGATAAGATCCGAAATACAACGCTGCGTTCGAAGACAGGCATTGCTGACGCAGGCTTTAAAAGTGCAAAACTAAAGTGGGACTGGGCGGGCACGTGGTTCGCATGCATCCGGAGAGGTGGGCAAGAATCGTCACTCAATGGGAGCCTCAAGACGGGCGGAGACGACGTGGCCGGCCGAGGAAAAGGTGGCGTGACGATCTCGAAACCTACCGACCCGGATGGATGGAAGTGGCTGTGGACAGAGATGTTTGGAGGGAGATGGGGGAGACCTTTGCCCAGCAGTGGGACACAATAGGTTGATATAATAGTTGAGAAGCGATGCCACATAGCCGTGGTACGCTGTTAATGCAGCTTCCATGGATACCGTTTGCCTTAGTTTCTAGGGGCTCTTAGGGGCTTCGTGAACAGTCGACTGAGTTTGTTCCTTCTTGTCACATTTGATTACTATTGTAGCGCCGTTAGTAAAGGGGTACATTTATGTGGAATAGTTTCCGGGGGGTCATTAATGTTTATTAAAAAAAGCAAAGGGCCAAGAATACTGCCTTGAGGAATACTCCAGAATTATTTATAAGTGGGGCAGACCTGAATTTTTCTCTTAAAAGTACTTTCTGAAAATTTGATATTGTTCTTGGTAATTCTGTACACTACTTTCTATTTTTTAAGTAGCTAGACAACCATTCAAATGCTTTACCTCTTATTCCATTATAATGTAGTTTGTGCAAGAGTTTTTTAGATTAGATTAGATAACGCTTTATTGTTACACAACAACATGAAATAAATTACAAAACAATACTTAAAGCTAAAGTTTTACAATGGGCGGTCTTATCGCTTATAGCGATCTCTTCCAGACAACCTTTGGATGGAGAGGACCCAAAGAAACTGTAAGGGACGGTGGTGTTGTGCATAAACAAACTAACCAGTAGTTTTGTGGTTTACGAAGTCAAAAGCCTTGGTCATGTCTAGAAATAGAAATATTATTGGGATGCCATTGTTTAGGCTTTCTGTAATAAATTTAATTAAATGTAAACAGGCAAGAGTAGTTGAACTTCCTTTACAAAAGCCGAACTGTCCTTCTTGCAAAATGTTATATTTATTAAATGTAAACAGGCAAGTGTGTTGAACTTCCTTTACGAAAGCCGAACTGTTCTTCCTGCAAAATGTTATATTTATTTAAAAAATCTATTTAACCTAACGAGCATTGCTTTTTCTAATATCTTTGAAATAATAGGTATTATAGTAATCGGACGATAGTTCTTTGGGTTTTATCGCCCTTTTTAAACAGTGGTTTAACAATCGATAACTTTCGCTGCCCAGGAAAAGCACCTTCTGTAAAAAAAGATTTACGATGTGTGCTAGTGGATGGCAAATCCAAGCCGCAGTAAGCTTGAGATCTTTGGTAATAATATCGTCAAAACCACTGGCTTTACTATTATTTAAAGACATAATTATATTGTAAATTTCACTTGCGTCAACCGGGTTTAAAAATATTGTTTTTGGATTCTTATTATGATTATACATTACATATTAGTAAGTAGTAGTATATACACATACACAGCTACAGTGTGCTCGGGAACAACAACCAGCGTCAACACTCGGCCCACAGCCACACATAAAACTAAAAAATACGTTTTATTCGCTTTTTGAGGTTAGGTCGGCATTGCATGCAAATAAATGGATTTAGAATGCATTGTTATCGAGTTGTGAGCTACCCTAAAAGTTTCAACCGGATAGCTAATCAGGAAGTGCTCGAAATTTGGGTTGCATGATTTCACCCGAAACGATAGACAGACAAACAAGAAAACAACTTAATAAAAACATGGTAACAATACAATTGAAACTGTAATAAGAAAAAAAACTTAAGTAATGTTTATAGCAGAGACTGAAATGGTGCTGCAAAAGAAATAGCATCAACCAGCAAGCTAGATCAGAGCAGACGGCGGCTTTAGCCAATTTAGCCACTAGGTGGTGTTATTGAGCAAGTGTTGCGCTGCGCGCGCATCTGTCCCGGCGGCCCGAGCCCAGCCGTCGGTTCGACGGGTCTACGTCGTAGGTAGTCATCGGTCGGGCCGAACCGACCAACGCCTACTATAATACCGCGACCGCGCCGGCCTGGCTCGAACAATGTGTACACGATACGAGCGCTGCGCCGGCGCGCCGCCGCGGTGCCCCACCGCCTCCCGGAAATTATTTCCAAATCAGATTTCACCTCAAATTCCCATTTCTATTCCCGGCTCTACATCAGATTCTCAGTTAAATTTTTCCAATCGTATAGGTTACTTGCCAAACATTTTGAATTTTTTACTATCTATCTTGTAGTATGCTTAAAGTCAGAAACCTAATTGGAAAAATATTTCTCCGGAATCGTTATGAAATTAGCAGAATAGTCATGCCGCAGCAACCTTTATGTATTTTGGAAAATTATTAGTATTTATTTATGGCATTAGTAGCGAAAACAGGGAAAATAGATCGCCATATCGATAACGTCTTGAAAAGCTACTGGTCCAAAAAAAACGCTAATGAAGGGAGATCTCCCAACCTCCATGTGTATCCTGCCCATTATAATTCGCAGTCTACGCCGCGAAACCAAAGCGTAAACTCCCGGAAGAAGGACATGCTAATTGTCCGAAACCTGGTCGGAGTTATTCCGACACAATCATAACGTGAGTGTAGCCGTTTATATTTATAATGAATATTTCGACTTACGATAGTTTCCAAACTTTAATATCCTGCCCATCCTAACCTAAGATGCTCAAACTTAATTGCTCACCGAATCACAAAAGAGCAATGGAGCGTTGCATCCTGGCCATCAAACGGACGGACAAGATTAGAAGCACGACACACTCGCTCTAAATGCTTTCTGACTTATGTCGCAGAGTCGAGTTTGAAAGTGGGCTGGTTGGACTGACTATCAACAAGTCGAAAACGAAAATTATGCTCATCGACAGAGCCGGTCTACTCTCTACAACTGGAGAGCTCTCAGACATAGAAGTTGTCAGCCAATTTGTCTACCTCGGGTCGTTACTGACTGACCAAGGGGGAAGTGACAGAGAAATCAAAAGGACTCAGATGGCCAAAGCTGCAATGAGCAATGTGACACGCATTTGGCAGGACAGAAAAGTCTCCAACATCACCAAGATGAGACTAGTCCAGACATTGGTTTTCTCAATATTCCTCTATGGATCGGAGGCGTGGACGATCCGGGCTACAGAACAGAAGAAACAGAAGCATTCGAGATGTGGTGTCGAAGGCGGATGCTCCGCATACCGCGGGCAGCCACACGAACATACCAGTCAATCTTGAAACAACTGCGTATAGGAACTCGTCTGTCTACCATCTGCTACCAGAGAATCCTCAGTTACTTTGGTCACATTGCGCGTCGAAAACTGGACAACCTTGAAAAAGTGGTTATGGTTGGCAAGGTAGAATAAAAAGACCTCGCGGCCGTTCCCCTAGCCGTTGGTGTGACCAAGTAACCACCCTCACTGGCCTCCCTATAACTACCGCCTTGAGAGAAGCCGAAAATCGGGCAAAATGGAAGGAGTTAACACGTAAAGTTATAAAAGACCTTCAGCAATGAAGAATATGACTAAGAAGAGAAACCTTATTTAATGTAAAACTTTTGTCTCTTTCTAGCATCGTTTCAATGCAAGTAGAACAGTGAAACTTTATTTACCGATTATTAATAAGGTCCTTTGTTCTTAAACGGTCACCTCGAGCACCAACCGGTCACCTAGTTGTCAATTGTATACTTAAGACAAGCAAGGAGATCTACGCCGTCTCCTTCACGATAGAATTGTTTATTATATCAGATATCGGCGGTCATTTATATATACAAGCAATAAATAACCTCAAGCTCCTCAGTATTTCTAGGATCCCGGTACGCTAGTTCACTAACAGTTCGACGGGACAGTCGGTCTTCCGACGAAAGTTGTCGTCCGGCAAAAGTAACATTGTCCATTCTGCATCCGATGACGTCATAGAAAATGAAACAAAAATAATGTACGACATGATCTGTAAGGGTCGGTCGGCGGCGGTGGATGGTAGGTACCCGTACCTTGGTGTCGTCGAGCAGGCGGCGCAGGCGCTCGGCGCCCAGCATGTCGGCCAGCTGCTGCAGCACGTCCAGCAGCAGCGGGTGGTGCGCGCCGCCCTCGGCCCAGGCGCCCACCTCGGCCAGCGCCACCAGCCGCTGGCGCACCAGGTGCGCGAGCAGGCGCGCCAGGCGCGGGTGCGGGTGCCGCGCCAGCAGCGCGCGCGCCGCCTCGTGCTGCGGCGCGCGCTTGGCGCAGCGCACCACGGCGCACGCGGCCCACAGCGCCGCGTCCGCGCCCGCCGCCAGCGCGTGCTCCAGCGCCGCGGCGATGCAGCGCCGCAGCACCTTGTCGGGCAGCTGCAGCGCCAGCAGCGCGCGCAGCGGCTCGGCGGGCGGCTCGGCGTCGTCCGCGCCGCCCGCCGCCGCCGCCGCACCCGCCGCGCCCGCCCACGCCGCCACCGCCTCCACCGCCGCCAGCGCCAGCCGGCACGCCTCCTCCTTGCTGGTGCCCTGCCACACACATGGAACTGACTGATGAGACGACCAACTTGTTCGCCTGATGGTAAGCGCTACGCCTGTCCATAACAATTGTAGTGCCACCCAGAACTATTTATTCCATAGAAAGTACTGCGTAGCGCTGCATTGCGCTCATCACCCCGCGACATCAGATATTAAGTCTCATAGGCCCAGTAATTTCGCTGGCTACAATGCCCTTCAAACACAGCACCGGAACACAGTAATGTTTATGCACTACTGCTTAGCAGAATAACTGGCACAGCTGTGGTACCTACCCAGACGGCCTCCCACTTACGAGAGACCTACCACAAGTACATTTTAAACTACATTTAAATGGAGCTTTTATTCTGAAACTATGACGGAAATTGTTTAGCGATTGATATTCGCTCCCCACCGACCTGCGCATAGCCGATGAGCTATCCGAATCGCAATACGTGGTCTGAATGAGCTGGATGAATATATTCCATTTAAATAACTTTCTGTTCGAACTTTATTGGAATGAGCGAAACGATTACGAGCGTGCGGTATACGATATTGCAATACGTGCTTATCATATCACTACATAGTATAAAACAAAGTTCCCTATGTATGATTAAATCTTTAAAACTACGCATCGGATTTTGATGCGGTTTTTTTTAATAGATAGTGATTGAAGAGGAAGGTTTATATGTATAATAACCGTGCGAAGCCGGGGCGGGTCGCTAGTTAAATATAATTTAGATTTTGAATTATAAGCCACACTCCGAGGGCTCCGCGGCATCGTGCACGCGACGATGACGCGCCCCCTCACACATTGTCAACTCCTTCGTTCCCAGCACACATGCACTTACCACATTTACAGTAATCGTTACAATATTCTCACACCTTTGTACTCAGTATGTACTAGGTGGACGACAGTGTCCTTCTAAGCCTGTGCTATGCATCCGGAAACATTTAATGAAATCTGTTGGAACAATGAAAGCTCTACCCGCACGTCCATCAGCTGTTCCTGAGGACGCTTGTGCTATCAATAACAATACAAATAAGAATAATTTATTTGCAAGATTACATTTTATACTGGTACATATCATTTATAGAATGGTCTTAAAAAGTACATTTAACCTTAAAAAGTCATTGTAACCAGCCTGCACGCAGACGTGCAAATATTTAGTTATTTTTGTCGCTTCAATTTACAAATTCTTAAATATCATAAAAACAATGACACAAGAGCCAGTCTAATATACATCTTTCTAATAATTGAACGTCCTTTGGTAGCTTTGTTATATAGATAATTTCACAAATTATAAGCGAGTTTAAAGTCCTTCGTGCTCCGGCTTCCAGCTAAGTATAAAGAGACGTTCCTGGCGGCCTGAGTTTTGGCCCGAAGGCATAGTATTCCGGCGCTACAGGGAAGCGAAGCCGAAGTTAATTCACTAATCGTAGCTTTATTGTTTATAAATTGTATGTATGCTAGTCTGTAAGGTATATATTTTATGGGCCTCTGGTACTTTTAATTTATTGTTGGCAGCGAACCAATTTGAAACAATATCCAATACATTATTTACGTATACTAGTTCACTATCCTTCCTATCTACTTTAAAGATTATCGATGTATCATCCGCAAAAAGTACAATGTCTGCAAGGTCTTTCACCATAAAAGGTAAGTCATTTACGTACACTAAGAACAAGAACGGCCCTAATATTGAACCCTGTGGTACACCCATTTCGGCTAAAGATCCAAATGAAGTGACGCCATTTATACCAACTCTTTGCTGCCTGTCAGTTAGGTAGGACTCTACAAGATCCAGAGCGGCTCCACGAATTCCGTAGAGGTGGAGTTTACGAATTAGAGTACTGTGCTCTACGCAGTCAAAAGCCTTGGAGAGGTCACAAATACTCCAATAGCATCATGTGAACTCTCCCAAGCTTCAAGCACATGGGCACAAAATATAGACTGGTACAGAAGGCAATCTCATGTATGTACTTCACTTTTCATACCTACGCTCGGCAGTTGCGCTAGGGTTGTCAACTTTGGCTTATGCACAAAAAACTATCGTAGTAGTGGCATTCGTATCTAGTTGTTTGATTTATTGTTGAGAAGGAAGAACGGAAATATAAAACAATAATAACTTAAATATTTCAATTGTAATGTTATCGTTATATTACAAATTTGTCACAGAAAATATCTTGCGACGATTTCGACATTGGCGAAATGCACGATTATTATATTTTAAAGCGTAATAAATTCGCATTCTTATGTACAATTGTTTACAGTAAACTAGTGGAAAACACTTGCAAGACATTAAGAAAGTCTGTACCGCATTTAAGAGACCTTTTAGGATTTCACAGTTCAAGTAGTTCCTCTTGAAAAAGTTGCAGAATCGTTCCTCCATTGATCTGACAAATTCCACAAAACTGTCTGGTGGTACGGTTAATAAAGTTTTGGTGCCATCTTTGCAATAATCTTTATAACGGGTAAATGAAGTGCCCTGTGAAAAGTTTTGTGCATTGTCATCTCCTTTTGTTTTCACGACGCGACAGTTACTCGGACGGCGCAGGAATTTTTTGGGAAGTCCAAAATTGATTGATTTAAAAACATAACTATATTAATAGAATCCTTAAGGGTCGGCAACGCATCAGCAATGCCTCTGGTGCTGCAGATGTCCATAGGCGACGGTAACCACTTACCATCAGGCGGGCCGTCTGCTTGTTTGCCGACACATTAAATAAAAAAAAAAAATAACTTTATAAGATATGGACATAATTTTTTCGCATTTATTATTATAATTGAATAAAAAAAATTTGAAGACAAAAAATGCAATTAATTTACATTTACCTCATTCAATTATTGAACAAGCTTATACAGCTTATACTACAATAAATATCTAATATAAATTGTTAAAATATGACAAGGTCATAAAATCATGTCCGCTTGATCGGCGCGGGGCCGGGGGCCGGGGCGCTTACCTACCTACCTAACTGTTCTGTGTTACGTGAAAACGAGCCATCGAAATACAAGCAAAGACCTACTTACCTCTCTGAAACAACTGGTAGCCTAAAAAATGAAAATTCACCGTTTAATGTTGAATTTAAGCAACCGTCCACTGAGCAGTTATAGTAACTTTTGCTTTGTTGCTCAATTTTTGCACAAAAAAGTTCACAGTCGCGTGTCTCAAGCGGGTGGCACTCGTGCTCGCACTGGTCTCAACTGGTTCGAGATATCGTGTCCGTGAGCGATGTCTATGTGTGCGTTGCTCGAGCGCACTTACTATGATGATTGATTTCTGTACCAGTCTATATTTTGTGACATGGGTAACTAAATGTACCCCGGCGGCATCTGTTGTTGATCTGCTTTTTGTGAAACCGAACTGATTCTCGTTCAATAACAATCTGTGTTTGTTAAAGTGAGACAATAGCTGCCTTAGTATATTTTTTTCAAATATCTTACTTACACAAAAACTGGTTTATAATGCGAGGGGTCAGTTTTGTTACCTGACTTGAAGATGGGAGTAACTTTACTTATTTTAATCAAATCGGGGAATGAACCTGTATCAATGCACAAACTAAATATAGCCATGAGATGTGGAGCGATGATGTCTATTATTGACTCTAACATTTTTACGGAGAGGCCCCATAAATCTTCCGTAGCTCTAACGTTTATTAGTCTTAATCTGATTATCCTGTATTTTTATCTCCTATTTCATCAACATTTTTAATTTATTCTTTATTTGCAGACGTTGGCATATAGCGAGTGGTTAGTCGGTTGGTGGTTTCTTAGCGTTTGGTTCGATTCTATGGGATATTTCCGAAAATATCATAGTAAAACGTCATCAAAGACAATTTCATCATTTGATCTCTGCTCAAGCGTGATCCAGACGTCACTTGCGTTATCGGAGATCGATTTGCAACTATTCAGTGAACAAGTTAATAACGGTTGAATTTTGTATGAAACACTTACCGTAACATGCCACCTTGCGTAACATATGACTTGATATCTACGAGTCAGTGACCCTACCTAGAACGGGAAATAAAATAATATGTCCACTTTTTCCATTTTGAATTTTTTTATATAATCCAATTTATCTAAATTGGACGAACGTTGGGGAAAATAAACATACATGAATATAATACACATATTCGCGGCGTTGGGGTGGCACATAAATAAGGCCAATAACTAAAAAAGGATAAAATATTATTTTTGTATACAAAATATTAATTGAGTATGTTTGAACATAATGATCATGTTACCTAGAATGCAGTTCATTTATAATTTATCCACTAAAATAGACGCAATAATTATTATGAAGATTAAACAGAAAAAACCATAATTTATATTAAAACGTGGTCATTTACAATAGATAAATTACATTTTAGAGGATCAAGTAATATTTTCCCAAAATTAATTGGCCGCACTTACCTCCCAAGTAAGAAAATAAATCCATCCATTTATTTATTAATTTATTCTTTTAAGAAAACTGCAGCTAAACTTAGTATAATCAAAGAAAACTGAATATTACTACGTAAAGAAGCGAAGCTAATTTGTCGTCACCCGCAACAAACCGATGAAAAATGGGCAATGCATTGAGGTCTCACACTATAGAGGGATAATTACGAAGTTTTCCGACCTAAAAAAGGATAGCGCTATACAACAGGCTCTTATAAAGAACGAGGTACAACTATTATCATATTGTCTCTATCGCGTAACCCATTTTTTTAACATTGGTCATGACGTGTTAAGTCAAAATAATGGTCAGGCAGGGTCGGCTTGTGGTTTTTTAATTTGTGTTGTGGTATTTCTTATTATTTTAAAGTGAATCTTTGTGAATGTGTACCAGAAACAATTTAGAATTGAATGTGAAAAAATATTCGGGTGTTCCATTCATGGTGAAGTGAAAATTGTACTGAAAGATTAAGTTTTCAAACGTTTGTGTTTTTCTTGTGTTTATTGATGTTTTTCGGTAACTATAATTTATGTGGATGTAACTATACATCGGGTTCGACTATTAGAACCTGAATTTGGCTTGATATATTCAGTTTTCGGTGTTATTTTGTTAAAACAACATTGAGCAGTTTCGTGTGTCAGTGTGGCCATCGTATAAACATTTCAGTTCCCATTACGTCGGGTAACAAATTGCACATTTGTGTAAAATGTTAAATGTATTAAAATTGTGCATTCTTAAATCATTTTATTAAGATATAGGTAATAAAAGTAGTTAATGATTATAGTTTTTATTTAATTTGAAATTAAAAAGTTAAAGTTTAGTAAGAAGAGAGTAGAATTGTTTTAATAGTAAAGGCATTCGCCTCTTATGTAAGAACATATGTTGTAAATAAGTTCGTATTTTGTGTAGTAAATTTATCTTACAGGTCCTTGCTGTCGATTACTATGGCCAATCATCCAATTCCATTGATGGATCACAATCCTACAATAAAAATGTAAGCAACGAAACTCGGATTTCTAATCCTAATTAACGCCACATAGTGAGAACGAGTTCATGAACGTAGACTTCATCATCATGTGAACGTCAAGGCTGTTCAGGACAAACCGTTTCGGGTTAGTGTAGTGAATTGACAGTTATGTATAGTTAGTGCTATCCAATACGGTGGTATGGTCAATGTAATAATTGACTTTCATAAGTACGTCTGTGATCTACTCCGACAGTATGACATTTAACTGAGACACTATGCTATTTAGAATACTTCAAGTGTTTTTTTTTAACATTGTGTTTATCTATCTACCTATATCCTAAGTATCAGTTGTGCTGCAGTCTTGTAAATTATGTCAAAATACTAGTTCTTCTATTGTAAATTTTACCTGTATGGAAATAATGAATGTATGTATATTGTATGAATGTGTTATATATTTTATTTGATTATTTTATTTACCTGACTGGTTTAATCCTAGATAAAACCTGGTTAACAACAAAATATTAATGATTGCATAAGAAGCATACCGTAAGGAAATGTAGTTACCGCAATTTCATTCGAGCTCTGCGTTGTAGCGCCGCCACTATAACTTCAGAAAGTCGTAGGTAGTTGGTCTGTAAATGGTACGAAATCTGTACTTTTATTCTGTGGCCACGCTAGAACGTATTCATTACTCGGCCACCTAAAAGAGACCATCATCTATTGATCTGTTTACAGAAGTCTATCATAAAAAGTAATTTCTAGATTTTTCGACAACATATGCATATTCCCTATTTCCCTATTCTTTCACTCTGGGGTACAGAATAGTACAGATGTCCTACCTTTTACAGACCAACCACGAACTTCTAAAGTTATAGTGGCTGCAATGCAACGCAGAACACGTTACATTTTCATTCAAGCGAATGGGAGAATTTTTCATAGGTATGGTAAACACTCCAAAAATACTGTCAAAAAACTATTGCTTTCCAAAATTGTTACGCTGTCAAGGACTCTATAGTGTCATTCCTCAATGGGGCAATGCCGTGCTTGCGTCACTCGGTTGTCACTCTGTCACAAATGACTAATGAGTGAGATTCAAATGTTTATTTTATATGTGCGATCAATTATGTTATTTGAGGTTGTTATGACCTTTTTGGATGACGACGACGACCTGCTTTACAGAGGTAGAGCAGGCCGGCTGACTATTTGACTTTGACATATAGACGAAACATATTGAGAAAAAGACGGAGAACGGCTGAAGACGGTGGAGCTGACCAGGACCTGACCTGACTGACGGAGGTCTGCCTATTTCTTTTAAAATGGTTCGTTATTGTTCTGTGTATGGATGCAAAGAAACCACTTACACAAATAAGAATCGAAGATTTTTTTGGTTTTTCGCGTCTCCCAGCCAAGCGATAGTGGGTGTGAAAGAGAAACACTTAGGTTGCTTACGTATAGCGTTGTCCTTGTCGCGCTCGATTGGTATTAGCTCATCCCTACAATAATTACGCACAACAACAAAACGTGTGCGGACAGGCCGGTGCGCCAGTAGTAGTACTAGACAGGTAGCTCGGCGAATTTGTATGGAGTGTCGGTGTCGGGGTCTGGTGTAATGTAGGCACAAATGTAATGACAGGTCGGTAGCTTATGAAAGTTTCCACAGATGGACAACTAAGTACACAGTACATGAATACAGTCTATACAACTTAAACATGTAATACTGTAACATATTTAATTAGATACCTATCATGAGTCGTCTGCATCTATTGCAGCAAGCCATCTATATATATACTAGTATAGTACCAGTAGGACAAGTTAGTGACGGTCTCGGTAGTGCAAGGTGGTCGCTATTTCATTGAAAACGTGTGAGCTGACTTTCATTTCATGTTCTTTCGATATAAAAGCAGTCGGAGTGGGAAGCGGGTCGAGCGAGGGGAGCAGTTCGAGCTTGGGGAGCGAGGGGAGCAGTTCGAGCTTGGGGAGCGAGTCGAGCAACTTACCTTGTCCTTCTTCGGCTTATCCTTCTTGTCGGGCGCCGGCTTGATCGTGATCGCCGGCTCCTTCAGCAGCGGCGGCGCGCTCGCGAACGCCGGCGTCAGCACATCTGAGGACAGAGGAGGCACGCGTCAGCGGGGGCGGCGCGGGGCGGGGCGGGGCGGGGCGGGCGGGCACTCACTCTGCTGCACGGGCGCGAGCTGCGGCTGCGGCTTCGAGAGGCGGTTGGCGGTGAACATGAGCGAGTTGGCCGCCGGCCGCATCTGCACGTCCTGCAGCGTGCCCGCCGCCAGCACGCGCGTCTTGCTGGCGCGCGAGCCCGAGTCCTGCGGGAGAGAGCGCGGCGGTGAGTGCGTGCGGGGCGGGGCGGGGCGGGGCGGGCGGACGCGGCGCGTACCTTGGAGCCGGCGCCCTGCGCGTGCTTGCCGTAGTGGTTGTTGTTGCCCTGGCGCGGGTAGTAGGCGGGCGCGGACCGCTGGCGGAAGGCGTCGCGCGGCGCGAACCCGTTGCCGAACAGCTTGTCGGGCTGCACGAGCGGCGCGGCGGGCTGCATGCTGAGGCCAGCGAGCACGTCGTCGAGCGGGCGCGCGCGCAAGCCGCCGCGGAACAGCGCGTCGCGCTCGCGCTCGCGCTCGCGGCGCGGCGGCTCGTCGTCGTCGCGCAGCTGGTGGATGGGCACGGGCCCCTCCAGGCCGGCGGCGGCGCGCGGCACCCAGCCGCCGCGCCGCAGCTCCACCACGTCGCGCAGCATGAAGCGGATGCGCGGCGCCAGCTCGCGCGACGCCGACAGCGTCTCGATGCGCGCGAAGTACTGGTCCATGAGGCCGCGGCCGCGCTCCGAGTCCAGCACACGGCCGCACGTGCGCACCAGCTGCGCCAGGCACTCCAGGTCCTCGTGGTGCTCGGCGGCCGCGCGCCGCGCCAGCAGGTTCTGGATGCAGCGGTGCAGGATGGACTCGGCCAGGATCTCGAGCTTGCCGAGCTCGCCGATGAACTTGATGTTGCCGAGCATCTTGCACTTGGCGAGGTGGCGCTTCTCCTCCTCATCGGGCGGCAGCGCGCGGTCCTCGTACGCGGCGAAGGCCTGCGCGCGGTTCTCGAACTCGGTGCGGCACCGGTTCAGCAGCAGCAGCTTGAAGGTGCAGGGCTGGCCATCCGGCTCCAAGTTGGGCGCCTCCTCGCTGAGCCGCTTGCACAGCTGAGCGTACATCGACGAGTACTTGGGCTCGTCCAGCGCCTTCTCGAAGATGAGCAGGATGACGCCCTTGAGGACCTTGTCGGAGTCCAGCTCCAGCCCGAGCAGGTCATCGCTGAGCTTCTGGAACTTCTCCGGTGTTAGTTTGTTGAGGATGCCGCGAACCTGCAACGGAAGCGAGCGGCGGTGAGCGCGCGGTGCAGGCGGGGTGCGGCGCGGGGCGGGGCGGGGCGGCGCGGCGCTCACCTTGCGGAATATGACGTCGTGCTTGGCATCTCCGTCGGGCACCTCGTGGTGTCGCAGGGTAGAGGGCGGGACCCAGCGTCGCCTCGGCGGGACCGGCGTCCGGCCCGAGGCGCGCGGCGCGGGCCCCGGCTGCCGCGCGCTGTCCGTCTTGTCGCCGGTGGAGCCGCCCGCGCAGCCGCAACGTGTCGCCGCCGCCGCACGCAGTCGCTGCTCCCGCACGCACACACCGACCGCCTCACCGCTCTGTCAACACACACACATAGATAAACATTAATCTCTCCTACTCGGAGGGTAACATTTTCGCATAACTAACGCTATACCTGCATATACAGGTTGAATTTTCAAGTAGGCGTGGATGACCAAGTCTGAAACTATTAGAAATAACGAAAAATGCTCAAAGAAGTCTCGGGGTCGATTTTGACGAAAACGAAAGCGGCATATAAGTGGATTTTCAAAAGATCTTTTTTTCTAGCGGGATTTCGAAATCGTGGTTATTTAAAAAAAAAACACCTGTATTATTACATCCGACGATAGTGATTATAAGGTAAATTGATTATAAGGATCAAATTCTGGCAAGTAATGTCAAACGGCAAACTGATTCTTGGCTAGGAAAAATAGTAAAGTCATTTGGTTCGATAAATAGTGGTTACCTGAAAAGTTTTCCGGGAGTTTTGAAAATTGGTAATTTTATAGATTTTGTATATACTGATGTGGTATGTACTTTAGATTAAATTTAAAACAGGACATACCACGTATCTTTTCATCTGATGTACTATTTAGAAAAAGCACGACTTTTTCTTTAGTAGAGTCGCGGGCAAAGACTTTTCAGCAATGACATTGTGTTATTGTCAGTTACGAAAATATAAAGTGAATAGAGACCATCATATAAAGCCGCGGGTAAAAACTAGTGCATAATACATTATTTTTTTATAGCCTTACGTTTGACCGCTATCTCACCTGTTGTTAAGTGACGATGCGGTCGAAGTTGTAGCACGCTCACCTAGAAGAAACCTGTTCACTCTTGTCTTAAAGACACCCAGATTATAGCTATCCGGAAACACAGATGCCGGCAGAGAGTTCCACTCCTTGGCCGTTCACATTATGAAGGTCGCGCGCAAAGCGCTTGTGTGAGCAGGAGGGATGCCAACCATACATTGATGACGGCTTGCCTTACGCCTGGTCGTCCGGTGATAGAATGGGGACGGCGGAATAAGTTCATGTAACTCCGTCGCATACTCTCCGAGATGTCGTGTCGTGGCCCGATCGTACACTTCATCACATCATGAAGTGCACGATCATTTTATGGCTTTGAAGCCGGGGCGCGTGCCTAGTTCCGTCTAACTGTAATGTAATCATACGGGCAGTAATCGAACACACGCACCACGCTCGAGAGCCGAGCAAAACGTCGCCAAATTGTACAGATGAGTCATGAGATGAGATGGTAGCGGCGCGGCCGCGGGTCGACGCCCTCGGCGATGAACCTTGCGGGGCGCGGCAAGGTCGAGCGCGCGGCCGCGGCAAGGTCGAGCGCGCGCCGCGACTCGCGGTAGCTAGCAGCTCCCAGAGGACAACAGCACTCTAATCGACACGGCAATCTCTTTTTCATCGCGACTGAAGATTAATTGCTCGTCCTTAATAAATTTATTAATAAATTATTTAGTTATCGCATCTGCCGGCTATAGGCGGGAGGTCGCGAGTTGGGTTCCATTTTCATCCGTAGTTGTATTTTCCGTACTATTAAATAAAATACACCCACCATATTATGTATAACTAGCTTTTTCCCGCCACTTCGTCCACGTAAACGACAGAGGAAGCCAATGGGGGCTGTACATATAATATATTCAGGTCCTTAGACAGTACCTATATAAGTGTACATAGTGTATGCCTAGATATCTACTTAGTTTTAAATTAAAATATGCACACTTGTAGAATATTTGTAACTAACACCCCTAATCATACTTGCATTATTAAGCCTTCTGTGCGTATACTAGGTAGGTATACTGTTTGAAAAGTTCACAGAATGAGAATAATAGTAATAGACAGTAGGGAGATACATAACTTGAACTAAATACATATTCAGATTGATAATTCATCACAACACAGGTATAAACCCTACGTTACACGTGCCGCGTCAGAAGTACCGCCCTAACGTCGTCACAAGTCGTCGTAGCAAGAGTTGCGATTTGTTTAATTTCTTTGCGGAGTCATGCTTCTGTACCTTGATACTGTGAAGTATTCTGTACTACTATTCCAGGACCTAAAGTGCCTACATACCAAATTTCATAAATATCCCTTCAGCCCCTGTGGAGACAATCGGTCAAACACACACAGATTGCGCATTTGTTATATTAGTGGGATTGGTACAATCGGATAACCGTTTTTTTATTATTATAATGACAATGACGCGTGACACGACCCGACGCGAGCTGCGACCTGCGGGACGTGACTTCTTTAGCGAAAACAGACGATTCTGAAGCAGGTTATCGCCGAAACATTCTATGTTCTTATAATGTTGAACAAATATGCTCTTGATAATATCACAGAATACTTAATCCAAAAGCAACGAGAATGTAACTACAAAATGATCCTATTGCAGTTACTGTACGGCTGTACGTAAAATTTCATTTTCACAAACTTTCAGCCTTCTCCTTTATAATTTTATTTTATTTTGTTCGGGAGTTAACAGCTATTGTTAACCGACATTAAAAAAAGGAGGAGGTTCTCAATTCAATTGTATTTTTTTTAATGTTTGTTACCTCAGAACTCCGTCATTTATAAACCGATTCCGAAAATTCTTATGCGTTGGGTTCAGTATAGCTACACGGTGGTCCCATATAAATTTCATCGATATTCGACCTTCGACTTCGAAGATACATCAGAAATGAAGTCGTTTTTTAACCGACTTCAAAAAGGAGGAGGTTTACAATTCGACGGTATGTTTTTTTTTATTTATTTTTTGTGTGTTTGTTACGCGATTACTCCGCCAATTATGAATGGATTTCGATGATTCTTTTTTTGATTGGTAGGTCATAGTTCAGAGGTGGTCCCATATACATTTTATCGAAATTCATTCAGCACTTTTTGAAAAAAATAGCAAAAACAAAAAAATATAAGTTTAATCTTCAAGTCGGTTCTTGTTTTTGTTGTAACCGACTTTCTAAAGGTGGAGGTTTGTATTCGACTGCTTCACCTGCTTCACCCAGGGTTGACTTCCGGCGAGGGAACTCCTCAACGGTGAATAGTACAGACACAAAATTTTATAAATGGATTTAACCATAATAGCCTGTTCTAAATTCCACCATGACATGGCTGATACACCCAGGATTGACTTCCGGCGAGGGAACTCCTCAACAGAGAATAGGACAGTCGTGAATTTTTTTTGTACATAAATTTAATTGTGATAGCCCGTTTTAAACTTTGTCATGATGTGGCTGCTAGATCATAAATGCTTGTCTTTAAAAACGTTTTAAATTTATTTAATTAAAACTTGTTTTGCACTAAAAAGAATAAAATAAATTATTTTTCAAAAAAAAACTAAACCGACTTCAAAACCACAAATAGGCACTCAAAAGTGAAAAATAAATTAATATAATTATCACATATTTGAAGTCGGTGCCAGACAAGTCTAAAAGGTAGTAGATAGATACTACCTACAAGTAGTACTTACTATATATGTACATAGTATTTATCTGCTACCTTTTAGACTTGGCTGGCACCGACTTCAAATATATGAGTGGGTAGCGCTTATGATAATTATATTAATTTATTTTTCACTTTTGAGTGCCTATTTGTGGTTTTGAAGTCGGTTTAGTTTTTTGTGAAAAATAATTTATTTTCTTACAATATTAATTATTACAAAATAATTTGACAAATGAGTATAAACAAGCAACAATTAAAAACCTCCAGAAATAACAGTTAACTAGGTAATTAGAGTATAAACAAACCAAAATGAGATAGACACCATCATGCAATGCCATTTACAAATTGCCATGATTTGATAGTGACGACGTTAGGGCTGTATTCACCGCAGCCAGACTGCTCGTGAATAGATCGATATAATACTAATTTAATTACCTAACTATACTCCTGTATTAGATTTGATAGTGACGACGTTAGGGCTGTATTCACCGCAGCCAGACTGCTCGTGAACAGATCGATATAATACTAATTTAATTACCTAACTATACTCCTGTATTAGATTTGATAGTGACGACGTTAGGGCTGTATTCATCGCAGCCAGACTGCTCGTGAACAGATCGATATAATACTAATTTAATTACCTAACTATACTCCTGTATTAGATTTGATAGTGACGACGTTAGGGCTGTATTCACCGCAGCCAGACTGCTCGTGAACAGATCGATATAATACTAATTTAATTACCTAACTATACTCCTGTATTAGATTTGATAGTGACGACGTTAGGGCTGTATTCATCGCAGCCAGACTGCTCGTGAACAGATCGATATAATACTAATTTAATTACCTAACTATACTCCTGTATTAGATTTGATAGTGACGACGTTAGGGCTGTATTCATCGCAGCCAGACTGCTCGTGAACAGATCGATATAATACTAATTTAATTACCTAACTATACTCCTGTATTAGATTTGATAGTGACGACGTTAGGGCTGTATTCACCGCAGCCAGACTGCTCGTGAACAGATCGATATAATACTAATTTAATTACCTAACTATACTCCTGTATTAGATTTGATAGTGACGACGTTAGGGCTGTATTCACCGCAGCCAGACTGCTCGTGAACAGATCGATATAATACTAATTTAATTACCTAACTATACTCCTGTATTAGATTTGATAGTGACGACGTTAGGGCTGTATTCACCGCAGCCAGACTGCTCGTGAACAGATCGATATAATACTAATTTAATTACCTAACTATACTCCTGTATTAGATTTGATAGTGACGACGTTAGGGCTGTATTCATCGCAGCCAGACTGCTCGTTAACAGATCGATATAATACTAATTTAATTACCTAACTATACTCCTGTATTAGATTTGATAGTGACGACGTTAGGGCTGTATTCACCGCAGCCAGACTGCTCGTGAACAGATCGATATAATACTAATTTAATTACCTAACTATACTCCTGTATTAGATTTGATAGTGACGACGTTAGGGCTGTATTCACCGCAGCCAGACTGCTCGTGAACAGATCGATATAATACTAATTTAATTACCTAACTATACTCCTGTATTAGATTTGATAGTGACGACGTTAGGGCTGTATTCATCGCAGCCAGACTGCTTGTGAACAGATCGATATAATACTAATTTAATTACCTAATTATACTACCGTATTAGATTTATAATACGATTTAACGATAAGTTTTGTACCTAGAACTATTATTTTATTTTATTAGGAACAGCAAACAGCTTTATTATAAAAATTAATCAAATGAGGTAACCACCGAGGTATCTGCCGTGGTAGCTCAGTTGGTATAGAGTGTTTCCTGTATAGAAGGAAAAGGTCCTGAGTTCAAACCTTGGCGGCGCGGCGGCAAAATATTTTATAAATATATTTTTTTTATAATTATTTGTTTATACCTTTACCTAAAAAGTTTGTTAAATAATAAGGTGTTCTAATACAACATCAGAAAAAATAAACAACAAAGAGAAAACTGTGTAAACTGTTGTTGTCGTCGGCTGTTTTATATTTGTAAGAGCCGCGGCAGCTCTCCTGTCCGGTACAAGAGAGCGAAAGGACGGTTTATAAGTTTATAACGTTATATTTACAAATGCTAGATGGCGCGGCGTGGAGTACGTGTCAGTCGTATCAAGGTGACAACGCGTTTATTGACTCTACGGCAGTCAGTGACCCCGAGAGGCGCGGGCGGAGCGGTGCGCGACCATCATCCCCTCGAACTGGTAGGTGTTCTGTGGCACAGGTGAGCCGCTCGCCGCCGCTGCAGCGCGGTCGGCGACCCGTGCCGCCGCCCGCCCGCCCTCGGCGTCCCGAGCCGCCCGCCCGGTGCGAGTGCGAGCGCTCCAGACGAGATAGGTTAACTTTCGTCTGAAGGGCGATGGTCCCATGTGAAACTTGAATGACAAGCTGCAAAACCTTATCATTTGTAATGCTACGAGTACTTATTGAATATTATTAATGAAAAAAAAAATCCAAAAATTACGGCATCACTAGTCAATAAAATAATTAAATGAAAATTTATTTATTTTATTGACGAGACGAGAAAATTTATTTAATCAATTTATATCAACATAAACGCGCCATTTGCGTCTGACGTCAAAAGGTGGGGCACCTAGGATCTCCTCATTGGTCCATCTATGCTACATGTGCGTGTGTGTGACAATAATTTACCAATAGAACGGGCTCTGTATCAAAAATTGACCAATAAGCAGCGAGGCGCGTGACGTCAAAACATGGTTGCACGTACTCAAACGTTTTGCGATTACGTTCCGTTTCTCCAAAAATAAGAAAAAGAAACATTGAAATTGTAAAAACTACGCAATGAATAATAATAATTATATCACTAGGTACTAAATGGTATATCACTAGATACTAGGTGTTTATAGGAGTACTCTATTGCAACTAGGTTTAAACATAAATTAGTATTACCCACATCAAGACTGAACATACATAGTACCGGTCCGAATGTAATGTCAGTAAACATTTATAATAATCTACCCGACGAAATAAAAGCAGAAGATAATTATATAAAATTTAATAACAAATTGAACCAATTCCTGATCGAAAAATGTTATTATAATTTAAATGACTTTTTTAATGAAAATAAGAATAAAATGATAAAATTATAAATAACTGACAAAGACGTTGTAGAATAAATCGGTCCGCTTCCATCATAATTTACTAGCAGCCCGCCCCGACTTCGCACGGGTATTTAACAAAAATTTCAAAATAAAAAATTATAACGTACACACATCTCCCCTCCCGTACGGCCCGTACCCCAGTGACGCCTACACTGCATAAGGTGCTGCCTAGCTAGCCGAGCAGGGTGAGCGGCTACCACGCAACTTTTTTTTAATACTTACCTACATTTTTAAACTCGTGATATCTTTCGATTGGAATGTCCGAATTGAATAATTCAAAAAGTTATTTAAAGATATTGAAGCAGTTTTAAATATAAAGTAATTTATTTTGATAAGGATTAATACCAAGATACAAATAAAGAGCCTTTTTTAGCGGTGACATTTCAATTAAAATTTTAAAATAAAATAACACATTGTGGCATAACTATAATAGTTAGACATATGCTGTCGCGGCACTTTTTGTAAATAATGATGTGTTTTGCAAAGTCGTAGTAAATTATTTTATTCTATCATCAATAGTTTTCGCCAGGGATATTTCGGTTAGGGTTAACAACCGTAATATAACTGTATTAATCGATTTGAGATAACGGTTAACAGAAACTTTCGGTAACAGAATGATTTCGGTTAACAGAAACCGCAATGATATAGGTTTTTTCTCGCGTGTGCATTTTACCAAAGAAAACTAAATATTTACTACATTTTACTAGCCACTGCCACAAACTGGCAAAGGCACCGCACGCGCGGCGTTGTCGCGCTGGAATCGTGTATTTCTCGCTCGCTCATTCGCAAAGTACAAGTGCCCTATGGCGAAAGAGATAGATAGATTTGTTGTTAACAGTGTTTATGTCGCCGATGCGCCACGCGCCGGCCGTTTTTTTTCGGTCTTGTTGACAAGTTTATTTAGGTACTTACTCTTTCGCTCGTAATTATAAATCATTCCCCGCCCGGTAGATAGTTATTGTCTGATATTGTGGTTATCTAACTTGGAATAAAATAAAAGTGTACCTAACACTACAACGCTATACGTAAATTACCAAGTTACATACTTTTTTTATCCTAATCCTAATTAATTGACAGAAATAGAAGTGGTACTTGCCGATATGGTGGGGGGTAGTGTTTTGTACCGTTGGATAGAGGGTGTTTTGAAACCAACCAGAAAAATCCGAAATCACCAGAAAGTGGTTTCCGTGATGGAACTGCTCAGGGGATCTCGGAAACTATAAATCGGATGGGGGTACCGCTTGAACTAAATATGCCCCAAACCTTGGGCCGACTTTGAAAATTTGAAAAAAAAGATGGCCGCCATACAAAAAAACATGGCCGCCATACAAAATAAAAATGTAAATAACTTTTGAATGGTTAGAGATAGGTATAGGGTGCTCGACCAAATGTCATAGAGGGCGATGGGGGAAATTTGAAAAAAGTTGGAAAAAGAAAAAAAAAAGAAAAAAAAATGGCGGCCATTTTGAAAGTTGCTCCGATCCGACTGAAATTTTGCATAGAGGGGTTTTCTGGGTCGTAGATTACGATAATGAAAAAAAAAAGATTCCGCCATTTTTCAAGATGGCTGCCATACAAACGTTTTTTTTCATGACAAAATAGGTGAAAATAATATGCAAATAACTTTTAAACAGTTAGAGATAGGTAAAGGGTGCTCGACCAAATATCATAGAGGACCATAGGGGAAATTTGGAAAAGTTGGAAATATTAAAAAAAAAGAAAAAAAAATGGTGGCCATTTTGAAAGTTGCTCTGATCCGACTGAAATTTTGCATCGGGGGGTTTTTGGGGTCGTGGATTACGATTATGAAAAAATAATTAGGATTCCGCCATTTTTCAAGATGGCCGCCATACAATTTTTTTTTCCGAACAAAGAGAATTACTTTAAAACCGTTATCGATAGGGAGCTTCTATAAAAAAAAAACAACACCACCCCACGCGAGCTGCTTTAGCAGCTCGCGCACGCCACATAATCACTTGGATTGCGCCATTTTTCAATATGGCCGCCATACAAAAGTTTGTTTTTAGAACATAAAGGCTTAGATAACTTTAGAACTGTAATCGATAGGAAGTTTCTATAAAAAAAAAATAACACCACCACCACGCGAGCTGCTTTAGCAGCTCGCGCACGCGGCGAAATACTAGTAATATTATAAATGCGAAAGTTTGTGTGTGTGATGTTTGTTACCAGGTATCACCGTAACTACTAAACGGATTTTTATGAAATTTGGAATAAAGATAGTTTAAGCACTGAATTGAAACATAGGCTATGTTAATTTTTGAAAATCAATCCTCAAGGGGGTGAAAGAGGGTGGTAAAGTTTGTATGGAGCATTTTTATTCCTTGGTTCAATTCGCTTAAAAACTCGGTACAAAGAAACTTTAATATAAATAATGAAATACGTATTCTTTATTTTTTCAAAACTACCCCTAGGAAGGGTGCATGGGAGTTTTAAAGTTTGTACGGTTTTTTTCAGTGTATGCTTTATTCCGTGGTTGAATTCACTCACAACTCAGAACAAATAAACTTTAACATACATTTTTAAAAAAGCGTGTTTTTTATTTTTTCGAAACTACCCCTAAAGAAAGCGTAACAGCGTTTTAAAGATTGTATGTTTTTTTTTTAAATTTTAGTTTTATTCATTTAAATTCGGTAAAAATGAACTTTAAACTAAATAATGAAACATGTATTTTTTATTTTTTCAAAACTACCCCTAGGAAGGGTGCATGAGAGTTTTAAAGTTTGTACGGTTTTTTTCAGTGTATGCTTTATTCCATGGTTCGATTCACTCACAACTCAGAACAAATAAACTTTAACATAAATTTTAAAACACGTGTTTTTTATTTTTTCGAAACTACCCCTAATGAAAGTGTAAGGGCGTTTTAAAGCTTGTATGTTTTTTTTAATTTTAGTTTTATTCATTCAAATTCGGTAGAAATAAACTTTAATAATTAATTAGGCATTTTTTATTTTTTCAATACTACCCCTAGGAAGGGTGCATGAGAGTTTTAAAGTTTGTATGGTTTTTTTCAGTGTATGCTTTATTCCGTGGTTCGATTCACTCACAACTCAGAACAAATAAACTTTATTATTTTATTATTATTATTAACATTAAATTTGGATACATGTTTTTTTTTAACTACTCATAAAAATGTAATGGCGTTTTAAAGTTTGTATGGTTTTTTTTTAATTTCAGTTTTATTCATTCAGAACTTGGTACAAATAAACTTGAAACTAAATAATGAAACACGTATTATTTATTTTTTCTATACTACCCCTAGGGGGTGTGCAAGTTCTAAACTTTTTACGGAAAATTTTATTGCTTGGTTCAATTCACTCAAAACTTGGTTTAAATCCTAATCATAATATGGTTTCATATAATATAGAACGTATTATGTAATATATTTTATAATACATAATGTACCTAATATATAATATACAAAAATGTTTTTTCGCCGCTCGCTTGATGGCTAGCACAACGCTTCACCAGAACAATTATTGCAGTGCCACCCAGAACCTGAATACCATAAAAAGCAATGCGTAGCGTAGAGACATCAGATATTAAGTCTCATATGCCCAGTGATTTAACTGGCTACAATGTCCTACATACTGGAACATAGTAACGCTTGCGCACTATTGCTTGGCGACAGAATAATTGGCAAAGCTTTGGTAAAGTTTGTATGATATATTTTTATTTTAGGCTGATTCAATCAATACTTGGTACAAACAAACTTTAAAATAAGTAATAAAACATATTTTTTATACCTACCTACCTTTAGAAAGTGTGCAAAGGAGTTATAAAGTTTGTATGTATTTTATTTTAGTTCGATTCACTCAAAACTCGGTTCCAAAATGTAATATAATACATAATGTAAAAAATAATGTAATATATGATATAATACATAATGTTATATATATAAAAAAAAATTTCGCCGCTCGCCTGATGGCAAGCACAACGCCTAACCACAATAAACAAACTTAATACCATTAAAATCACTGCGGAGAGCTGCACCCCGAGACATCATATATTAAGTCTCATATACCCAGTAATTTTGCTGGCCACAATGCCTTTCAAACCGGAACGCAGTAATGCTTGCGCACTACTGCGTGGGGGGGTGGTTGCTGATTTTTTTAAAAGCTTCCTATCGATTCCGGTTCTAAAGTTTTGTTTACCCTTTTTGTTCTGAAAACAAACTTTTGTATAGCGGCCATCTTGAAAAAAAGCTGGATTTCGAGTGATTGTGTGGCGTGCGCGAGCTGCTAAAGCAGCTCGCGTGAAGGGGTGTTGCTTTTTTTTATAAAAGCTCCCTATCGATTACGGTTCTAAAGTTATTTAAGTTCAGGTGTTCTGAAAAAAAGACTTTTGTATGGCGGCCATCTTGAAAAATGGCGGAATCCAAGTGATTTTGTGGCGTGCGCGAGCTGCTAAAGCAGTGGGGGGGTGTTGCTTTTTTTATAGGTGCTTCCTATCGACTACGGTTCAAAAGTTTTGTTTGGCTTATTTGTCCGGAAAAAAAACTTTTGTATGGCAGCCATCTTGAAAAATGGCGGAATCCAAATTTTTTATAATCGTAATCTACGACCTAGAAAACTCCCCGATGCAAAATTTCAGTCGGATCGGAGCAACTTTGAAAATGGCCGCCAATTTTTTTTTTTTTTTTTTTAATTTTTCCAACTTTTCCGAATTTCCCCCGTTGCCCTCTATGACATTTGGTCGAGCACCTTATACCTATCCCTAACCATTCAAAAGTTATTTACATTTTTATTTTGTATGGCGGCCATGTTTTTTTGTATGGCGGCCATCTTTTTTTTCAAATTTTCAAAAATTGCCCAAGGTTTGCGGCATATTTAGTTGAAGCCATACCCCCATCCGATTTATAGTTTCCGAGATCCCCTGAGCAGTTCCATCTCTATGACACCTTTCCATGGATTTCGGATTTTTCTGGTTGGTTTCAAAACATCCTCTATCCAACGGTACCAAACACTACCCCCCACCATAACGGCAAGTGGGATATCAAGTCTGTCAATATGTCATATGCTTTATATTATATTAATTAATTAATTAATATCGAACAGCCAAGGTCATTCGAGATTAGGTCGCTACCATGTGCAGCGCATACACTGCAAATGTGTATTAAGGACGCTTTATAGAAAGATCGAGAATCGGAGTCCATTATTGAGAAATGCCGCCAAGCGGTCAAGGTTTTACGTCGCCCCCTAATGAACCTTAAAATAAGAAAAGAAAATTAAAAAAAAGCAGTTCTGGACTGCCCAACTCGTTGGACTTCGACATATTACATGTTAAAAAGATTATTAGAACTAAAGAAAATTTGCAACGATTCCGTTGAAATAACTGCTATAATAGACGAGGATACGAGTAATTACTATGTATAATTATACATAGGTTAGGTCAAGACGTAAAATGAATTTAACTCGTGATAAAAGATCGCACACTACCGATCTCTTTCTAAATCAAATAAATGCGTACACACGAGAAAATACCGTATAATATTGGTATTGTTTCGGTATACACTTTCATTTGGTAACCCTTTTATTTGGGTTTTTAACCGAAATAATTGTGTAACAGTTTTAATAGGTTATCGTTTCAATCGGTAATCGGTTCAAACGGTTAACCTTAATGAATAGGTTTTCCGATCCCTGGTTTTCGCAGCGCACGCGATGTAAAGAATATTTTAGGTATTTTTTTTTACACCTTGGGTTACATTATTGGAGTTTTAGTAAGGATCTCTAAATATAATATAGCCTATGTCACCCGGGGATAGTGTAGTTTCCCAACAGTGAAAGAATTTTTCAAATCGGTTCAGTAGTTTCGGAGTCTATTCAATGCAAACAAACAATCAAATCTTTCCTCTTTATAATATTAGTTTAGAAGTTTAGATAATTTGCTATACCCTGGCAGGGTCGTAAGTAATCTCACCACCATAGTAACAACTGTTGTGTACCTACATATGTTTGCAATAAAGTATTGAGTATTGAAGCATTGAGTAACGTAAAAAGTGATTTCCACATTTTCGACAACACATGCATATTCCCTATTTCGCTAATTCTTTTTTGTTGTGTTTATTATTGTCAGGAGAAGATTCTTATGAAAAAAAAAGTAATAAATATTCGCGGAATATATCAAAATAACTTTTCTAATGTAACTTTATGGCGTTTGACATAACTGTTAGTTGTTGCTAGTTAAGACAGGACGTCTGTCGGGTCAGCTAGTAATACATTTTAAAAACACTAACACTAGGATAAGGGGCATCTCGGTTTAGCCTCTGTAGCGCCGGAACACTATTCCCTCGCGCCAAAACAATAACAATAATGTCATCCATGCCGATTTCGGCTACGGCGACAACTTCTGCGATTTAATTAATTACCTAAGTTGAGCTTCAATATATGGCTAGTGTAGCCAATTGTAGCAGTGAACGTGCGTGAACATTGTACACATACACGTTAGGCTGCCATTCACAAACTTGAATGTACGTTAGCACTTCGCGTTCAATTGACGCCTTCTCTCCTTCTGGAACGCGTAGGTTACGCGTTTACCTACATTGAGGTTGAGTAGCCTACGCCACCCGGAGCGGGGATTCTCCGCCAATGATTACCAGCTAGAGGGCACATTCTTGCGTTTCTTCATAATTATGCCTTTTCTGAACGTCTCAGATTAGATAACTCTTTAATGTGTGACGTTTAGGTGGTTATTAGTAAAAGAAGGAAACCACCTTAAGTCTTCACAAATTTATTTATGGGTTCTTATTCGCCCGTCAGTATTGTTTATGGTCATTTTCTTTATTTATTTATTGTTTTTCCACTTCCTGCTGTGCGGTGGAGACGGTGGAGTGGCCGGGGCGCTCCTAGTCCGCCGGGGCCGCCGCGCCGCTTGTGATGAACCGCTCGCCAGGATACACAGGGACGATAGCAGGAGGTGCCCGTTAATGGGACCCCAATTGAAATTATGGGGTTTAGGCACAATCACTTGAAGTTAAGATTCCTTTGTGTTGAAGCTGATAGAATGGAACGTATCTACGGATCAATGGCATCAATCGATAGTAGAAAGAGATCTGTCGACGTCGATCGATGTTCCATGAGAGTACCTTTTTTTACATCAATAAGAAAGAAACACATGACGGCAGGGCGTTCCACTCCTTATCTGTACGTATTAAGAAAGATTAGCCAAAACCCTTCGTACGGATAGCCTACTGAAAGATCTATCGACTCATTCGTATTTGTATTCGACTGGTGTGGTAGGGCAACCCTTAAACGCATTCCGTAATTCTGTATGGAACCCGCTCCACTGCAGTGTGGCGGCCGTAATACCTACGCTACATAGGTAATACTATTAGCCGAACGCCCGCGCCGCCCCGGGTTACTAAGCGAATAAAGAAGCAGCATGATAACGTGACCTATTGTCCAATAAATAATTTATAACATCTCTTTTGTTGCTATTTTTTTATCGCTATCATTACAGCTTTCCAAATGTTACTTTCGTCGATCGTAATATTTGTGACGAGTTTAGTTGGGTGCGTAACCTCTGGTAACCCCTATACTAACGGTTGCGGTGACGTCAGCGACCAGCCGCCGGGTGCGGGAGCGGACGGCCGCGGCTCAAATTTACCAAAAGCAAAGCCGTTCAAGCCTTTTCTGGTAAATTTTTGTTAGTAGTTGCATATTAAAAGTGAGATTTGAAGCGAGACCCAGTATGTTCCTGTGATCATAATATTCTTTTTCTTTTAAGTGCTCCGTGACTGTATGACTTTGGTCGGTTTTGGCTCATCTTGGAAGACCCAGACAGTTGACTGGTGCTTGGAATCTGGATCGTAAGCATATATCCAAGACTCGTCACCACTAACCATATCATAAACGTGTTTCGACTCTCCTCGGTTGAATCGCTGCAGAGTTTTGCGACACCATCTAACACGGGCTGCTTTTTGGTCGTCGCTAAGCAAATGTGGTATCCAACGAGAGATCAGCTTTCTTACGCCGAGTTCTTCGTGCAGAGGTTTTATTTTTTGGATAGTAGTCCCTGAAATGCTCACGGCTGCCTCTATTTCACGGTATATCACATGACGATCTTCGACGATTAGCTGCCGCACGGCATCGATACTCGGCACCGCCGAGACCGCCATCGGCTTCGGGACGAGGTAGAGGGACGGGCGAGGCAAGACGACCTACAGGATTTCTTTCGTGTCCTGAAGGATTCTGATCCTGATGACGTACCGAACGTCGTGTCACGAAAGGCAGCTTGTGAAGAATTGCTTCACGTGACCTTCGACCATGTCGACGTTACGAGGCTCCTAAAGAACTCCTGAAGGCTGAAGTGTCCGAGTTGCATTCTAAATTTTATAGTTCGGAGCAGGCCGTCGGCGTCGCGCTGTCCTCTTAAATGAGGTCAAGTAATTGCACAGTAGCAAAAGTGCTGCACCTGCCGTTGCTCCTAAGTATGCATAAGACAAACTTGTCAACGAGGCGGAAATGCAATCAGCAAGTCGACGATAACGATGCTATATTTTGTTCTAGTACAAACACTGAAAAAGGGTTGATTCAGCCTGTTGCAGCTTGTGCGCTGTATTCTGTGGCATTGTATAGAAGAAACCGCATACGAAAATCATCCCTTAACAGGTTGTAACGGGGTGGTCAAGTTTGTATAGAGAACTTACTATATGAGCGGGACGGGAGCGTGAGCTGGATAGATTTTTTACTACACGTACGAAGTCGCGGGCAACAGCTAGTATATAAATAACATAACATACAGAATATACATTATTTTAGTACCTACGTAGGTATATAACTAAAATATCTATTGAGGTGTACATTTGCATTTACAGAGCTGACGCAAGTTACATGCTTTGAATCGGTTTGAATTGTGTTAACTATGTAGACGAATTTTATATTTCACTGTTTTAAGAAACAATTTTAGACATTTAAAAATCGAATACTTTACTAAACGAATGGTACTAAAGGGAAGTTAATTGATCAATTAGTTACTGAGATAAATGTTGTTTACATGTTGTAATGTTCCTAAACGTGAGGACCTGTCATTGACTTGCCGATATATAGTTTATAGATGTTATCTACGATGTACTATAGGTTGTCGGTCTTCCCCTCAATAAATAAATGAATTGATTTTAATTTTGACTGGCCACTGAATTGAGAAGTTAATATTAGTTATTACAAACATCGTACAAAAGAGTGATTTTATATGGTTTACTAAAACTATTAGGTAAAGCATTCTTTAGGAATAAACTGATCCGAGTTTTCGCCTTTAGGAATAGGTTTAAAATTAATTCTCAAAAGATCCGCAAGCTTTATCTTTTTTTAATACTCTTTAGTCATTTTAGTTTTACCAACCCAGAAAGAGTGAATTAAAAAAAAAATGTATTACAAAGAAAAGTTTTTCTATATAAAAACATCATTTTAATTTAAGAATATCAATTCAATGCTTCGAAATCCACGGAATTGAGACCCACCCAAACGAGAAAATTACTTAATGATGTTGATTCATAAAACATTTACAAAAGTTGAACGTGTAGAGGTACCGCCGAGCTATATACAGCAAAGTGTACCTTAAAAAATAATATTATTAGTAATATTAAATATATTTCATCCACCGAATTAAAAATTGAACCCATCTCAAAGACACCGCTAAATATTAATTTATTCAAAAACCGCAAATACCACAGCAGTTCGCCTATCTGCTCTGATCATGCACTGGGATGCAGCCGGCTCCTCAGGGCTCAACACGTGCGCTCCAGTTGGAAAATAATAGTTTAAACTGCATACATTTTATCAGATATCTTGTTACATAGTACGTTTTTGGGACCGCGACAAAAAACATGCTCTTTCTGTAGAAATGCCCTTATACGTTCTTTGGTTTGTATTCAACTCTGATATTAATTATAATACTTATCTAATTACCTAACAATAAACAACCAAGAAAAATATATGAATACCTAAAGAAAGACAATTATTTCGGTATCGGAGACAGGTGGGTGGGTCAGTAACCGGCTAAACTGGAAAACACAATTTTGAGTACGGACACTGACGCCATCTATAATATTCCCTGCGCGCTGAGTCGGCGACAGCTTTAGCAAAGCAGTTTCGACAGGCCGGAGAAGGGCGCAGAGCGGAGGGTGGCGTGACCTAGTTGCAGCGCGGCGGAGCTGAGGCGAGCGGCGGCGGCGGCGCGCCAAACCATTGACCCAGATTGGCTGCGGGCGACTCCGTGCCCGCGCCACGCACCCCATGCACAGAAAGTGCCACGCGAAGGCTCCAGCGCGACCCGCCGCCGCCCACGGCTGTCGTTGCCTGACTTCCTTCCGCCTGCACAACCTCACACGACTTGATAGCTCGCCAAATGCGCTCGCCTGTACTCATTTCTGATATTGTAACTTTATAAGTGTCGACAAGATTTTGTAAATCGAAACATTTCGATTGATAAGAGTGGGGAAGGTCGACACTAGTCGCATACGCGGGGCCGCCGCGGGCCGCCGCCGCACTATGGAGCGAAACGGAGCGGACCATCTCAAAAATGATTCGGACGAAAGTCCTGTTACTGAATCCGTTTTGATTGTTTTATATTCTGAAAAGATAGAGCTATCCGATATAATAGCAAAAAAAAACATAATCAGTTTCAGGTATATAAAATTACATCTAAACTTCTGAACTTCCATAATTTCATATCAACTAGCCTACTCATTATGGAAGTTCAACTTAAGATATTTTGTAAGTTCTTCAAGGAAATATACAAGTATTATATATTTTTGAATAGCTCAGGATCTCTTGTTTATAGATACGTTAATGTTTTTATGAGGAATATTTGTTTTATTTAATTTTGAATTTTTAAATGTCAAGAAAATTTTTCGTCATTTTGATTTTCATGTTGAGGTTTCCTTGATGCCGATAGCTGCCGATGTCGAGTTAATGACATTTTTAGATTCCTGGACTATTCAGTAATACAAAAAAATAAAAATAACCTGCGTCATTATTGCGCCATTTTAAGCTAGAAGCAAAAATGTCGACCAAGGGAAAAAAAATAATTGACTATTCTCGTTATTTGCACTGATTTATGACTATTGTGGATACATCAAAATATTTGTTATTGTTTATTTACAATAAAATCCTTTTTTTAAAGGTCAGCACAAAATAGAATACATAAGTATGTAATATTTCTAAAAATATTTTCATATGAGATTTTTTTGCGGTGCTCATTTTGAAACACCTATGATAAAAACGATGTTGTTTACTTCTTATCGGTTGTGGTAATTATTTTATTTTATTTTGTTTGGGGGGCTAATCAGGAGTCCTATCAATACTCGATTTTTCAGTTTATTCGTTAGTGTCCAGATACCTCCCCTCAGTAACTGAGATTTTGCTGGAAAAAAGTTCTAAATAAGTGAATTCGTTTGTGTTCGACGCGATATACGTGCTCAAATAATAAGCGGGAAAAGTACTTCAGATATTGAAATATATTTGTTGGACAATTTTCATTTATCAACAAGAGATGTGCATACGGTTATGCAAAGACTGGCAAAAGATCCCTAGGGTTAGTTTTGGAGGAATCGGTCTACCTTATAGTGAGTCTGTAAAAAATCTGGGTATATTAATGGACCGCTGTATGAGTTGGGGTCCACAATTGCAAGCCACTAGTCGTAAGGTATTTGCGTCTGCAGCTTCTTTAAAGAGACTACGCAACTTTCTGCCAACTACCACTAAAATTGTTTTAGCTCAATCTCTCTTGCTTCCCATTCTTGACTATGCCGACGCCTGCTATCTTGATCTCACCGAGGACCAGCTAAATAAACTAGAGCGACTTCAAAATTTTTGCATAAGATTTATATTTGGCTTACGCAAATATGATCACGTATCCCAGTTTCGTTCTACGCTCAAGTGGCTTCCTATACGACTTCGCCGGAATACTCACATACTCTCTCTCCTTTACAATATTTTGTTTAATCCTTCCTCCCCGCGCTATCTCAAGGAACGTTTCGAATTCCTCCACTGCTCCAGTTCTTACTCATTGAGGTCATCAGATAACCTTACACTTAAAACCCCTTCGCACAGTAGTACCTTTTATGACGGCTCTTTTAGCGTCGAAGCTGTTCGCCTCTGGAACTCCTTACCGGTCTCAATTACGTGCACCGTCTTTGAAAGCTTTCAAAGACCATCTAAAGAAATTTTATCTTTCTGTGTAGTTCACTACTGCCTTTATATGTATCTATTTATAATTTCGCTTATGATTTTTTTTTATGTATATATTATATATGAAATTGTTATTATGTATATATATATATATATATATATGTATATATAGGTATATCTTATATATTTTGTATATTATATTATTATGTATGTTTATAATTTTAAAACATATTTTTGAGACTAGTGGACGAAGAAAGTGAAGGAGTTATATGGCAAAACCCGACATGCTCTTCCGTAGATATTGCAGACCCATTTCGCTGGAATTAGCGAAAGAAATTCCACAAAAAACCACAGCTATAACTGAACTCGAAGCCAAAATTAATTAATCAATTCCAACGCTTATAGATGGAAATACGGAAAGTAGATTCTTCCAAAACTATCGATTTTCTTCAGAAATCACGGGTTTCGTTGAAGAGTCGATCAAGAGATTATACGTAATTCTGCAAACCATGTCATCGGGATTTTCTATAAACGCAGTCAAGTTAGGTGAATATACGCTGGGGACTGCGTTGTTATAAGTGAGTAACTGGGTAATATGTCATCTTCAGTCCACAAAATTCTTATACATGGTGCCAAAATAATCGAGCATTTTGCAGTTTTGCCTATAGGCCAATTATCTGAAAATGCTCAAGAAGCTCGTATTAAAGACATTAAGAAATATAGGTTACATCACGCTCGCAAGTGTTCCAGGCCATCCACAATGGAAGACGTTCTGCACTTACTGTTGTATAATTGTACTTCTGATCCCTATGTATCTAGCATAAATAGATCAATTATTGTGATACCGAAAAAAATGATTACTTAACAAAGCTAAAGAGCTTTTAGTATGACAAGTGATGAGTAGAATAATGTTCTTTTTTTATTATTAGTACGTGTTTTGTTGTAGTTTAATATGATGTAACTATGTATATAGTTATTAACTTATTAATATTTTTAATTGAACCTAATGCAAGCAAAGAAAAAATTAAATTTTCTTCTTCTTCTGTATTTTTGATGTTAATGTGCTCTTAATTTAATTTACGCACAAAAATGTTCAATTTTATTTTTGTAATTTTTTTTACTAATTAAATATGGTTTTTAAAGTGGTAGTGTTTTAATTATCTAACATCATAAGTATTCAGGAATACGTACACAAAATTTCAATTAAAAATGTTATAGATTTTTGAGATGGTCCGCACCGTTTCGCCCCATAGTGCGCCGGCACGCCGGATCTAACCTGTTTCCGGGGTGGCACGAAAACTCATTCCCGCGCGGCGCCTCTAAAGGGAGATTTTTGTATGTCGCACTTATCAGTCGCGAATCTGCTTTTGTTTTTTTTTGACGTGAACGTGCACATAGGCATAGAAAAACGTAGAAAACCCATTGTTTAAAATCGCGCACATAACGGAGCACTGTGGATTAGAAGCGCGCGAATTTTCTTTAAACATTGACAAAGTGACTATGGGCAAAGGTTAAAACTTAAAGTAAACATCAATGAAGCATGGTTGCACGAAACGAACACACGAAGAGAGCGCGTCATTTTGTTTTCGACATTAACAAAGTCATAAGAATGCAAAAACAGGCAATGTATTTAATTATTATGTACTTTATTGTCACACAACAACAAGAAATAATTACAAAACAACACTTAAAGCTAAAGTGTTACAATGGGCGGTCTTATCGCTTATAGCGATCTCTTCCAGACAACATTTGGATGGAGAGGAATCAAAGAAACTAAGGGTCGGTGGTGTTGTGTATAAAAAAACTAACCAGTATTAAAAAAAAAATATATACAGACTAATTAATTAGGTATATTGTTTTATTACGTTTAGTGAAGAAACAAGAGATCTCGATGTTGTGTTACCAACGAATTGCTTATATTTTCACTCGGTGATATTAGCCACGAGAGATCCTCTCAAACGGGCGCCGCGCTTCGAGCGACGCATACTAGAATTATTTTTGTGGATTATGGCCATTAACTTAACTGTGACGAAGTGCATCGAGTCGCGATCAAACGACCTCATAATATACACGGCGTGGGAAACGGGATATTTACCATGTTTATGAATTCTTTTGAAAACTCTATATTACCACAGAATACTAATGGAACAGGATACTCCGCAAAGAAATTTAAACAAATAGCGACTCTTGCTATGACGCAATAAAATGCAATTCAATTCGCGTAGCGCTGCATGCCTACCCGTCTTATTAACCTACAGAGCGCCTCTCTTTCTATCGCATAGCTCTTATCTCTTTTGACGCCCCGCCGTCGGTGTCCGGCTAAGTACTTGTAGCTTCGTACCTACAGTGCGGAGTGCGCTAGGCCTGATATTACTTACTGACTACGGTGAATTATTCAAGTAGGCGTGGAGGGCCAAATGCGAAACTATAAGGAATAATCTAAAATAAAACACAATGATTTTGAAAACAATTACTCCCCTGTATTATTCATCAGCCGATAGTGTCACTTATAAGGATCAAATTCGGGGAAGTAATGTCAAACGGCAAACTAATTTGAAATTGAAATAAAAAAAGGTATTAGTTTTCAGAAAGTAGTTTTCTTTTTCTTAAATTATTTAATCCTAAATGTCCCAAATGAAGCTCTTGTTTTCAACTTTTGACTTCCTAATGATTGTACTGCATTCAACATCAAAAAACTATTGATTTCAGTTAAGAATATTTCCGAGTCATTAAATTCGGATAGAGATAGAGAAAGCGGACTAGATCCGGAGACCTCACCAACCACGGCCACGGCACATGACTATGCTCCAGGAAATCAAACATTACTTAGATAAAAATGTCTATCATTGTCGACAGTTGCTAAAATTAAAATGTCGAGTCCAAATGTGTATAAGCATCGTTTCGGACAATACCAATAGTCACGTCATGTATGAATGACGCGAACTCAACGAGACTAATTCAAAATATCGTTTCTTTTTTTAAATCCATGTGTTAGTCGAAGTCAAACATTAATAATAATAATAGACACAAAAGTGCACTTTTAAACGTCATAAAGACAATACAAATAAAATTAAAAATATCGCACCTTAGGTGCAACAAAGTCACAAATAGCCAAAACTGCAAAATTGAGTTAAGTATGCCAAATTGTCTTAGAGCCATGCCTATATCGGGGCAACAAAAACACCCGCGAAAGTATCGCAAAAATCTACGAAATGGCGCGAGTGCCTTTGTGGTTATTGGTGCATTTTTCCATTCGTTTTGGGCCAACAAAGTTTGATTAGACAGTTGTGCCCCCGCGCCTGCGAGATTATGACGTGCGTTGGAGCTAAAGCGACACAAATGATGTAGACGAGTGCAAAAAACATGACTGAAATGCCTAAATAATAAGGCATAACTCATATAACTAAATAATTCCTGGTGCAACAAAGTCACAATTCAGGACCCTTTTTTTGTTTTGCGTTATATTAAAATAATTTTAGTAATTTGAATTAAACTTTTGACATGAATATAGGAATATAGGAAAATATAGGAAACACAATAAAGCATCAATTTTATAAAGATTTTAAACCTACTACAATTAGACATCCAGTAATAAGGCAATAAATGCGAAAAAAATCTTCAAAGTCCTCTCCTGTAAAATTCAAAACTGAGCTGATGTGACTTTGTAGCACCGAAGGTGCGATATGTTAAAAATTTTAACTTACGTTAACATGACTTTGAAAAAAAGGTAAGTATTACAAACCCATTTATTTCCTATACTCAAACATAACTTCGGGTGCAAAAAAGAAATGCGAAAAATGAAATTTACGGAAATACGCCCGCTAGAGAAGATAGTACCAAGCTCCGATTCCTAGCTAGGTGGAAAGGTTTTTCAAAAGTTAAATTATGCTGTTTTAGTTTTTATCAAAATCAGCCACGAGACTCCATTCACGCTTTTCCTTATATGTAGTTTAGGGTTTGGCTCTCCCCACACACTTGAAAAATTCACGCTGTATATAAAATAGATAATAACATAATAAATATGCCGTTTCTAAACTTAATCCTGTCGTTAGTGACCATGATATTTAAAAGTTAAGGGTTGATTTATAAGAATACTAAGCCACATGTTTAATTTTTTCTTTTGCTAGTCTTTATACAAAGTTGAATCATCATAACTTCATTATACAAATGTTCACAATGTTTAATGGCTTAAAGAAAGAATTCTGCTCAGTTGTCAGCCAGGTAGGGTACATTTAAAATAGATTAAACATGCATGTGTTTACTGTTTTCTTTAGATTAGTCTGTATACCAAGTTTCATTGCCATAACTTCATAAACAAAAAACCCCCATGCAAACACAAACCCATTTAAACATGTTGGATATAAAATGGTGAACCAGTGCTTATAATGTCATTGGCTGAGTACATGTACCAAATTTCATAATTGTAACTTTAATTTTTTTTATTTACATTCCACCCTGTTTAACTACTGGACAGATCTTAAACAAATAGTGGCAGGATCTTGATGCAACTTGTCATAATTATTATGTACTTTATGGAAGTGAATTTAATATAAATAAATTAGATATATTGTTAAATTATGCTATAATTATAATTATTTTCAATAGATACAAATAAAATCAAATTAAAAATACATTATACACCTAAATAAAAAGAAATTAAATTAAATTGTATTATCTATCAAAACTAATCTAATAAACCAGTGGGCAACATTCCCAAAATATATTAAATATTTATATATATTTATTGAAGACTTGAGATTATTGTTTTTTATGTAATTAATATATTGATTAATAATATCTATTGTATACAATACTCTTATGAATAAATGAATTATATAAATATAATATACATTCTATCCCAAAAAAGAAATGCGTTTCCGCAGAACAAGGAATTAAAGTTATGATGTTTATTGGGTAAAAGGTAATCTATCTTCTATCTATATATAAAAACAAATGCATTGGTAAGCGCATCACTTGAAAAGGGCTGGACTGACTTAGCTTGTCCTTTTATATTATTATTAGGTATTTTACTTTATTTATTTTTGACATTTTAATTATTGACTTCAAAGTCTGGAAAATAAACAATTTCATTTCTTTAGCAATTTTCTTTTTAATGTTCCCAATAGAACAATTTTACCATCCAATTAAATTGTTATTATGCTCCTGAAGCTTCGTCCGTCGTCGGGGTATCTCCCTTAACTTAGACATGACTATGGAGTTAGAACACTGGTTTAGCACATTGTTCCGTCTATGATGAATAATACTCGCTCTCTTACCACAGGCGATCTGAAGAATGTCATCATTAACCTTGCCAAACTGTTTGTCGTCGACAAACAATTCTTTTATTTTCTCCGTTACCAACTCTGGTGTCAAGTTTATACCTGAGTAACACCAATCCACAACTTTTTGAAGCCTTTCTTGGACTGCAGACCTTTGAACAATAGCTGCGTGCGTTATGGCAGCGAGAGTATTCTCAAAATCGAACGGAAACGTCGTCGACGTATCAAATGGTCCAATCTCAGTGTTAGTTTTGAGGGCACAGAACCCCGGTGTGAATAAGTGTGTTTTTTGAGTCTCAAAAAACGGTATACGCATCCAGTCTGGACACCCAAATTTTTGTAAATTTGAAATGGTTTTTATTCGGCGGGTAGTGCTGGTTTAATTGCAGGATCTTTGCAAAGTATCACTGGATCTGAGCAAAACAATTTTGCATTCAGAGCTGAAGTGCATGGTTCATCTACCGATCGCAAGACTTGCGAGGTAACCTCTTTATAAGACGCACCAGGAAGCGACGCTTCCTGGCAAACATTGGGAGCTTCAATTACAAACTGATTAAAAGCATCACTTGCTCATGGAGGTTCATGAACATCTGCCTGAACTGATATGTATTGATAGCCAGGGACCCCAGCTTGTTCAACAAACAAATCTTGCGAGTGCGTGTTTTGCAGGGAAGATTGAGCGACATTTTCAGGCGCTGGTTTTACCAGAATATTGCTCAAAATATTAACTCGCTCGACTAAGCTTTTTAACGTGGTCGATTCGTCTTGCTTGTGCTTATGATGGCGCGAGCGATGATGACGATTCCTTCGTCGCCTATTATATTTATAATGTGGCGAGGAACATGAGCTCTCCGACGATGACGAAATATCGCTCAAATACTGATTAGTAACATGTTCAGTACTAACAGGTGCTGAGTAAGTACCTTCCTCGGTGTACATAGGCACTGTATCAATATTCACTGAATCCATATTCACTTCATTCATGATCATTCTGACACTGAATCCAATCCGCAAGAAACGTCCTATCCTTTCCGATGCAAACGACGCAAATGACAGAAAATACGAAGGTAGATTCTTAAATAACCTCGCACCTGCCCTGTGATGGTGTGGGTAATTTTATTATAAAATAAGAAATATTAAAAGAATTATAGGTTATTGGCAACATAATATTATTATTTGACGGAATTATGACAATAATAGGTGAAAAATACTGTAAAATGCAAAAACAAGTGACGCACTCTCATCTTCTATCCAGATGAAGCTGATAGGGGCATAATAGTTTGATTTAGGTTTTTATGGAAAGAAAGATATGAACAGTTTTTTGTAAAATTGGGGAGTTCGAGAAAAGGGCATTTTTTATTGGATTTTTGTATGAACAGGATAATATCTGTTGGGTCAGCAAGTACAATATAAAACATAAATATGATCAAAGTAATTAGGTGCATTCAATAAGAGATGCGCTGGTTCACTGGTCACCTTTGACATTCATAACAGTGTCTGTTACACCAAATATGTATAACAAAAAACAAAGGAAAGTAAACACACCTGCCATAACTGTTTTAGCACTACCCAGAACATAGTTATGCAAAATTCTCCACAGCACTACACTGCACAAGACACCCTGAAACAATAGTTCTTTGCCTAGTAATTTCGCTGGCTAGTATGCGCTTTAAATCGGAACACAATAATACTTGTGCACTGCTTTGAGTGTGTAATGCTTGGTGGCAGAATAAGTGGCAAAGTGGTGGCATCAACCCAGACACCTCCACGAGAGGCCTACCACCTAGTATATTAATAATACATACAGTAACAGCCCAGCTTAGCTCTAATAGGTTAAGCTCCTTACGCATGTTAACATACATACGAAATAGTTTGACATTGCAAATAAATAAATATTTTGCACACAGATCCCTGGAATGGTGTAGGACATTGGATACACTTTATGTTGGAAAATAGCACAGGAAAACCGGAAAAGCGACAGTGAACTGTAGGCGAGAGCTGGTTGTGTACCATAGTCTAACAACAAGTTATGACAGCCAGATTGGTGTTTAAACTCACATTATCGAAACTGATCATAAAGAACCACATAGCAAGAGTTGTTATTGCCTATGCCATGGTATTAGTAGATTACTAGGTTCACTATACGAGAAGCGAATGAGGTATTGCTAGAATTGCATGTTATCGGCATTTATTGTCACAAAAGATCGGGGGACGCGCGGTGTTGGCGGCCGTGGCCTGCGACCGTCGGCCGTCACCACCAGACGCAGTTTGGCGAGGTTAGAATGAATGAAGTCTATGTTACTCGTCTGACGGCCAGGACACTCTTCCGTTGAGGCAGCGCGTCCTACCTGACCTCCTCGCTAAATTTATTATACTAATTTATATTCTAAAACATTAATATTGTGGAATTTGTTTAAAATGGCTCACAGGGGTGACGCATCGACACGATCCGAGCGAATGATCTTTGTCAATTCCGGGAGCGTTATCCGGTGGGCTGCTGGCATTAACACTCACGAGGGATTTCCTGGGCAGTGATAACACTACATACACCATATTATTGAAATTCACAAACTTACGAGGCGATGAAAGTCAATTTGTAGAAAGCACACGCACCGCAACAAGACAAGCGAGTTCTTACGCACACTTACTAAACCAATACTACAGTTACTAGAGTACTACTCTAGAAATTTGACAAACGCACACAAGTAGAACAAAATGACAGCTTCTAACTCTAACGTTGGTGATTCTGTTCAATTAAAGCCTTATTAGTATTTTTTTGTCCATTACTGTATTTTTAGGTAATTGAAAAGCAAAATTTTTCCAGAAAAATGTTTTCATTGACATAATAAGTATTATAAAAATACTAAATATAAAACTGTTTCTCTTTTTGTTTAAAAGTAAGAAAAACACTTAAATAAGTTGTACCGGATAAGCGAACTGTACCAACATAATCAAGATAGAAACAAAGCATAGATAAATTATTACACTACGTTCGTATATAAAAGTGTCAAATAACAAAATTATTGTTGCGTTCGTTTTTTATGTTTTTTCTTGAAGGCAGTAATCATTGAGGAATGACACTATCATTGAGGAATGATGTTTGTTACCTCAGAATTCCGTCATTTATGAACCGATTTGAAAAATTCTTTTTGGGGTTGGTTCAGTATAGCTACGAAGTGGTCTCATATAAATTTCATCGATATATACCATTGAGGTCTTACACTATAGAGGGATAATTACGAAGTTTTCCGACCTAAAAAAGGATAGCGCTATACAACAGGCTCTTATAAAGAACGAGGTAGAACTATTATCATATTGTCTCTATCGCGTAACCCATTTTCTTAACATTGGCCATGACATGTTAAGTCAAAATAGTGGCCCGGCAGGGTCGGCTTGTGGTTTTTTAATTTGTGTTGTGGTATTTTTTATTATTTTTAAGTGAATCTTTGTGAATGTGTACTAGAAACAATTTAGAATTAAATGTGAAAAAATATTCGGGTGTTCCATTCATGGTGAAGTGAAAATTGTACTGAAAGATTAAGTTTTCAAACGTTTGTGTTTTTCTTGTGTTTATTGATGTTTTTCGGTAACTATAATTTATGTGGATGTAACTATACATCGGGTTCGACAATTAGAACCTGCATTTGGCTTGATATATTCAGTTTTCGGTGTTATTTTGTTAAAACAACATTGACCAGTTTCGTGTGTCAGTGTGGCCATCGTATAAACATTTCAGTTCCCATTACGTCGGGTAACAAATTGCATATTTGTGTAAAATGTTAAATGTATTAAAATTGTGCATTCTTAAACCATTTAATTAAGATATAGGTAATAAAAGTAGTTAATGATTATAGTTTTTATTTAATTTGAAATTAAAAAGTTAAAGTTTAGTAAGAAGAGAGTAGAATTGTTTTAATAGTAAAGGCATTCGCCTCTTATGTAAGAACATATGTTGTAAATAAGTTCTTATTTTGTGTAATAAATTTATCTTACAGGTCCTTGCTGTCGATTACTATGGCCAATCATCCAATTCCATTGATGGATCACAATCCTACAGTAAAAATGTAAGCAACGAATCTCGGATTTCTAATCCTAATTAACGCCACATAGTGAGAACGAGTTCATGAACGTAGACTTCATCATCATGTGAACGTCAAGGCTGTTCAGGACACAAAAGGACAAACCGTTTCGGGTTAGTGTAGTGAATTGACAGTTATGTATAGTTAGTGCTATCCAATACGGTGGTATGGTCAATGTAATAATTGACTTTCATGAGTACGTCTGTGATCTACTCCGACAGTATGACATTTAACTGAGACACTGTGCTATTTAGAATACTTCAAGTGTTTTTTTTAACATTGTGTTTATCTATCTACCTATATCCTAAGTATCAGTTGTGCTGCAGTCTTGTAAATTTTGTCAAAATACTAGTTCTTCTATTGTAAATTTTACCTGTATGGAAATAATTAATGTATGTATATTGTATAAATGTGTCATATATTTTATTTGATTATTTTATTTACCTGACTGGTTTAATCCTAGATAAAACCTGGTTAACAACAAAATATTAATGATTGCATAAGAAGCATACCGTAAGGAAATGTAGTTACCGCAATGTCATTCGAGCTCTGAGTTGTATCGCCGCCACTATAGCTTCAGAAAGTCGTAGGTAGTTGGTCTGTAAAAGGTAGGAAATCTATACTATTATTCTGTGGCCACGCTAGAATGTATTCATTACTCGGCCACCTAAAAGAGACCTTCACCTTTTGATCTGTTTACAGGAGTCTATCATAAAAAGTAATTTCTAGATTTTTCGACAACATATGCATATTCCCTATTTCCCTATTCTTCACTCTGGGGTACAGAATAGTACAGATGTCCTACCTTTTACAGACCAACCACGAACTTCTGAAGTTATAAAGGCTGCAATGAAACGCAGAACACGTTATATTTTCATTCAAGCGAATGGGAGAATTTTTCATAGGTATGGTAAACACTCCAAAATTACTGTCAAAAAACTATTGCTTTCCAAAAGTGTTACGCTGTCGAGGACTCTATAGTGTCATTCCTCAATGATATATACCTTGGACTTCGAAGATACATTGAAGTCGGTTTTTGTGTTTTACTAAAAAAAATTTTTTTTAATTATGTAGTTGTATATTTACAAATCAAGAGTTAAAAATTATAAATACATTATAGGCCTAAATAAGCAGAAGATAAAATAAATTTTCATTTACAAGAAATATGGTACAATAATACTTAATATAATATAACAAAAGGCTTAATAATTTAAAAACGAAATAAAACTAAACTAAAAGATATTAAATGCTATGTACATGCCGGGTATCGGTTGAGCCAACTGAATGGCCTACAGATAATTCAACCGATACCCGTCGTCCGGCAACGTGCCCAAAATGCTGGCGGCGTTGCCTCGCTGAATTGCGAGGCTGATTCTTTGGCCAAAATACACGCTAGCATTTTGGTCACGTGTGGATTCCACCAGCCGCCCCGCCAAATCCTTATAAATCTCTAGTGCTCCTGGTCCCCATGGGCACAACGTCTCTACCCCAAACGGCACAAACAGGTATCGAGACCTGAATATTTGCGCCGTTTGAGGGATTCTGCCGCTGTAGCGGCGCCACCCACCCGTAGAGACGTCTCCGGAAGATGGGACGGCGCCAACGTGTCTACACAAGTAGCATCCCAAACCAGGGGCCGTCCCATCCTCCAGGGAATGAGCGTCATACCGTCAGGCCTTTTACCATCGTCCCACACTAGGCCGTTCAGCTCCAGAATTGCAGACATATTGGCACTTCCAAAGGCCCGACGGATGACGTCGTTTAGGGCGTTGTGGCGAGCCATGCGGCCAGCGCTTCGACTGCATGACAGCTCGTGGTGACCGAGACGGTTAACCGGTTCACCGCAAGCGGCGCACCGGTGAGGTTGGCGAGCCATGCGGCCAGCGCTTCGACTGCATGACAGCCCGTGGTGACCGAGACGGTTAACCGGTTCACCGCAAGCGACGCATCGGTGAGGTAAAAAATAATAATAATAATAATCTTTGTTCTATAGCTATGTCCATTGAGGAATGACACTAGACCTCAATGGCTATGACCATTGAGGTCTCTAGTGTCATTCCTCAAAGGCTATGACCATTGAGGTAGTGTCATTCCTCAATGGCTATGACGAATTCTTTAATGTGAAATTACATTGAGGTCTTACACTATAGAGGGATAATTACGAAGTTTTCCGACCTAAAAAAGGATAGCGCTATACAACAGGCTCTTATAAAGAACGAGGTAGAACTATTATCATATTGTCTCTATCGCGTAACCCATTTTCTTAATATTGGCCATGACATGTTAAGTCAAAATAGTGGCCCGGCAGGGTCGGCTTGTGGTTTTTTAATTTGTGTTGTGGTATTTTTTATTATTTTTAAGTGAATCTTTGTGAATGTGTACTAGAAACAATTTAGAATTAAATGTGAAAAAATATTCGGGTGTTCCATTCATGGTGAAGTGAAAATTGTACTGAAAGATTAAGTTTTCAAACGTTTGTGTTTTTCTTGTGTTTATTGATGTTTTTCGGTAACTATAATTTATGTGGATGTAACTATACATCGGGTTCGACAATTAGAACCTGCATTTGGCTTGATATATTCAGTTTTCGGTGTTATTTTGTTAAAACAACATTGACCAGTTTCGTGTGTCAGTGTGGCCATCGTATAAACATTTCAGTTCCCATTACGTCGGGTAACAAATTGCATATTTGTGTAAAATGTTAAATGTATTAAAATTGTGCATTCTTAAACCATTTAATTAAGATATAGGTAATAAAAGTAGTTAATGATTATAGTTTTTATTTAATTTGAAATTAAAAAGTTAAAGTTTAGTAAGAAGAGAGTAGAATTGTTTTAATAGTAAAGGCATTCGCCTCTTATGTAAGAACATATGTTGTAAATAAGTTCTTATTTTGTGTAATAAATTTATCTTACAGGTCCTTGCTGTCGATTACTATGGCCAATCATCCAATTCCATTGATGGATCACAATCCTACAGTAAAAATGTAAGCAACGAATCTCGGATTTCTAATCCTAATTAACGCCACATAGTGAGAACGAGTTCATGAACGTAGACTTCATCATCATGTGAACGTCAAGGCTGTTCAGGACACAAAAGGACAAACTATTTCGGGTTAGCGTAGTGAATTGACAGTTATGTATAGTTAGTGCTATCCAATACGGTGGTATGGTCAATGTAATAATTGACTTTCATAAGTACGTCTGTGATCTACTCCGACAGTATGACATTTAACTGAGACACTATGCTATTTAGAATACTTCAAGTGTTTTTTTTTAACATTGTGTTTATCTATCTACCTATATCCTAAGTATCAGTTGTGCTGCAGTCTCGTAAATTATGTCAAAATACTAGTTCTTCTATTGTAAATTTTACCTGTATGGAAATAATTAATGTATGTATATTGTATAAATGTGTCATATATTTTATTTGATTATTTTATTTACCTGACTGGTTTAATCCTAGATAAAACCTGGTTAACAACAAAATATTAATGATTGCATAAGAAGCATACCGTAAGGAAATGTAGTTACCGCAATGTCATTCGAGCTCTGAGTTGTATCGCCGCCACTATAGCTTCAGAAAGTCGTAGGTAGTTGGTCTGTAAAAGGTAGGAAATCTATACTATTATTCTGTGGCCACGCTAGAATGTATTCATTACTCGGCCACCTAAAAGAGACCTTCACCTTTTGATCTGTTAACAGGAGTCTATCATAAAAAGTAATTTCTAGATTTTTCGACAACATATGCATATTCCCTATTTCCCTATTCTTCACTCTGGGGTACAGAATAGTACAGATGTCCTACCTTTTACAGACCAACCACGAACTTCTGAAGTTATAGTGGCTGCAATGCAACGCAGAACACGTTATATATTCATTCAAGCGAATGGGAGAATTTTTCATAGGTATGGTAAACACTCCAAAATTACTGTCAAAAAACTATTGCTTTCCAAAAGTGTTACGCTGTCGAGGACCCTATAGTGTCATTCCTCAATGGTATTGACCATTGAGGAATGAGACCTCAATGGTATTGACACAGCATTTTCTTCGAATATTTTTGACATTGACACAAATTAATTACTTTATTTGACATTAAATTATAATAAAATATTCAAAGATAGAGATTATATAATTCGTCTTTAAAATTATTATTATGTAACTTTGCTTAGTAACAAACTTACAATGATGTATATTTTTTTTTAATGTATTTATGATGTATACTAATTTCTGACGTGTAAATTTGACATTTTACCAATAAATTGATTATGATTATTAATGATTATGATTACTGCCATTGAGATCTCACACTATAGAGGGATAATTACGAAGTTTTCCGACCTAAAAAAGGATAGCGCTATACAACAGGCTCTTATAAAGAACGAGGTACAACTATTATCATATTGTCTCTATCGCGTAACCCATTTTTTTAACATTGGTCATGACGTTTTAAGTCAAAATAATGGTCAGGCAGGGTCGGCTTGTGGTTTTTTAATTTGTGTTTTGGTATTTCTTAGTATGTTGTAAATAAGTTCCTATTTTGTGTAATAAATTTATCTTACAGGTCCCTGCTGTCGATTACTATGGCCAATCATCCAATTCCATTGATGGATCACAATCCTACAATAAAAATGTAAGCAACGAATCTCGGATTTCTAATCCTTATTAACGCCACATAGTGAGAACGAGTTCATGAACGTAGACTTCATCATCATGTGAACGTCAAGGCTGTTCAGGACACAAAAGGACAAACCGTTTCGGGTTAGTGTAGTGAATTGACAGTTATGTATAGTTAGTACTATCCAATACGGTGGTATGGTCAATGTAATAAATGACTTTCATAGGTACGTCTGTGATCTACTCCGACAGTATGACATTTAACTGAGACACTATGTTATTTAGATAACTTCAAGTGGTTTTTTAACATTGTGTTTATCTATCTACCTATATCCTAAGTATCAGTTGCTGTTGTCTTGTAAATTATGTCAAAATACTAGTTCTTCTATTGTAAATTTTACCTGTATGGAAATAATGAATGTATGTCTATTATACAAATGTATCATGTATTTTATTTGATTGTTTTATTTACCTGACCGGTTTGATCCCAGATAAAACCTGGCTAACAACAAAATATTAATGATTGCATAAGAAGCATGCCGTAAGGAAATGTAGTTACCGCAATTTCATTCGTGCTCTGCAATGTAGCGCCGCCACTATAACTTCAGAAAGTTGTAGGTAGTTGGTCTGTAAAAGCTACGAAATCTGTACTATTATTTTGTGGCCACGCTAGAACGTATTCGTTACTCGGCCACCTAAAAGAGACCTTCACCTTTTGCTCTGTTTACAGGAGTAATCTATCATAAAAAGTAATTTCTAGATATTTCGACAACATATGCATATTCCCTATTGCTGTAATTCGTAAATTATCGTGGTACTTATCTTTCACTCTGGGGTACAGAATAGTAGGTACAGATGTCCTACCTTTTACAGACCAAATACGAACTTCTGAAGGCATAGTAGCTGCATTGCAACCCAGAACACGTTACATTTTCATTCAAGCGAATGGGAGAATTTTTCATAGGTATGGTAAACACTCCAAAATTACTGTCAAAAAACTATTGCTTTCCAAAAGTGTTACACTGTCAAGGACTCTATAGTGTCCATTGAGGTCTTACACTATGATAAAATAGAACGATTGCTCAACAAGCCACCGCTTCCGCAATAAACCATAGACTAGACGTAGACCATAGACTAACTTTCGAGAACGCGGAAATATGTTTTTCAACCATTGAGGTCATTCCTCAATGGTTATAGCTCAGATAAAGTACTGGGTTATAGCAATGAAAAAGTCACAGTTAGATTATGGGTGTCATTCTGTGCCTAATTGCGGTGACCATAGAGCCACTTTATGAGCAAGTGTGTTGAAAAAACTATGATATCATAGTTTATTTGGTTAAGGCAACAAGAGAATATATTATTGGCCAGTTGGAGCTTATTAAAAGACTAATTAAACCCTGTGCCTAAGGTGCCTTCTTACAATCTAAAATGCTTATGTCATAAACCTCTATTAAACATTGTAATTGTATGGCATGTCGCACCTTCGGTGCTAAAGTCACAACAGCTCAGTTTTGAATTTTACAGGAGAGGACTTTGAAGATTTTTTCGCATTTATTGCCTTATTACTGGATGTCTAATAGGGGATCGGACAGTAATTGAGAAAAAATCTAAAATGTAGTTAGAACGAATGTTCGTCGAACCAGAAAGATCATTCAATTAATATTTTTGTGAAATAATAATGATTTATATTTTTAAATCAATAAATAAAATTTAATAATTCTGAAATTTTTAATCTGTTCTTCATCTCAAACGTAACAACAATCACAGCGCATGACGTCATTTGTAGGCAAATGCCGTGAGTCAAGCTTGTGTTTATTTTACGTTTTTGCGTTTCATAAAATATATTTTTGCCAATGTTTTCGTTCCTTTACTACAATATCGTCCCCAAACTTCAAAAACGTATTTAAATCTCTTTGCAAGTTTTATTTCGAAGAGATTGTCGTTTTCTACCTACATATGACGTCACAAATTTTGAGGTGACCTTTTGCGCGGCAATATTTGAAACATAATATTTAAACATAGTTTTTGGTACTTTTAGAGCGTTATTTAATTAAAATAGTATTTTTCATGGCTGTATATATTAATCGTAGTTGATATAAAATACTTTCTGAAAAGTTGTCCGATCCCCTATTGTAGTAGGTTTAAAATCGTTATAAAATTGATGCTTTATTGTGTTTTCTATAGTTTCATGTCAAAAGTTTAATTCAAATTACTAAAATTATTCTAATAATACGCAAAACAAAAAAAGTGTCCTGAATTGTGACTTTGTTGCACCAAGAATTATTTAGTTAAATGAGTTATGCCTTATTATTTAGGCATTTCAGTCAGGTTTTTTTGCACTCGTCTACATCATTTGTGTCGCTTTAGCTCCAACGCACGTCATAATCTCGCAGGCGCGGGGGCACAACTGTCTAATCAAACTTTGTTGGCCCAAAACGAATGGAAAAATGCACCAATAACCACAAAGGCACTCGCGCCATTTAGTAGATTTTTGCGATACTATCGCGGGTGTTTTTGTTGCCCTGATATAGGCATGGCTCTAAGACAATTTGGCATACTTAACTCAATTTTGCAGTTTTGGCTATTTGTGACTTTGTTGCACCGAAGGTGCGATGTGTAGATATTGCGTTGACATCTCAGAGGAAGAACACTATCTCTGAGGTTTACATAATAAGGGATCGGACAGGAATCGAGAAAAAATCTAAAATGTAGCTAGAACGAATGTTCGTCGAACCAGAAAGATCAGTCAATTAATATTTTAGTGAAATAATAATTAATTATATTTTTAAATCAATAAATAATTATGACATTTTTAATCTAATCTTCATCTCAAACGAAACAACCATCACAGCGCATGACGTCATTTGCAGGCAAATGCCGTGAGTCAAGCTTGTGTTTATTTTAAATTTTTGCTTTTCATAAAATGTATTTTTGCTAATTTTTTCTTTCCATTACTACAATATCGTCCCCAAACTTCACAAAACGTATAAGAATCTCTTTGCAAGTTTTATTTCGAAGAGTTAGTCGTTTTCTACCTACATATGACATCACAAGTTTTGAGGTGACCGTTTGCGCGGCAATATTTGAAACATGATATTTAAACATAGTTTTAGGTAGTTTAAGAGCGTTATTTAATTAAAATAGTATTTTTCATGGCTAAATATATTCATTGTAGTTAATTTAAAACACTTTCTGAAAAGTCGTCCCATTCCGTATTCGTCAGCTCGTTCTGTCTATTCATTATTTGGCTTTTTTTGTCCTTGGCCTAGATAGAAATTGTATAATATATGGTCCATGGTTCTAGGTGTGTTGATTTCTAGGACCTCTTAAAAAGGGTTCTTTAAATGTTTGAAGTGGATTCGTTACTCCAATCCATTTTTATTTTGTGAATAGGTACTTTCGACACGTTTATATCCTAATAACCTAATATTAATATTATAAATGCGAAAGTTTGTGTGTGTGATGTTTGTTACCACGTATCACCGTAACTACTGAACCGATTTCAATGAAATTTGGAATACCGATAGTTTTAATACTGAATTAAAACATAGGCTATGTCATTTTTTAAAAATCAACCCTCAAAAGGGTGAAAAAGTGTGGTAAAGTTTGTATGGACAATTTTTATTCCTTGGTTTAATTCGCTCAAAGAACGGTACAAATAAACTTTAACATAAATAATCAAACACGTATTTTTTATTTTTTCAAAACTACCCCTAGGAGGGTGCATGGGAGTTCTAAAGTTTGTACGGTTTTTCAGTGTATACTTTATTCCGTGATTCGATTCACTCACAACTCAGAACAAATAAACTTTAGCATAAATTTTAAAACACGTGTTTCTTATTTTTTCGAAACTACCCCTAAAAAAAGTGTTAGGGCGTTCTAAAGTTTTTGTGTATTTTATTTTAGCTCGATTCACTTAAAACTCGGTTCCAATATGTAATATAATACATAATGTAATATATAATATATAAAAAAAATTCGCCGCTCGCCTGATGGCAAGCACAACGCCTGACCACAACAAACAAACTTAATACCATTAAAATCACTGCGTAGCGCTGCACCCCCAGACATCATATATTAAGTCTCATATGCCCAGTAATTTTGCTGGCCACAATGCCTTTCAAACCGGAACACAGTAATGCTTGCGCACTACTGCTTAGTGGCAGAATAACTGGCAAAGCTGTGGTACCTACCCAGACGGCCTGACGCACATGAGAGACCTAACTCTGTTTAAATCCTAATCCTAATAATATTATAAATGCAAAAGTTTGTGTGTATGATGTTTTCATTCACTCAAATCTCGGTACAAATAAACTACAAAATACATAGTAAAAAACGTTGTTTTTCTAAACTACCTCTGTAAGGGGTGCAAATGAATTCTAATGTTTTTATGGAAAAAAATATTTTTTGGTTCGTTTTAATTTTATTTCACTAAAAACTCGGTTTAAATAAACTGTAAAGTAAATAATGAATTCTGTATTTTTTATTTTTACAAAATTACCACTAGGGTGTGCGCAATAGAGTTCTAAACTTTATATGGAAAATTGTATTCCATGGTTCGTAAAATAATTAGAGTTTAGACGTGAATGACGTAGGTAATAATGCAATACACTGTCGTAGTTTCTATAATAATATGGATGATGGGGCATGCCTGTTTAAGAAATTTCGTATATTTTATACGGCAGATCATGTTTGGCACGGGAAATAAGAGAACAAATGGTCGAACACGTGCTTAACAATTGCAGCGAGTTTGCAAATACAGAATCATGATAGATTCGGAAATAATCATAACAGCGCAGCCGACTACTTTCTTAATTGCGACACATCAATCTCTACGCGGGCGAAGCCGCGGGGCGCAGCTAGTAACATTATACGGATCTAGAATCATTAACGGCTTTTTGTCCTTTGTTCTAAGTCTGATTTCTAGCACCCCATACTATATGAGGTCCTAGAAATTCTATTTACACTATATTATTATAAAGCTGAATTGAAAAATTGCTTCGATAGCATTTTCAATGCTGATTAACATTTGTTCTATACATATTTCATAAAAATGAATCTTGCAACACTTAAAACATAGTCCATATAAAATGCATTGAAGATTAGCTATTGTTTTTTTTTCTCTTGTAACCTATGCTGCCTGCCTAAACGGGCGAATTAAAAAAAAAGTAACCTATGCTGTTGCACTGCTGGGCAAAGGTCTCCCCCATCTCTTTCCACGCATCCCGATCCTCCGCTATGTCGAGCCATTCCTCTTGGAATGCTACGAGATCATCTCGCCAGTGTCTATCTATTGTATCAAAGTAAAACTTTATGCTATCGTAATTACCTATCCTACTTAATACAACAACAAAAAATATTCTTCCGTAACCTCACGGCTTTGACTACAAGGCGCGACTAAAGTTCTGATATTTTGTATATTATTGTTAGTCATGTTCTTGGATAGACATTGGACTTTGCTTATAATAATGGACAATACCTTAATACCGTATTCTTGCCGTATCTTCTGAGTAGTGGTTCGTTTTGCGATACGGTGGTATAGTCATTGTAATAATTGACGCTAATAATTGCATCTGTGACGCCAAAATTGAATAAAGAACTTTTTCAACACACTTGCTCTTTTTTTTTCGTTCTTCCACCTCCCCCGTGGGGGGGGGGTGGTAGGGGTGGGCCTCGGGGTGGATCCCATTGCCCAGGCGGAAACTCGCGGGGGCATATACCCCCGGGGAACTGGCAGGCCACCGTGGGCTTCTCCTATGGTCGGAGTGCCTCATCGGTGGCTCTGTGTTGGTCGTCGTGCCCCTCCTGGGCGATCCGTCGGGGCGCCTTCATCTGCCCTCATCGCAGACGTCCTCCTCGTCCTGCTGCAATGTCGTTCAGGTGAGAGTGTGGTCCGTTGTCGGCGCGGTCGTACATACGACGTGCCAGCCGGACCACGAACTCCTTCACCGACTCGATCCCGACGTCGCGGGCGATTACGTCATTGCGTACGTAACGGCCCGCTCCCGTGCACATTCGCAGGGCGACGTTCTGAACTATTTGGAGTCGCCTCCGTTGGGCTTCCGAGCATAGTGGGTACCATGCCGGTGCCGCATACGTGAGGCGAGTAAATGTACGTCCTATATACTCCCACTTTCGTACGTAGTGGGAGTTTCCCCAGGCCCCAGGGGCCCTATTCTCGAGGTGTAGATATAATATCACGTTCGATAAATATCGTAGGAATTGTCAAAATATCTATTGATTAGATAATTCCGTATTCTCGAGAAGTCACATTAGATAAATATCGATTGAAAACCGCCAGATATGTATCGAGTGGTCCGGAGCACTCGATATGAGTTTATCGAATGCGACACAAGCGCAAACGTCATTATAATGTCTTACTCTTCAAACTTCTTGTACGTTTTTGTCTTATACGTAATCTTGTACGTTTTTCTCTTAGTAACTGAAGCCTGCTGTATTCTTTTGTTAAGTATATTTTTGATAGCATAGGCTATACTTGATTTTTTATAACATAAATTTCAATGATCTCTCAAACAAAAACGTACAAGAAGTTTGAAGAGTAAGATATTATAATGACGTTTGCGTTTGTGTCGCATTCGATAAACTCATATCGAATGCTCTGGACCACTCGATACATATCTGGCGGTTTACAATCGATATTTATCTAATGTCTTCTCGAGAATACGGTATTTTCTAATCAATAGATATTTTGGCAGTTCTTGCGATATTTATCGAATGTGATATTATATCTTCACGTCGAGAATAGGGCCCCTGGTGATGACCGAACTGATGGTGATAGCTTTCTCGCCGTCATTCGGAAGAAGGTGGCATCACTGATGAGGGCGCGAGACAAAGGGGCGCTGGAATAAAACAACGATTCAAAAATATAATTTTATTTCAAATTTTGGCAAAAGCCTGCATTTGATTAAAATGTTAGTAAGCAAATAATGTTACTGTTTTTTGCATTTTAAATGCGTGACCGTTTTAAACGTAGGTACAATATATAATTCGATTGAAATGTATTAATGGTTAACAGAGGAATGTCACGAGAGCTGTCCCGCTGCAGCGCACGCGAGGGGTGACGAGGGAGGCCTCTTGGTTTTGTCACGAGAGCTGTCCCGCTGCAGCGCACGCGAGGGGTGACGAGGGAGGCCTCTTGGTTTTGTCACGAGAGCTGTCCCGCTGCAGCGCACGCGAGGGGTGACGAGGGAGGCCTCTTGGTTTTGTCACGAGAGCTGTCCCGCTGCAGCGCACGCGAGGGGTGACGAGGGAGGCCTCTTGGTTTTGTCACGGATTAGATACTAAATAGGTAGTCAAAACTTAATCAAAACATCCTGAAGGCACCGTATTTCCACTTAACCTAATTAACGTACTAGCCGCACAGTCAATTTAAATTATACAATGATACATATTAAAAATAACAATATTTAATGGACAACAGTCACAAATCACGGCCGAGCGGGTCCGCCGCGGGCACCGCACGGGTCCATCGCGGGCACCGCACGGGTCCATCGCGGGCTCCGCAAGGGTCCGCCGCGAGCGCCGCACGACCGCGAGAGTTAAGTACAATTTTGAGATTCGTCGGTCGACCCTTAAATGTTAATTATGTAAAAAATATCAAAATATACAACACGAATAAATAACGAAGATGCGTAATATTTCATGACAAAGAGCGGGACGCGCCTGTTGCCGGCGCCCGGCGCCCGGCGCCCGGCGCCCGGCGCCCGGCGCTTGCGGCCGGAGCGCAGAGTAGCTCCTCATTCAAGTTACACTTAGTGCGACGATCGGCCGACGGTCGGTCCGTTAGTCTCGAATATACGAGTTACAAAAATACGAATCGTACAAAAACTTAAAGTATAGGTTTACAATATACGGGAAGGCGGTCGTTACATGCCGGACTCTGCGATTCCCTCGTCATCTGAAACACAAAAGCGGAAGGTTATCGGGGGTCATGAAACTGGCGACGCGCACACAAGAAAGCGCAATTCGCCGGCGCGCTCCGACCGAGTGCTCCGGAGTCGGCCGCCGCCGTGCCGCCGTGCCGCCGCACGATTACAAACATGCGAATCATGCAAAAACCAAGCGCATAACTCACTAAGAGGATGAAATAGAAAAGAGTGTTTCCGTCGATCGATAGAAGCCGCACGTGGGCCGCACCGCGCCGGCGCCGGCTGCTGCGGCGGCCGCGCCGCGCCGCGCCCGCCGCGCCGGCGCCGCTCGCCCGCTCTACCCGCCACCTACCCGCAACCACACCCTAGCCACTGAACATAGGTACTGGCAGAGTTATCTACGTTTACAAGAAGCCGACAGGGCTCTGAATTTCATTTGTGCAATAGAAATAAGTACACATATATTGCCAACTAAATATTCGGAATTTTAATACGTACATGTATGAATTTGATGGTTATATTTAAATATTTGCACGCTTGCTTGCAGGCTGCATACTGTGACATTCATAATGTAATTATTGTAAATAATAATGTATTCTGGCAAAAAAACACTTGATTTGATTTGAATGTGTTCATCAAGAATTTCCATTTCGTATTTGGGTTCAAATGAGAATTTCCAATTGACTTATTTATAATAGGGGTTAAAGTATGAAATTCCCGTTGTATAGTAATAATCATAATCATATTTTTTTCGTAAGACCAATTTACATGTCAATATTTAGATTATTAATTATAATACACATTAATTCAAAAGTAAATAATAAGATGTCACAAGTATACATTGTAAAAAAAATTAATACAATTATGATATGTATTAACCCTTATTTATTGATGGACATTAGGAAGTCCTCGTAACTGTAGAACGTCTGGTGGACAAGCCAGCGTTTTAGACGAGCCTTAAAGCAGCAACTTGTGGCGGCGACGAAACTACCTGGCACTTTGTTGTAAACAGTCGGTCCCATGATATGCGTGAGTTTGGAAGACTTCGCCAGTTGTCGATCGATTCCAACGAGTTTGCCTGCAATGCGTGTACTTGTGCGTGTGCCTCACGTAGGAATTTAAATTGGCTCTCACGTGTACCGCGACCTGGTATGTGACTACAAGGCAGGGTAAGAATTCCTAGCCTCTTAAAGTGCGGTCGGGCAGTTTCGTCGTTTGGTATGCGTACTATTGATCGGATAGCTCGCTTTTGCATCCTGAGGGCACGCAGCCAGTCCGCCGCGCGCCCCCATAGCTCAGCTCCGTATTGCAACAGTGAGTGCACTGTTGAGAAGTAGCATGCTAGAGCTACTTGCACAGATACTACCCGCGCCACTCGTCGCAGCGCATGCCGAGCACTACCAAGCTTGCCACATAGCTTGTGGATGTGATTGTCCCATTGCAGGCTGCTATCCCCTTCAAAGCCGAGAAAGGTAGTAGTCTCCGTTTGTTCCAATGTTATGTTATTAACAAGTACTTTTAGAGGTCTACGCTTGCTTACGACCAGAGAGGTTGAAGTAGGCAAAGTGTGTCTTGTTCAAATTAAGTGCGAGCCCATTGACACGAAACCAGGTTGCTAGTTGGCATCTTGTGTCGTTTAGACTTAGATCGGAAGAACATTTTATATGGTGATATAAAGTGTTCTTCCGAAGAGGCAGTACAAATGCTTTCACACATTTTGTCGAATCTAGATCCCCTGAGTTCTATCGTAAAGGCATAAATGAAGTTCCGTTTAGATGGCAGCAATGTATAGATAATGAGGGTAAATATTTTGATTGAATAAACATGTTACATCTTAGAAAAAAAACGAGTTTCAATTATTCAGTACAATAGTAGGCAATTTCATACTTTAACCCCTAATATGAAATTAATTTATTTGGAAGTAAATTTATTTCATTGGTTATATCGGGCCGTATTGGCGATGTAATGAGCTCTGGATACTTCGGGATGTCATGTCAGTCAGTTCTTCTTCATGTCGATGGACCTTTACGTAATTTTGACCCCATGCTGGCTACTGTGTCGATTCCCAGAATGTGCCCAGAATTGTCAGATGGATTATTTTAAGATATGAAACCATAAAATACAGGAAACTTGAATGAATAAGTAACCCCAAATAGTGGACATTTGATAGAGGATGAGTAGGATGCATAGTAGTAGTATGCGAGCATCTGTCTGGGTGCGTACCGCCGCTTTGCCAGTTACTCGGCCACCAAGCAGTAGTGCGCAAGCATTACTGTGTTTCAGTTTGAAGGGCATTGTGGGCCAGCGAAATTACTAGGCCTTATGAGACTTAGAGAGCAAATTGTAGGGTAAAGACTGCAGCGCCGCGCAGAATTTTGCATAACAAAGTTCTGGTTGGCGCTGCAACTGTTATGGGCAGGCGTGTTGCTTACCATCAGGCGAACGACCTGTTCGTCTCGTCATACAGTTACATAAAAAAAGTACGTTACAATTCAAATGATTCTGAGCAAATTTGTTGGTTTAATTTTCTTTATAATATTTTATAATACATTTGAAACTACGCTTCGTATCTATAGATCTGACTTGATTCACATTATATTTGATCACCTCCGACCTCCTCCACCGATCTCGTTGAACGTTTTGATTCTAATCTTGAGTCTCTATTTTATAAACCAAAATCAAACCTTCTCGAAACTCTCGCGGAACTCTGGACAAGTTCCGTTTCAGTTAATACATTTGAGCCCTAAACTGTGGTAACGTTGGAGTCCCATATCTTCAAATGTCACGATTATTGATCCTGTACTCTCGATGAGTGTACGTAATGTACTGTCCAATTTCTCGTGACAATTGAATGTTCTGGGAAGTCATTTTGCTTTCATTTAAAAAACATAACCATAAACATATTCATAAACGGACGATAAGGCGTTTTTAAAATAGTTTGTCACCCTTCAACTTACGTCAAAGTGAATGTCAGAAAGTGACAAAAATTATGAAGTTGATAACATTTGAATAAGGGGGTTAGTTTCTAAAAGTAAATAAATGGCAAATAAGCGGCGGCTCTGTGTGTCGGGTCACTCCCTTCCCTCCAATATGGTTGAGGGGGGTGATGGCTGGTCCACAAGTCATACTCGTGAACGGGTGCTGCTTGCGGGGACTGGTCTGTTCTAGTCACTCCTACTGCTACTGTCATACCTACTTATATTTTATTTACACTTTTCTGTTACTGATACTATGACTATGGGACATCTCACTCGCATTTCTTGTTTTACATTCTGTTAATTCTAATTTATACGTAATTGTGCTGAAAAAAGACATCCCCGCAGAGTTTCTTGGTGCTATCTTCTCTAGCGGGCGTATTTCCGAAGCACTGGTAGAGTCAGTTTTCGCATTTCTTTTCAGCACTCAGACTTCAATTTGAGTATAGGAAAGAAATGGGTAAACATACTTACCTTTTTTTCAAAGTCATGTTAACATAAGTTACAATTTTTGACATTTTTTATTTGTATCATGTGTTTATGACCTTTAAAAGTGCACTTTTGTGCCTATTTAATAAATGATATTTGACTTTGACTTTGACTTTGAATGATCTGACGGGGCCCATCCTGTCACAACCGGACTGGCATATTACATTATAATCGATAGTACTTCAAAAAAATCAAATCATTTATTGGCATAATGTAATGTATAAGGTAAGTATTGAATCCATAGGCTCCCGAACTAGTGGAACCTGTGTTTCAGGAGCCAGCGGCTTCTCCCAGTTTGTTAGCATACACATGTGTTGTACGACTTTCCAAGTACAGGTCGCTAACCCCTCACCCATGGTCGGACAGGTCAGCCAGACATTCTATACTGAACATATACAATTTTACATGAAGGAACCTATTATAGCTGGTGAGACTTACATTTTCAACAGGATAATATTATTAGATAGCCGCCCGAGAAAGTTTCCTTGAGGTAAAATTTGCTCTGTTTAATACGACATCTGGCTTGACAGGAAAAAAAAAGCAGTGGGTCCCACTCGTGCGACGCACCCTGTATGCCCACCACTACCCGCGGAACCCGCCACCAGAACAGCCGTTTACATCGCCAACACACACAAGAACATTGTCTTGCTTCAGTACTTCAAGAGATAAGAACAATGCTATAAGCCGTTAAGATGGACTCGTTTGTAGTCAAACATCATTTTATTATGTATGAATTAACTTACAAGTTGGTTAAAAATAACTTGTGTAAAGGGAGAGGGAGAACCCACGAGCAGTTTCTCGATTTATGACCACAGATGCTAAACACCAGTACTTGCGGCCGACCTCACACCGCGATACTAAATAATACCATCCGCGACATAGTCTCGATTTCGCCGAATTTCGAACCGCATTGTTAGTCGGGAACCGTATCCGTCAATTAAAAATAAAATGACAAGCCGTATCTTAGAACGAATGGACGCCGTCGCCGACGGACATCGGAGTTCGCTACACAACAAACACGCGGCGGGACAGAGGACACGCCTCGCTCCCGGCTTTGTCAATATGTCGTAACGGTTTACCTCGCAGGTACTGGTGGTAGGCCTCTCGTCTGCGAGAGGCCGTCTGGGTGGGTACCACCGCTTTGCCAGTTATTCAACCGCCAAGCAGTAGTGCGCGAGCATTACTGTGTTCCGGCTTGAAGGGCATTGTAGCCAGCGAAATTACTGGGCATTATGAGACTCAACAGCTAATTGTCTCAGGGTGACGAGCGCAGTGCAGCGCCGCGCAGGGTTTTGCAAAACAAAGTTCTGGGTGGTAATGCTATTGTTATGGGCTGGCGTATTGCTTACCATCAGGCAAACGACCGGCTCGTCTCGTCATTCAGTTACATAAAAAGAAAAAAAAAGGTGGCACAGACGGGGGCGTTACCTTCGAAGGCGGGGTTGAGGTGGTGCGTGTGGTGGTGCGGCGGCGCCAGGTCCTGCCCCTCCAGCGCGGCCACGAGGCACTGGTGGATGCAGATGTACTGCTGCTCCGTCTGCACCATCCACACGCGCTCGCGCCGCATGGCGTGCACCATGCCGAACACGTCCAGCGTGTCGGCGCCGCGCGCCAGCTGCTGCAGCGCCGTGTCCAGCGTGATGAAGGTGCCGGAGCGGCCCACGCCGGCGCTGCAGTGCACCACCACGGGCCGCGCGTCGGGCGGCACGCGCTCGCGGAACGCGCGCACGAAGCGCGCCAGCGCCGTGGGCGGCTCCGGCACGCCGAAGTCGGGCCACGTCGTGAAGTGGAAGTGCTGCACGGCGCGCTGCTCCGCGCCGCGGCACAGCATCATCTCCGTGACGGTCCAGTCGGGGTAGCGCGACTCGTTGAGCACCGTGACGGCGATGTCGCCGTAGTACGCGGGCCGCGTGTCGTAGGGCCAGTAGCGGTCGCACTTCTCGCGCCCCTTCTCCACGCAGCGCGTCAGCATGACGACGGCGCGCGTGCCCGACTCCCAGCACATGCGCCAGAAGTCGTCGCGCGTGCAGTGCAGCGGGCCCTGCGTCACGACGAACTCGCGCGGCGACGAGTGCCCCGGAACGTAGTTCGCGTTGATGTAGTCCGAGCCCTCCTCGTCGTCCACGGGCTGCAGCTTGTAGCGCGAGTGGTCGTACGGCAGGATGTTGGTGAACCGGTTCTTGGGCCGGTTGACAGGCAGGTCGGCGGCCGTGCACGGCTGCTCGCGCCCGACGTGCTTCAGCTCCTCGAACTCCTCGCTGAACCGGAAGTCGGAGTCGGCCGACATGAGGCGGTAGTGCTCCACGAAGTCCTGCACGCGCACGGGGCGCGAGCAGCGCGGCGCGGGCGCGGGCGGCGCGGGCGCGGCGCGCGCCGCCCGCCGGCGCAGCGCCAGCGCGGCGCCCGCGCCCGCCGCCGCCAGCGCCGCGCCGGCGCACGCGCCCGCGATCCACGCCGTGTTGTCCACCTCTGCAACACGAGCGCACGCCGCGGTCAGCGCCCGCGGGCCCCGCTCCGTCGCGGTCAGCGCCCGCGGGCCCCGCTCCGCCGCGGTCAGCGCCCGCGGGCCCCGCTCCGCCGCGGTCAGCGCCCGCGGGCCCCGCTCCGCCGCGGTCAGCGCCCGCGGGCCCCGCTCCGCCGCGGTCAGCGCCCGCGGGCCCCGCTCCGCCGCGGTCAGCGCCCGCGGGCCCCGCTCCGATCGCCCTCGATACTTACGGCCGCGCGAGATCGACGTCTCAATATGTACAGTGGTGCTCGTATCGTTACACGATGTTACAAAATGTCTAATTATGCGTGTGATATTTCTTCTTGATCGGCAGTCATTATTAATTGTGTTGTAGAATACTAGCGAGCCGCCCCTGCTGCGCGAGGGTGCGATTTACTAAGGTGGTGTCGATCATGTTTAAAAAGGCACTCTGCGATCGATTTAGAGATTATATGTCACCTTGGTATTGACAGTTCAACGTCGCGAAAAGTGCGCTTAGCGAGAAAATATTGTGTTAATGCGAGTGATTTTTTGGCTGCGCGTAATTTGGAATCGGTGATATTATTTTCTAACGTATATAATACAAGTTTCAATCTATACTTATAATAAAACTGTAACGAGGCGGCTACTGTACATTGAAGATATTTTTGTACAGGAAAAGTACGTGATCTGGATAGGAGCGGAACGAAAGCAGGAGCGGGACAGTGAAGGGATCCGTGGACGGGATCGGGATAGAAGCGGAGCGGAATTAGGGTGGGATTGAAAATTGTCGGGAACAGGGTAGATTACTTCATTACGCGTACGAAGTCGCGGGCAACAGCTAGTACGTAAATAAATAAATGTCTTCACAGAGTCGGCCTTCTGTACTTGTACTATTGATTATTCTGTGCCTGAAGATCCCAACATTGTGCTACACCCTGTGTGTAGCATGAGCAAACGTTACAGTTGTGTAAGGCATACTATATTGTATGGTTGTTAACTGTCGCGAGGTTAGTGGATGTGCAAATTGTATAGGCACAAGTATTTGCGACAGGTCATGCAAAAAGTAAGCGTTCTCAATGACACGGCCACCGCTGCCGCTGTGTACGTGACATTAATCAACATTTACTTGGATGGGGAGTGTGACGCACTAGCCGCGGCGCCGCAGGTATTATCGGTCCCGGATTACCTTATTAGATACGATGATAACGAATCGATTTCCATTACTAATTGAAAATATGAATCAGTTCTTGCGATCGAATCGACACAAAAAATAAACAATTATATATAGAGAAGCCGAATTGAAAAATTTAAAACAAAGAATTTTATCATGCATTTATTTTGGTGCTTCGATTTTGGCTAAATCTATTTATGTACCTAGGTGTAATGAGTTAATAATAAAGTGGAGGCTCTGCTTCAAGTCCAAAACGAACTGTGCAGCGAACGACAAATCCGGACACCGGGAGCCACTTCGGCACTCACCCCGTACGGGCAGATCCATATCCATTTCCCTCCCAGTAACGGGAGCAGGGAAGTATTCACAAACGTATCTGGAGGATAAAGTAGGAGTCGTCAGCCGCTCGGCGGCGCGGGCGGCGCGGGCGGCTCGGCCGGCGGTGCGGGCGGCTCGGCAGGCGGTGCGGGCGGCTCGGCCGGCGGTGCGGGCGGCTCGGCCGGCGGCGCGGCACTCGTGCCTTATCGCGCGAATGGGCCGCCTCGAGTGGCTCTAATCTCCATGAATCGCGCGATAGCGGCGTTAGCTCGCGCATGTACACGGGGCGTGGCTACATGTTGTGATGTTCGGGGCAGGTAGCTGTTCCTTTGCAGCGAGGAAGTTTTGTTGTTAGGAAACATCGGTACAATTTTGAAAAACATTAAACGATCATTTTTAAATTCTTGAATGTATAGAGGAAAAAACGTACTATCCCAACGGTTGTCTGGAAGAGATGGCTTTTAGCGATAAGACCGCCAATTGTTACAACATACAGGGTCTGCGTTCGGCCAGATTGACCTGATGGGAAGTGGCGATGTGGTGGAACATGTAGCACGCTTGCCCAGTAGCAGTACATACTGACTCGTTCACTCCTGATTTTCGAGTGATCGCCCAACTTCCGCACAGAAAGGTCGCGTCTCGCGCTTTTGCCCTAGTTCGTACTCGGGTAAAGCGCTGACGCTGCAACCTACGCCGCGCCGCGTACCGTAGTTGTCGTCGCGCGCGTCTGTATTTCGTGGTCATCGCAATGACCCAGATAATAATTGTAAACAATTGTTAAGGCGTAGCTATAACTTGTAATTATGGCTTCGTCCGGTGAAATTACAATTAAAACGGAAACTGAACGCTTACTATACCAACATTACGAGAGAGAAAAAGGAGAACTGAAAAGACTGGAGAGTTTGGTAAACGAACTCAAAAGTCAAATAGAAGAACTCCAGAGGAGGGAGCAGAATAAGGTTGTTTCGGAGAAACAGACTACAAACGAGGTTCCTTCTGTAGCAGTCCAGTATGAGACAGATGAAGAGGATCTCGCGAGAGAAACTGAGTGGGTGCGTCAGAAAAGCAGGAAGAAGCGGAAATTGAATACATCACTGTCCCCACTACAAGGAGAAGACTCCAGCCAAAATGATAAAGAAAAACCAAAGGTAAAGAAAAAACTTTTACCACCACCCATAGTAGTCGAAAATATTAAAGACTACCAGAAATTTTACGATCTTCTAGCGACGAGTGTCATAAAAGATTCGTTTATCGTTAAAATGATGAGCGGAGAGACCGTAAAAATTAACGCCAAAGATGAAGACTCGTTCAGAGCCATAAGCAAGCTGTTGTTACAAAACAACTGTCTCTGGCACTCTTATGAGAACAAACAGGACAGACCGATTCGAGTGATGGCTAAAAACTTACATTCTTCGTACCTGCAGGAGAGAATAGCTGAAGACCTTATTCTCAAAGGCTTTAAAATTCAAGATGCGGTTAACAAACTCAGCTGGAGGAGTAAGGAACCGCTCAACATGTTTATGCTTTCATTTCAAAAAGACGAATATATATAATAAACAAAATCTACGGCATTAAGTCTATTTTGGGCTGCAAAGTGGACATTCAACCAGTTAAAACTTCTAAGCTGATCCCACAATGCAAAAGGTGTCAAGCTTATGGTCACACACAAAAGTATTGTTCTAAAGAGCCTAGGTGCGTAAAGTGCACCGGTAAGCATCTAACTAGGGACTGTACTAAACCAGCAGAATCAAAGCCAAAGTGTGTCCACTGCGGCGAACCACACCCTGCCAATTACAGAGGATGTATAGTTGCCAAAGAATTGCAAACCATAAAAAATAAACTAGCAAGGAAAAATGTTTCTGCGCCCACCATCCAGGTTCCAAATGCAAACAAAACAAAAACACCAAGTGCTAAATTAAATGTCACAAATAATGTTTCATTTGCTCAAATTACTAAAGGAGCTCAGCAGAGACCAGTATCCCAAACGCAACCTAAGCAAAATAGCTCGGACGTTGATGTAAAATTAAATAAGATTCTACAACTGATGACCTCATTCGATGAAAGTTTAAAACAACTTGAAAATAGCACCAAAATAGCTACCTCAAAACATCATAAATGATTAAGTCACTTAAAATAATGGCATGGAATGCAAATGGGCTCCTTCAACATCGACATGAACTACAGGCAGTGTTGTCTACAGAAAATATTGATGTGTGTCTGATATCGGAGTCCCATTTCACCAAAGAATCTTACATCCAGATCAAAGGTTATAAAACATATCATGCACTGCATCCCAATAACACTGCTAGAGGAGGTAGCGCCGTGATAATAAAGGAAAACATCTACCATTATGAAGAGCATAACTTTGAAGAACAACATATACAAGCTGTAGCTGTTTGTGTTAAAACCAAACGCTATCCTATCACTATATCAGCCATATACTGCCCACCAAAGCATGCACTAAAGGCTGAGCAGTACAGAAACTTTTTGAAAGGACTTGGTAACAGATTCTTGTTGAGTGGTGATTTGAATGCTAAAAACACCTTCTGGGGGTCTAGGCTTACCACAACCAAAGGAAAGGAGCTATTAATTGCCATCAGAGATATGAAATGCAATGTTACATCAACGGGAAAGCCTACCTATTGGCCGACTGATCAGCAAAAAATTCCAGATCTCTTAGATTTTTTTATTTACAAAAATATATCACCTAACTTTTTAAGCATTCAGGAAGGCTATGATATGAGCTCAGACCACTCACCTATAATACTGACTTTAAGTGAGAATATTGTGCAGAGAGAGAACAAACCCACCTTGGTAAATAAGAACACGGACTGGGAAAGTTTTAAATTAGATCTAAATTCTATGATTAATCTGAATGTTCCCCTAAAAAATCCACAGCAGCTAGAAGATGATGTGAGAAAACTCATAACAGATATACAACAATGTGCTTGGAAAAATACACCTGAAGTTAAAATAAGAATTAGAAATAACTGCTATCCAATAGAAATTAGAAACCTGATAATTGAAAAGAGGAAACAGAGACAAAAATGGCACACAACGAGAGCACCACAGGACAAAAAACTACTAAATAATCTTACAAAAAGACTTAGGAGGGAAATTCAGAAGTTTAACGACGAATCTATGAATACTCAATTAAGTCAGTTAACATGTGACCGCACAACGGATTACTCGCTATGGAAAATGACCAAAAACCTAGAGAAGCCTATAATGCAGATTCCACCAATAAAAGAAGCCAATGGAAGCTATGCTATCAATAATGAACAAAAGGCAACTAGATTTGCACAACACCTGGAGCAAACCTTTCAAGAAAGTGAAGAAAGTACAGATAACATTATTTTGAACAAAACATTGAAATATGAGCTAGAAATTAAACTCATCACTCCAAGAGAGGTATACAATGAGGTCAAAAAACTAAAACAAAAGAAATCTCCTGGTTATGACCTCATTACTGGAGAAGTTTTACAAAACCTCCCACGTAAAGCCATAGTCAAACTTACCACTCTTATTAATGCTACATTCAGACTTAAATATGTACCCGATGTGTGGAAAGTTGCCGAAGTCATTATGATAGCTAAACCTGGAAAACCACCCAATGAAGTAACATCATACAGACCGATATCACTGTTACCAATAGTGTCCAAATTGTTTGAGAAACTACTGTTAAAACGTATGAAGCCCATCATAGAAGAAAAAACATTGATCCCTGATTATCAATTCGGATTTAGAGAAAAACATTCTACAATAGATCAAGTACACAGAATCACCAACATTATCGAAAAAACATTAGAAGAAAAAAAGTTTGTTCCACTGTCTTTTTGGACGTAGCACAAGCATTTGACAAAGTGTGGCATAAAGGCCTTATATTCAAACTTAGAAATATGCTCCCACAACAGTTCGCAGACCTCTTAGAATCCTATCTAACACAAAGAATGTTCAGAGTGCGACAAGACGATGCTTACTCAGAACTTAAGCAAATAAACGCTGGAGTACCACAGGGAAGTGTCTTAGGTTCGGTCCTGTACTTATTGCACACTTGTGACATTCCAGAGTTAGAAGAGAATACCATAGCAACCTTTGCAGACGACACAGCCATCATGGCCACAGGGGTCACTCAAAAGGAAGCAGTGGAAAAAGTTCAAATAGCCATCAATACCATCTTTTATTGGACCAAAAAATGGAGAATCAAACTCAACGAATCTAAATCCATTCACATAGATTTCACTAACAAAAGACCAAATTACCATCCGGTGTTCATCAATAGCAAGACGATACCGTACGAAAATACGGCCAAGTACCTTGGCATTACACTAGACGCAAAGCTTCGCTGGAAGGCACATGTCAAAAAGAAACGCGACGAGTTGGAACTTCGCTATAGGAAAATGTATTGGCTACTTGGGAGGCATTCTAAGTTGTCAGTGCACAATAATAATAGATTGTATCATTTTTACGGCGAGGGCGCTTTTTTGAATCCAGAGCGAAGTGAGGGATTCTAGAGTAGAATCCCGAGCGTAGCGAGGGATTCTTTAGTAGAATCCTGAACGTAGCGAGGGATTCAAAATACGTCGCCCGAGCCAAAAATATATTTTGCGCCCGAGTGATACACTCTACTTTTCATCACCCACTATGAGAAAATAAAAGCGCCTCATATTTTATTGTAAGAGTGGAAGGTTGTTTAGTTTTGGCTAAGTACTGGAAGTAGGCCAAAAACACAGATTCTGAAAAATTCTTGGCGCCTCTTGCATTTCTCCATTCAATAAAATTACCATAGGCTTTCATATATATCTCCCGGGATTTTGCAGGTAATAGATTATCCATCACATTTCTTGCGTCAGTTCTAATGCTTTCAGGAGTTAATTCTATACTTTCACTGTCACTTGAAGAACTCATTTTTCAAAACAAAACAAAACAATGAATTTCTAACAATCCGTGAAAATTTACGAAAACGCGGGCTGTAGTTCGCGCGTTTTTAATTTGTTTTTTTTTTCATTCATCCGGCGGCGTGACTATGGGCCGTCGTACCAGCCAGTCTTTATTCAAACAATATTTGCGTTCGATTTCTTTGGTGCTGAACACTAAGATGTTCCAAATTCAAAAAGTGCGCGGCAAAGATAATTGCGGCGCACTTAAAGAGGATTAAAAACTCATTACTGCCCGCTAAAAGTTTCTTATAGAAAACACCACCTTTGGGTGCACATAAAGGCGAACCAAGTCGTCCTTTTCGAATAGATGGGATGAAAAGTACTATTGTACAAACAAATCCTCATGCCAATATGGACGTATGGTATCCAGCTGTGGGGGTGTACCAACCAAAGCAATGTAGCAATGATATAAAGATTCCAAAACAAAGTACTCAGGGGTATCGTAAACGCTCCGTGGTATATTCGAAATGACGACCTGAAAGTGGACCTCGTTACTAGTGTTATTAAAAAGTTCGCCGAAGCTCACGAATGTAGACTTCACCATCACGTGAACGTCGAGGCTATCCAGCTCCTCGACACCACAGACCTAGTGAGAAGGCTCAAAAGGACAAAACCTTTTGAGTTAGTGTAGTGAAGTGTCAGTGTATCGTAGTACCTATACATACTTTAAAGTCCATCAAATCTAAGAGGTACCGTTTGACGTTTCATATTTTTCAAACCGAAACAACTTTGTTCATACGTACATTATTCAGTTTCGATAACCTTTTTCATAAAACCATGAATTTAGAAAGATTTCATTATTGTATCTAAAAATGTACAATTCTTAATATCTAAATGTAATTGAAAACTTTCAAACAAAGCAAAATAACACATATTTACACAGTAAATAATTTCTAATAGTTATATTCTTGACCTCATTACAAAGTTACGTAGTTAGGTCACTGCACGTAGTGTTGCGACTCTTCGGATACACTTGTATGCAAAAAAATCGTTTACATATACGAAAAATCGAATGTATTATTTACAAATTACACTTGACAACCAAACAAATATTTTTTCATGTGAATGGGATTTATCTCACATATTACGATTACATAACTAAATAGTTATGTAATCGTAAAATATGAGATAAAACCCATTCACCAAAAATACGTATTTATAAATCAAATATATTTGCTTCTTTAAAAAGTTGTCGAAAGCGAAAAAATAAAATAATTTTTTTTTTTCTGGCAACACTGCCAACTACAAGCGCACGCGGTCCGCTCGGTCGGTTCGGCGTCAGCAGTCTCTCGCCATCTTGGAAGCTGACTGTGCGCGTACTTGCTTTCTCGTTTGTGTTTTACAATTTGTGACTTGGCTATTACTTTTCTGGACTGATCATTCTTTATCCGTTTACCTTGGCAATATTTATACTGGACTCCGAACTAAGCAAGTGTTTATTAATAATGTCGAAAAGAGGACGTACTTTGAACAGCCAGGCTCGTGAATTGGTGGTGAAATTACACGAGTATTTTGAGCGTGAATCTCAAAATGGTGGACTTCTACTGCCAGTTACACAAGTTCGGGATCGCGTCGGTGAAGCTCTCGGTATTGGTATCCGCACCGTTGGCAAAATATTAAGTGAAAAATATGGGCCTTCGGGGAGTGACAGTAACGTACTTCACACACCGAAAAAACGAAAAAGAAATAAACCTGTGACAGGCATCGATGAATTCGATAGTCATGCTATTAGAAACCATATATACGGGTATTTTACAAGAGGCGAATTTCCAACATTGGCAAAGTTATGTGCAACTTTAAAAGATGCCGGGCTGTATAAGGGAAGCATAGAGTCGTTGAGAACGGTAATAACAGGAATTGGCTTCAGATACAAAAAAGTTGACAAACGAAAAATTGTTATGGAGCGACATGACATAATTATGCAGCGACTAACATTCCTGCGCGAAGTTAAACAAATTATAAACTGGGATAATGTAATATTTTTGGACGAAACCTGGCTAAATTCCAACCATTCTGTGCCGAAAACATGGACTGATGATTCTGAAGCTTCGTGCTCGAAGGTGCCGATAGGAAAAGGTGGACGCCTCATAATATGCCATGCTGGGTCAGCGTCTACAGGCTTCGTGGAAAACTCTTTATTAGCTTTCCAATCCAAAAGCACTAAAGAGTATCATGAAGAAATGGACGCAGTAAGGTTCCGAGAGTGGTTCTTAAATTTATTACAGAATATCCCTCCTAACAGCACAATTATAATGGATAATGCCCCATACCACTCTGTGCAAATTGATAAAGCACCTACGTCAGCCAATAAGAAAGCAGATTTGGTGGCATGGCTGCAAAGAAAAGGAGTGGATGCCGACATGTCACTATTAAAAGCTGAATTATTACAGTTAGTGAAATTGCATAAACCACCAAAACCGACATATGTAATTGACCAATTGGCCGAAGAGCACGGGCACAAAGTCATACGACTTCCTCCGTACCATTGCCAATATAATGCCATTGAACTGATTTGGGCCCAAGTTAAAGGTAATATTTTATAATATTATAATAATAACACGAGTACTTCTAACATTTATAATTTAAACAATGGTTTTCGTCTGCTATCAAATAGTTACATTATTGTTTTACAGGTTATGCAGCAAGACACAACACAAAACCACCCTTCAGTGTCAAGAAAATGGAAGGTTTATTAAAGGAAGCATGTGCCCAAGTTACACAGGAAGATTGGAGTAAAGTAGTACAAAAAACAAAGAAAATAATAATGGACGACTTCGAAAGAGACGTACACTTTGATAATGTAATGGACAATCAACTGGTCATTAATTTAAATGACGATGATGACGAAGACGACGATACTAGTACTAGTAGTGAATAAAAAAATATCCTAAACATTTCTTTTATTTAATTATAACAATTGATTTCTTAAAATTCGGATATTATAGTAATCGATCTCTTAAAGTTCGGATATTATAGTAATCGATTTTTTCATCCCATCCCTATCATTCAATTGTCAGAACTGTCAAACGGTACTTCTTAGATTTGACGGACTGTAGTGCTACCCGTAAAGAACACAACAACAAAGTGTCTTCGCCTTAATACAGACAGTAAGAAAAGTGTTAATGGACACATTCTTAGTTATACTATACTTAGCAATTTAAGTCAAAGTTAAATTAATTATTAGTCTTATTAGGCTAGATTGTAATGGTAATGGATGTCTTTTGAAACAGATGATTATAAAAAAAAAAAAAACTCCTGATTTGAACACACCCAGATAAATACATGATATATGTGGAAACAGGCGACGGCAAGGCATTCTAATCCTGCGACGTTCGCTGGAAGGGATGATCGGAAACGTTTGTTTATTTATTTATTTGTTTAGTAGGAACAGGCGGAACTTCTACGATGCAGGGGCGCCGCTGGCGCTGCGCCGGTCGTCTAGTTGTCCGATTGTAGGATGGTGATGGGGTCAGGTTGTGCACTTGTTGAGCACACTCCGTGGTGTATTCTGTAGGATACCGATAGGCTTGCGACTTCTCTCCTATGTGCCGGCTTTGTAGCGTAGGTATGTGCGGCTCCATGCGGCCGTGCCGGGCCGCGCCGCGCCGGGCCGGGCCGGGCCGCGCCGCGCCGGGCCGCGCATTATTTCGAGTAATTATTTTGTCTTCGTAAATAGTAGTATTATTAAATTTGAATTAAATTAGTTGGTTACAGTTTGTGACGTTGTGTGCCTGCCACAATGATATTAGAAACAGATAAAAATGTATGGAAATATTTTTTGAAACTTCTATAAGCCCAAAGATTTGATGAGTTCCTTTTGAGGAAATATTCCTAAACTGAAATAGAGTAGATTAATACTATATTGTATTTTTTTCAGTAATGACTTTGTGCTGATTGATATAAACACAGTTAAACTGACGGTCGAACACCTACATCAGTCCGACTTGGTCCCGGCTCACTGCGCCTTTAAATAATCCAAAAACTAATAGTACTGGGACAAATCGGCGTTTGTTCGACGACAAGTCGCGTGCCGCTGATCCGATCTCCATACAAATTGTAGGCTAGTCCGTTCAGGTTAACACAATATTTAAGTTAGAATAATATGAGCAAAATCGGTGTAGGTAGAGGTGCGCAAGTCTAGTTCGGGCCGAACTAGTAGTAATTTTGTCCAAACTCCACCCGACGATTCCTGGGAACAAAAGTTAGTTAAAAGTGTGTGTGCGCTCACCCGTGTGCACCTCGGCGTAGTCGGTGTCGGTGAACTTGTCGGGCGCGGTGAAGGCGCGCAGCTTGACGAAGTAGCGCGTGCCGGGCTTCAGCGGGCCGTTGCAGTAGCGCGCGCCGGCGCCGGCGGCCGCGTCCGCCTCGCAGCGCTCGCCGCCGATGGTGAACTGCTCCTCGCGCGGCCCGCCCGCGCGGAACGGCAGGTAGGGCTCCGTGGCCTGGTAGGGCGGCCAGCGCGGCAGGCGGCGCACGTCGCGCCACGCCGGCAGCCGCGCCGGCGTGTCCTCGCGCGGCTCCTCGCCCACCACCAGCGTGTAGGCCGTCACGTTCCCGTTGGCCGGCGAGAAGTAGTCGGCGCGGAAGCGCACCGCCACCGTGGTGGGCGAGGCGGCGGCGGGCGCCGGGCGCGCGCCGGCCGCGGGCCGCGGCGGCGCCGCGATGGCCATGTGCTGCGTCCAGCGCGCCGGCGCGCCGCGGCCCGCGCCCGTCTCGCCCGCCAGCTCGAACTCGTACGTGCCGCCCGGCGCCAGCCCGTCCACGCCGCCGCCGCGCGCTGCGCACGCCCCCACGTCACTCTACTGTGGCCCGTCGGCGGCACTTCACCTCCGACGTCAGTCACGACAACTATCGATACTATCGATAGCATCGATTACGTCAAATGTCATAATATTATTGTGGCAATGCTAAGGATAGTTTCGAACCTTAATTGACACCATAATATCTATAGTTTCGATACCATGGATAGTATTGGAATATTGATAGTTGTTTATTTTTCGATAGTAAGCATTAAACTAGGGCATGCAGGTACCATTCTCAGTACCGGGAATTTTTAGCCGATACTGACACAGAACCGGAAATTCCCGGTACTTTCGATACTTTCGATACTGAAAAAATAAAAAGACCTTGCAACGAAGCAGAAACTGTAAAACAAAGAACTTTGTAATTTTCGAATTCAATTTTACTAAACTCACAACAATATGTTTCATTTATCAGAGATTAAATTAAGTAAAGTTTACTCTAATAATCATTGTAAAATCAACAAGTTGGTTCAACATTAACAAATTACGTACCTAATCGAAATCGAATGACGTGAATAAAGCCAGTGGTCCTGATGGTATTCCAGCCATGGTTCTGAGAACTTGCGCGCCTGAATTGTCTCCAGTAATGACACGCCTCTTTAGTCTCTTTTTTGAGACTGGTCAAGTGCCAAAGTTCTGGAAGCTAGCTCACGTGCAACCTGTGCCCAAAAAAGGCAGTCGTGTGGACCCTTCAAATTACAGGCCAATCTCAGTCACGTCCATATTCTGCAAGTACTGGACGTGAACTGAACAACAGGCTCCTGACACACCTCGAAGCGAATGAGCTTCTCAGTGACCGCCAATATGGCTTTCACCGAAACCCGTCAATTGGGAACCTTCTTGCGTATGCCACTCTCACATTTGAAGCAAGGCCATTGAGAAGCAAAGAGAAACACTTGCGGTTTCTCTAGATATCTCAAAAGCCTTTGATAGGGTATGGCATGACAGCCTTATTAGCAAGCTTCGAGTATATGGCTTACCTACTGGTTTATGTGTATGGGTATTGGACTCTCAAGAGGGACCAATCAATTCGAGTAGTCGTTGAAGGCTGCTCTTCTGATCAATTGGCAATTAATGCCGGGGTTCCTCAGGGGTCGGTTCTTTCTGCGACTCTTTTTCCTGCTCTATATTAACGATCTGCTAAAAACCGGTATGTTTGGGTTTGGAGACGACAGCACAGTCGTAAAGAGATATATATCAGATTCACGGACCAGAAGAGTGCAGATCCTGTCTCAAAGAGAGGCCATGGTTGATCGCATGAACTTGGCATTGAAGGTAGTATCCGATTGAGGTGATGCCAACCTTGTCAAGTTCAATGCAGCAAAAACCCAGGCGTGTCTTTTCTCCGCAAAGAGTCAATTCTATTGGACTCCCACTTTTTGAAATGTATCTGTACCGATAACAGACCACCTTGAGCTATTGCTCAAGCTTGCTCACCCTGACATCTTGTTTAAACTTTGGCAGCTTCATACAGTCCAAGGTAGCAGCAAAAAAGCTGGGTATATTGGTCAAGGTGAGAAAGTATTTCACACCGGGACAGCTTCTAACTCTGTATCAAGCACAAGTCCGGTCGTGTATGGAGTACTGTTCTCACCTGTGGGACGGCTACGCCAAATACCAGCTCGAAGCATTACAGACCATTGAGGGACGAGTCAACAAGCTCATTGGTGACGATGCCCTGGTTAAGACTAAGCTTCAGAGTCTCGAACATCGGCGCAAAGTTACCAGTTTATCGGTCTTTTACCGGATACATTTCGGAGAGTGTGCGACGGAATTAAAGTTCATGTAATTCCGTCGCATAATTATAGAATCATCTAATCAGTCTGTCCATTAAAGTTAGAAATCATACTTTAAACTATGAAATAATAACAACCAAATAAATTCCACGCCATACCTTAAAACAAAGCACAAATGCGTTCCGAATCTGTCTGAAGTGGCGGTGGCAAGATCGCCGTTATTTTTGTGTTAAATTCCTTTGATTATAATAGTAGTAGGGGAGCCCACGAGGCTAAATGGGGATTTACTCGAGCGTCGTAGAGACCTATTGGGATGTAAAGCTTAGATGATAAGAAGAAAAAAATGTTATATGATATTATACCTTTACATCGGTGGGGGAAGCGGCTATAGATTCTTAAATATGTAAAAAAAAACTGTTGCATGGACATCCTCGAGCGCATCAGATATTGATAGCATCAATGCCCTACGTATTTTTAATAATGTACGTATGTTAATCTGATCGTTTGCATGATGCGGGTGGTTGTATATAAGGGTTGAAAATGAAAAAAAAAAAAATTATCGAGCGCGTCAGATTTTCTAAGGGAGTGTTAAGTACACCAAAAAAAAGCTCTCATTCACTAATCTGACGATTTCGATGGGACGCAAACTCGCGGCCATTTTCATAATGTGCAAAAAATAATCGCCATTTTGAAATACTCAAGCGCGTCAGATTAAGATATATATGGTTCATCTTTATGTTCTAAACGTACGGTCTCATAATCTGACGATTATCTAGAGGGATTCGCCTAATCTGACAAAAAAAAATTAGAAAAACGGTTCACTTTAAAGGCCATCCCTGCAACTTCCCGCTAATTCCATTCCTGGGCGCTTGAAATTGTACTTATGACATTTTTGAGCTCAAAATACAATTTATGTGATATTTTGAGCTCGCTGAGTTCAAAGAAATAATATTTCTATGCATTTGAGCTCTCCCAGCTCGAAAGTCTGATAGAAGTTTCATAGAACACTATTTTTGGAATTTTCAAACCGCAATAACTTTTGAATGGATCAACCAATTTTCACGCGGTTGGCACCATTCGACGCAGTTTTATCATCCTCATAAGTAATTTTGCAATTTTAATTGATCGAACCACAAATTTCGGAGTAATCCCGAAAAAACACTTTTTCGGGTTTCTTTCGTTCACGATATCTCTCGAACGAATCAACCGATTTTGACCAGCTTGGTGGCGATCGACGTGGTTTTTCAAGCTCAAAGGCGGATTAGTTTTTGAAGTTAATCGATAAAGCCGGTTAAAAGTTATTCCAAAAAAAACACTTTCAAAAAAATTTCGTCGTCATGGCAACAGAAACCAGAGTGGGGACAGAGTGAGAGAGTAATAGATAGAGAAAGAGTGAGAGAGGAATAGAAACGCGGAGAAGGAAATGTAGGCATCACGCAGCTGCACGCATTTAACTTTATCGACGAATTTTTGTTATTTCGGCTTGCGGAAATCGTCAGATTATATATTTTTCATTATTCTTGAATTATTTCCTTCAAAATAAAAAAAAATTTAGCTACGCTCGAGAATGTCGAGATGACGTTTTTTTTTTACAACTTTGTTGCCCTCCCCTTTTTTTACGTCACTCTCAAATTGTCAGATTAGTGGAATATACACTTTTTAGGATGTAATTAACTCACCCTACCTTAATCTGACGCGCTCGAAAATTTCTGATGGTCAATTTTTTTTACTAATCTGATCCTGTATCCTTCACGGGCGGCCTTATATATGGGCCTCATGTTTTGTGGAGGTACTTAACCGGGTACAAGGTATCCCCCTGTATATTAATCTGCCGCGCTTTAGTAAATCCCGAAATCCCCGCTTGGGCTCCCCTACCCATATAGGACGTTGTAAGTAATTGTAAGTTCATAATACGTTAAAACAGTCTTATAATTTAAAATTGAAGGGAAACTAAACGATTCGCGAGTGATTTTAAGACATACATTAATATCATACTAGAAAAAAATAGAATAATATCGTGACATCATGTATCGAAGGTATCGAAAGAACCGGGACTAGCTTCGGAGTATCGGTACTGGTTATGTTCAAAAGTATCGGGAAGTCCCGGTACTTCCGATACCGATAATTACCGGTAGCATGCCCTAGTACAGAGTATCGGTAGCGCGGGCACTGACCGTCGGGCGGGAACTCGAGCGTGCTGCGCCGGCGCGGCTCGTCCTGCGGCCAGTAGGCCAGCACGAACCGCTGCAGCACGCCGTTGGCGTCCGCCGGCGGCAGCTCCCACTCGAAGCGCAGCCGCTGCGGCGCCGCGTCGGCCGGGTGGAAGCGGCGCGGCGCGGGCGGCGGCGCCTGCGCCGTGGCCACGCGGGCCGACACGGCGCGCGACACGGTGCGCAGCGCGCCCGCCGCGCCCGCGCGCACCACCACCGTGAACGTGTACAGCGTGTGCGGCCGCAGCGCCGCCAGCGCCAGCGCCGGCCGCGCCGTCACGTGCGTCTGCAGCGTGTCGGCCGCCGCCAGGTACTGCACCTCGAAGTCGGCGAACTCGCCCGCCGGCCGGCCCCACGCCAGCGCCACCTCGCGCGCCGCCACGCGCGTGGCGTTCAGCCACGGCACGGCGCGCGGGAACAGGCGCGCCTGGCGCTGCACCGGGTGCGACGTCACGTTGCACGACACCGTCCACATGGTGACGTTGTACAGCGCGCCCGGCGTCAGGCCCGCGAAGTGCACGCGCCGCGCCGGCTCGGCCGCGCCGCGCGCCGCCTCCTGCGCCGCGCCGCCCGCGCCCGCCTCCAGCCGGAAGCGGTACGCGTCGAACTGCGTGGCGGCCGCCGGCGTGGGCGTGTACGTCACCAGGATGCCGGGCGGCGCCTCCGCCCCCGCCTCCGCCTCGTCCGAGCCGTCGTCGGCCTCGTGCACGATCGTCATCTCGGACTGGATCAGCGGCCCTGCGGAGCAACCGGGGCGGCGGTCAGGGCGCGCGGGGCGGGCGGGGCGCGCGCGGGCGGGCGCGGGACTCACGCGTGCGGGTGTCCATGGTGAACTCGTCCGAGGTGAGGTTGTAGGAGACGGCGGTGATGGCGATGGCGTAGCGCACGCCGGGCTGCAGGTCGGGCAGCAGCGCGCGCACGGGCGCGTCGGGCGGCGGCGGGTCGGGCACGGCCAGCGCGCGCTCGGGCCCGGGCGGCTCGCGCGCGGCCCAGCGCAGCGCGTACCGCTCCACGCGGCCGGCGGCGCGCGGCCACTCCAGCGTCACGTTGCGCGTGTCGGCCAGCTGCGCCACGTTGGACACGGGCGCGGGGCGCACCGTGTGCTCGGCGCGCCGCGGGGCGCCGCTGGGCGCGCTCTCGCCGCCCGGCGCGCGCTCGCTGCCCGCGTCCAGCTCGATGACGTACCGCTCGCCGTGCGTCATGTTGGCGAGCTCGGCGCGCGTGGCGTGCGGCGGCAGCGGCGGCAGCGCCGTCCACTGCGCCTGCGAGAGCGTGCGGTAGCGCAGCGTGTACTCGCCCACGGCGCTGTCGGCGCGCGCCGGCCCGCTCCACTCCACCGTCACGCTGTTGGAGGTCGCGCGCCGCACGGCCAGCGAGCGCGGCGGCAGCGGGCCTGCGGGCGGAGCCGGCGGTCAGGGCGGCGCGGGGCGGGGCGGGGCGGGGCGCGGGGCGCTACTCACGGACTGGCTTGTGCAGCGTGTGCGCCTCGCCGTGCAGGCCGTGCGACACGGCCGCCACCTGCACCTCGTACACGGCGCCCGGGAACAGCCCCTGCAGCTCCGCGCTCGTCTCCTGGGTCTCGATCTGCAACAGCGGGGCGGTGAGCGGGCGGGGGCGGGGCGGCGGGGCGGGCGGCGCGCGGCACTCACCGTGCGCCAGTCGCGCGGCGCGGGCGCGGGCGCGGGCGCGGGCGCGGGCGCGGGCGCGGGCGCGGCGCGCGCGTAGCGCAGCACGTACGAGTCCTGGCGCGAGTTGACGTCGGAGCGCCACGAGAGGCGCAGCGCGCGCTCGCCGGCCGCGGCGCCCACCACGACGGGCGCCAGCGGCGGCGTGGCGGCGCTGGTGACGCTCTCGTTGGAGGCGACGCCGCGCGACACGGCGCTCACGGCCACGGTGTAGTTGCGGCCCGGCAGCAGCGCCTGCAGCGTCACGTTGGGCGCGGCCGCGACGAGCGCGCTGCTGTCGTCGCGCGAGGGCCCGGCCTCGTGGTACGACACGCGGTACTCGTCCTGCGTGGAGCCGCCGGCCGCGCTCCACGTCACGGCCAGCGCGCCGTCCACGCGCGCGGCGCGCAGCCCCACCACCGGCAGCGGCTCTGCAACAGGCGCGCGGTGAGCGGGGCGGGGGCGGCGGGGGCGGCGGCGGGCGCCGGCGGGTACTCACTGAGCGTGAGGTCGGCGGTGGCGGGCCAGGAGGTGACCTTGCCGGACATGGTCTTGACGGTGACGGAGTAGCGCGCGCCGGGCTCCAGCCCGTCGAAGGCGGCGGCGGGCTCGTCGTCGCGCGCGCGCACGGCGGGCGTGAGGCGCCGCGACTCGCCCGTCACCGACACCTGGTACTTCTCGAACTCGCTGCGGACACACAACCGACCGTTTCGGTCCCACGCGTCTATTGTCGTGTTACTGTTGCGACTGAACGTGTCAGCCCATTGAACATATTTGGCGAAATGAACTTGAATCGATCATTAGTTCAGATAGAGATAACTGAACTCGTGAACAACGTGGGCTGACCTCTCGTCGAGCGGCGGCAGCCACACGACGCGGAAGCCGGTCTCGGAGAGGAAGCGCAGCGGCGCGGTGACGTTGCGCGGCCGCAGCGGCACGGTGCGGTACTGCGCCGTGGTGGGCGCGGAGATCTCGGGCTCGGACACGGTCTGCACGGAGATGTTGTAGGCGCGGCCCGGCACCAGCCCCTTGAAGGCGGCCTGCGCCGGGCCCGGCGGCTCGCCCTCCTTCTCCACGTACAGCTCCGACTCGCGCGCGTCGGCCGGCACGATGGACACCTGCGCACAGACCACACGTACCATACACAAACTTCAAAATGAAACTACAACTCCTTAAGAAACACTAACGAATAAACACTGACTGAAGTATGAGTGCCGCGACGGCCGGTCTTCCACATCTTCTTTATCTTATAAATAAATAAATAAATATCGCATGCCAGCATTATTTTTATGCTGGATCGTTATTTAAATGTACGACATTTACCAAAATGTCCTATTAAAAAATTAGTCACGTCATGTTAACTATATGAGTTACAAGGTAGGGTTCGGTTTCTCGGGTTGATACCACCCAATTATTCTGCCGCAAGCAAGAGTGCGACATCTTAGGGTGTCGCGCGCAGTGCAGCGCCGCGCAGGATTTGCAAAGCAAAGTTCTGGATGGTGCTGCAACTATTATGGACAGGCGTGTTGCTTACCATCAGGTGAACGTCCTCCTCGTCTCGTCTCTCATTACAAAAGATCGCTCGCCGCACCCCAAGTTGTGTCGACAATGATGAAGAAACGTCCGCGATACCACATCGGTAAGACACAGGCAGACCAATGAGAAAGCGGCCTCTAATGAACAACCATCGACGGGTACATTTATTTATTCTTTTAGGACTAGAGCTAAACTTAGTACAATGTATGAATGTTTAGACAGGTTGATAGCCTATCAAATTAAAAAAAGCTTTAAGATGAATTACAAAAATAATGAAAGAAAACAAAGATAATGTTTCCTCTGTACCTTATAGTGCGTGTAGAAGCCGGGCGGGTAGGGCGGCTGCCACAGCACCAGCAGCGTGGTCTCGTTGCGGAACCACACGATGAACTTGCCCGGCGTGTTCGGCTCTGCACACACGCCCCCCCCCCGGTTACAGTACGCTTCACACACACGCACACAACGAGCGCAGCGCATACATATACGTAATACATAAAGCATATAACGTACGACGAGGATATTTATGGATGACATTTGGATGACGGCGCCGCCGCCGCCGCCGCCGCCGCACCGTCCTCATCGAGGTGATGTCGTCGTTTGTAACCGCCGATGTTAGTGAAGGAAGCTATTAGTTCCTATTTGGCCACGTTCATTAATAAATATCCTTGTCGCACGAATATTTTATTGCTTGTAGAGAATACATTGAATTGTAGATAAAAGCGAGCGTAGAGACTTGGTTTCCTAGTATAATTTAGGATGCCGGATGTAGGTGCTCAAACTGTACGATGAATTCAATACGCAGCGGTGAGATGTTCAACTGGGCTTCCTATGGCAACTACAGTAACCGTCGACAGAATAATAACTTGTTTCTAAATTATTGTAAATGCAACGGTTACAGTACGTTCAAACACTAAGCCGATACAAAAATATACTTTAATGTATTATAATTATAAAGGGTGCGGCAAAATTTTGGAACATTCTGGGTTCTTGACTGCAAAGGAAAATGACCCCGAGGGTCCCAATATTTTGCCACACTCTGTATACGACAATAACAGACGATTGTTATATTTACCAAAAAGATGCTTATTAAATAATGCATGCAGCGCTTCCCATGCGGAGGTCGTATTTAGTAAGTATGAAATTATTTAAAAATCTAAGTATCTAATTTATAGTCTAGCAGGTTTAAACAAAAAATATACATGCTTAACATAATATACCTAAACACATTGACAATTGATAATGTTAGTAGTGGGTGACGGGGGAGGCATGCAGACTACTCAAACTCTAGAGCACGCGACACGCGGCGGCGCGCGGCGGCGCGCGGCGGCACGCGGCGGCGCGCGGCGGCACGCGGCGGCGCGCGGCGGCACGCGGCGGCGCGCGGCGGCACGCGGCGGCGCGCGGCGGCACGCGGCGGCGCGCGGCTGACCATGATAAGGTGAACACTTCCGAGGTATCGATAGACGTCGCAGGACAGAGCACGACGTTATTACACTGAACGGTCTTGTGTTCGACCTGTACCAGTACTCTGTGGTTCACCACGACTCACTTAAAGCCATCGGCCATCGCCGAGTGAGCAGAGGTGGACCAGCGCAACTATGCAGTGCTGGCCCATTTTAATCGACTGTTCTTTCGAGCTATACACGGTGTAACTAGAAGGGTGGATCATCGGTGGCATGTAGGTGGGGACCTCAATACCAAACGATTTGACCCTATTTATGTTCTGCGATATATGAGTTATTCAAAGTTTTTGGACTTTTGTGAAAATGTGAGATTTTTTACTGAATTTGGCAAGTGGGTCCATACTATAAGGTATTTCTCAAACTAGTTTAGTCAAAAAAATCAAATCAAAATCTCTTTAATCATTTTGGCATCACAGACGCACTTATGAACGTCAAATTATCACAATGACTCTACCGGATGACTCTACTCTATAGATTTTTTTATAGATTTTGTTCCAATTTTTGGGATTTTACAATGTAATGTTTCTTATGTACCAGTTGGTTACTTTGCAGAAGTGGAATGTTCCAAGCATCTTTGTCTTCTATGTAATTACGAACAGTGTAGTATGCTTTTCTCATTAGAACATTCTTAACGCGTAATTTGAATTTACTTTCTGTGAGCTCCGTTATACACTTTGGAATTTTATTATAAAAACGTACGCAGTTGCCCATAAAGGACTTATTCGTTTTAGTCAGTCTATACCTAGGTACAACAATCCTATCCTTATTTCTAGTGCCACGACAACACTGCGTCGTGCCTTTACACCCTCCCACCCCACCGTCCAGTTACACCGCGTACATACCGATTGATTAATGTGACTTTTCCTGCGCATTTAATAATCAGTAACAGTACTTATGCGTTTTTGTTTAAAGACAATATACCGTCGGAGTCTGTAGAAGCGGTAAATCTCATTCGCTATTATTAAGTTGATGTCCGTAAAGTCATGCATATTAATGAGTCGCTAAAAACGTATTGTAATGTTTTTTCGCGCTTGTTCGATGCCGCTTGCTTCGAACGAACACGATTTATATATGATGGCATTATTAAAAGTGTGCAAAAATAAATTAAAATAAATTCGGCAAGGAACAAGGAAAATGATCGCGTAAAATGTCAGAACTATAAACATTGCCCGCAACAGTAAGAAATTGTGATTTTCAAATAGATTAAAAATGCTAGTTATAATATATATTAAATACGCATCCATAGGTGTTGTGATTATACCTATGTCAAAGTTATAATTAAAACATAATACATTATGTATGAAGTAATATGCAAAATATTGAAAGCTGTTCAAATAGTGCAAAAATAAAGTCGCTCTGACGAGTAGTTCGGTAGTACCTTGTCGCAATAACCGTTATATTTAGACGTCGTATTAGAATAGAAGTTATGAGGCACACATTGTATGGGCATGTACTGCTTGCGAGCTGCGGCGCCGCGCGGATTGTCTCCGCGGCATACGCTTCGCATTGTGTTGACTTTACGGAGATATTGCAGCATAGTTGCAAATTATTTGTTGTCTCGAATGCTGCTATTTTGAAACATAAAACAAAGTCTGGCAAATATGTTGGAAGAGAGACGCGTAAGCTGGCTCTTTCACAAAATTTGACTCAGCTGGTCCAAGAGGCTACAAGAGTGCCAGATGTTGACGGGCACACACTTCGATCATATGATCGAAGGGCACACAGCTAATTGTTTAGACCTTCTGCTGACTACAGATCCAGACCGGTACTCAGTGTCGTTATCATCACCCTTAGGTAGTTCCGACCATTGTCTGGTGAAGTCTATATCCGTATACTCTCCGCCCGATCCCAGCCCAAAAGGCACCCGGCGGATATGGCGATATAAGTCAGTAGATTGGGATGAAATGCAATCTTTTTTCGCATCTTATCCTTGGCAGCAAGTTTGCTTCTCTATGGACGATCCTTCTACTTGTGCGGATGCCGTTTCAGATGTGCTGCGCCAGGGCATGGAATACTACATTCCTTTTTGCGACTCGCCACAATCTCGCAAAGCTATCCCTTGGTTCGGTGCTGAATGTGGACGTGCTGAAGCACTGAAACAGAAGGCATATCTGGACTGGGTTGATGCGCGAAACCGCAAGTCAAAGGATCTAAGCCTAAAGAAGAAAGCGTTTAACAAAGCTGCCAAGTCCTGTAAAAAAGCCCTGAAAAAGGCTCGCTACGACCACGTAAGTCGAATAGGGACAAAACTGGCTTCGCATCCCGCAGGTAGCAAAGCGTTTTGATACTTACCAAAAATGGTCGAAGCGAACTTCTGCCACCCCTCATTACCTCCACTACTAAAACCCGACGGGTAGCGACCTGCCCACACCGCGGAAGAGAAGGTAAACTTGTTTGCTTATCTCTTTGCGGAGTCTTCACGTTCAGTCACTACTGGCGAAGTACCTCCATGTCTGCCTCAATGTGGATCGACTATGTCAGGGATTCGAATCCGTCAGCCTTAGGTACGTAGAACGCTGCGCAATCTAGACGTGAACAAAGCACCTGAGCTGACACCAATCCTGACACGCCTTTTTCGCCTCTCTTTAGAATCTGAACAAGTGCCCAACTCATGGAAGCTTGCTAATGTGCAACCCGTGCCTAAAAAAGGCAATCGTGCCGACCCTTCCAACTACAGGCAAATATTGGTGACTTCTATAGCAAGACCATGAAACGTGTTCTGAACCGCCGGCTCCAAGCATATCTTGAAGCAAACGATCTACTCAGTGACCGACAGTACGGATTTCGCCGAAGCCGGTCCACTGGGGATCTTCTTGCCTATGCCACTCATATCTGGAGCGATGCCATCGAGAACTACGGAGAAGCTCTTGCAGTTTCACTCGATATATCAAAAGCTTTGACAGGGTTTGGCACGACAGCCTCATAAGCAACTACCGTCATACGGATTACCTACTGGCTTGTGCAAATGGATCTCTGACTTCTTGAGGAAACGAACGATCCATACGTGTAGTCCTTGACGGAAGTACGTCTGATCAATTGGCTATCAACGCCGGGGTACCTCAAGGGTAAAAAAGCCCTGAAAAAGGCTCGCTACGACCATATAAGTCGAATGGGGACAAAACTGGCTTCGCATCCCGCGGGTAGCAAAGCGTTTTGGTCCCTAGCAAAAATGGTCGAAGCGAACTTCTGCCGCCCCTCATTACCTCCACTACTAAAACCCGACGGGTCGCTAGCCCACACCGCTGAAGAGAAGGCAAACTTGTTTGCTTCTCTCTTTGCGGAGTCTTCACGTTTAGTCAGTGCTGGCGAAGTACCTCCATGTCTGCCTCAATGTGGATCGATTATGTCAGAGATTCGAATCCGTCAGACTGAGGTACGTAGAACGCTGCGCAATCTAGACGTGAACAAAGCTAGTGGCCCTGACGGAATTCCAGCCGTAGTGTTGAAAACATGTGCTCCTGAGCTGACACCAATCCTGACACGCCTTTTTCGCCTCTCTTTAGAATCTGAACAAGTGCCTAACTCATGGAAGCTTGCTAATGTGCAACCCGTGCCTAAAAAAGGCAGTCGTGCCGACCCTTCTAACTACAGGCCAATATCAGTGACTTCCATACTCTACAAGACCATGGAACGTGTTTTGAACCGCCGGCTCCTAGCATATCTTGAAGCAAACGATCTACTCAGTGACCGACAGTACGTATTTCGCCGAAGCCGGTCCATTGGGGATCTTCTTGCCTATGCCACTCATATCTGAAGCAATGCCATCGAGAACTACGGAGAAGCTCTTGCAGTTTCACTCGATATATCGAAGGCTTTCGACAGGGTTTGGCACGACAGCCTCATAAGCAAGCTACCGTCATACGGTTTACCTACTGGCTTGTAAAAAATGGATTTCTGACTTCTTGAGGGAACGATCCATACGTGTAGTCCTTGACGGAAGTACGTCTGATCAATTGGCTATCAATGCCGGGGTACCTCAAGGGTCTGTTCTTTCTGCAACCCTCTTCCTGCTGCATATTAACGATCTGTTTAAGCCCGGTATCATTGGGTATGCAGACGACAGCACCGTTGTAGAAAGTTATAAATCCAGCGCTCGAGCCAGTAGCGCTCAAATTCAGCAACTGAGAGAAGCCATGGTTGAGCGCTTGAACTTGGCTTTGAAAGCTGTCTCTGATTGGGGCGAGGCTAACTTAGTTAAGTTCAATGCCACCAAAACCCAGGCGTGTCTTTTCTCAACTAAACGGAGTCCATTCCCATTGGCTCCTACTCTCCACAATGTACCCATACCGGTAACCAATCAGCTGGAGCTTCTTGGTATTACCTTGACGTCTAACTTGAACTTTGGATCCTTTATTGAGTCGAAAGCGAAATTAGCCGCTAAAAAGCTTGGCATCCTCACAAAGGTTCGGCAGTACTTTGCACCTGGACAGCTTCTTCATCTATACCAGGCACAAGTCCGATTGTGCATGGAGTACTGCTGCCACCTATGGGATGGCTCGGCTAAATACCAACTGGAATCCTTAGACTCCATTGAAAGACGTGCCAAGAAGCTCATAGGCGACGACCTGTTTGAGACTCATTTACAGTCTCGACCATAGACGCAAAGTTGCAAGTTTGGCGGTATTTTATCGGGTGCACTTTGGATAGTGTGCTCAGGAACTACATGACCTCATACCACCGTCTCCATTCCATCATAGGACAACCAGACGCACGGCTATGCGACATCCATATATGGTAGACTTACCTCCTGTACGAACAAAGCGTTTTGATAATCCTACGAAAAGCCAAGGAGTGGAACGCATTGCCAACGTCTGTGTTTCCTGACAACTACAACATGGGGGTCTTCAAATCGAGAGTGAACAGGTATCTTCTAGGTAAGCGTGTTACATCTTAGACCACATCGTCGCTTACCATCAGGTGAGATAGTGGTCAAACGCATGCCTATAACCAGAAAAAAAAAAAAGGGTCTGTTCTTTCTGCAACCCTCTTCCTGCTGCATATTAACGATCTGTTTAAGCCCGGTATCATTGGGTATGCAGACGACAGCAAATTTGTAGAAAGTTATAAATCCAGCGCCCAAGCCAGTAGTGCTCAAATTCAGCAACTGCGAGGCCATGGTTGAGATCTTGAACTAGGCTTTGAAAGCTGTCTCTTGATTGGTGAGAGGCTAACTTAGTTGAGTTCAATGCACTAAAACCCAGGCGTGTCTTTTCTCTACTTAACGGAGTCCATTCCCATTGGCTCCCACTCTTCATAATGTACCCATACCGGTAACCAATCAGCTGGAGCTTCTTGGTATCACCTTGACGTCTAATTTGAACTTTGGATTATTTATTATTAAAGTATTATTTATAATTTCTTGTTTGTGTACCGAATAAATGGTTTTTCTTTTCTTTATTTCTTTCTTGGATCCTTTATTGAGTCTAAAGCGAAATTAGCCGCTAAAAATCTTGGCATCCTCACAAAGGTTCGGCAGTACTTCGCGCCTGGACAGCTTCTTCATCTATACCAGGCACAAGTCCGATCGTGCATGGAGTACTGCTGCCACCTGTAGGATGGCTCGGCTAAATACCAACTAAATCCTTAGACTCCATCGAAAGACGTGCCAAGAAGCTCATAGGCCTGAGGACCTGTTCGAGACTCATCTACAGAGTCTCGACCATAGACGCAAAGTTGCAAGTTCGGTGGTATTTTATCAGGTGCACTTTGGAGAGTGTGCTCAGGAACTACATGACCTCATACCACCGTCTCCATTCCATCTTAAGACAAACAGACGGACGGCTATGCGACATCCATATATGGTAGACATCCCTCCTGTACGAACAAAGCGGGCGACGATAGCAATAATATTGTAGGTATACCTAGTCAATGTAAATGTATTCTAGTCTAAAGAAATCAGAGTTGCTATCAAATCCTCGTAACGGATTTTATGTTTTTGTTAAACACTTAGTATAAGGTCGACACATTTACGACACATTGCTGTCTCACAAAAGCTGCAAAAACATTTAAGCTTGAGGGAATGCTATTCTTTAGATATATGTATCTATAATTTGCACTAACATAAAATATGAAATGTGTATAAGCGAAGCAGTCAGGCGGACATTGCAGGCAGTGGGCAGGCAGCGCAGCGGTGCCTGGACACTGCAGGCAGTGGGCAGGGTGCGAGGTGGGTATAGTTAGTAGGTGGGTATGTAAGCGCTAGAGGCATGCACGTGCAGCGCGCACTGCTCACCCGCGCCCCGGCCCCGGGAGACCTGCGTGGATGAGGAAAACCGCACTCGTTAGCAGGTTGCGATATCCGCAGTAGACAAAAACAAAATGGTAAACATATATGTCCTCCGAAACGATTTCTCCATCGAACAGAAAATAACCATTTTGTGTTTTCTATAGATTATTGTCCTGATGAACGTCACGTCGCAGCGGCAGCGCACATGTACACTCCCGGATATGATTACATTAATAATAAGTACAATGTACTTCAAGAGATTAAGTACGTACCTATGTACAGTAAACGTCTAATAACAATGTGTTTCTTTTACATAGTACAATAATTTGGTTGAATTACCAAGCATAATATATATATATATATATATATATACTATTTTACTAACTGCCTCTCTAAACAAGTCAGACATAAGTTATTCGATTGTTCGCTAAACAAGCGTGGACGTTTTCTTCTGACTTCACCTGACCTAGAACTCTTTCCTCCAGCCAAGAGTTGTTGAGAGTGTTAATTTTATGGCCTAATTACAAATATCGTTCTGGCGTTCTGTTCCGTAGAACTCTGCGTCGTTAAAAAACTTACCTACAAGCACAGCCGGGCACTGTTAATCAAATAGTTAACTTCGTTAATCCGCTACAAAAAAAGTTAGCTTCGTTAAACGTTAAAGCGTTACATTACATCCTTAGTTACATCGGAAGAATTAACGCAAGTTAACGTTAATCGTTAATCCGTTAATATGTGTAAAATTAATAATTATGACAGGGTTATCAACGCACCAAAAGACTTGCTTTCGACAACATGTAAAGGAATCATGTTTGAAACAAATAAATTTACTATACATTTGTCCACTTTGGCTTGGGGTACACCGCTGCCGTGGCTGCAATCCCAAACGAGTCCCCGATGCTCAGCTGTCGACCCTGTTGTATTCTTCTTTTAACGGCAGTAGACCGAGTAGGATGACTGCTGCTTGTGCTATCATCATCATTAATATTGTCATTGTCGGAATGAGTTCTCCTTTTTGTCTTGCCCACGTCAGAGCCAGCCTTAACAATCTCTTCAAAGTGTACGTATTGTGACTCATGCAGGTTCCTCATGTAGGCACCTTCTTACATGTTGTTTCAAATTATTCAGGCATCGCTTACACGCAATGCAATATTTGCTGGCCCGATCTGGATTCGAATTCCAAATACTCAGTCAAATGTGTGTGTGGATTCTCATCAGGACCGCTGGAATCCGGCCCGATTCCATGTCTTCCAACATCCATGATATGGTTTTATTTTAATTACTACACACTACACTGCACAGTACACTTTTTCTATCTAACTAAATTTCACTGCACTCTTCTTTATCAATTATCAACACGCAAATGACCACTGACAGTAATTTATAATAACAACAAACAAACAAACAAAACGTCACTCTAAGCACCGGCGGCGCTAAGTAATGAAATGATCAAACGAAACAAATCTCTTCGCAGTTTTCTTTCTCACTCGCATGCGCAGGCATAATATATCTAGTTTTGTTTTTGTTTCACTCGCTGCCACGCGCCGCCCGGCACTTGTCTGTGCCGTGCGGTAACTATTAGGCATTGGATTAACGATTAACGGACTTCTGCATATTAACGAAAGTTAACGTGTCCGTTAACATTTTTAAAAGTTAACTTGAAAGTTAATCCGTTAATCAAAATGTTAACTTCGTTAATTAACGATTAACGGATTAACTTCGTTAATGACCAGCTATGCCTACAAGCACAGAAACACATTTACTTATTTTATTGTCCGCACAATTTTACCTAATTAAAACACGATTTGGGAGTCGGGACTACTTTCCGCACTTCACTTCAGAGCTAACTTATAAGGTTATATAAGTATTAAAACTATCATGATCACTAATGTCAGAATTCAGTAATGACATGGTAAATATCCTCTTTCTAAACTTTATTCTGACTTATAAGGTTATTCCAGACCTAGGCCCTGGTCAAAGCCTTGAATATTGAAAATAACATGATGTTTATATAGCTAATAGCGAAATTGGCAGCAATTGCGATGAAACGTGTCAAACGTGTTATTCTGTGGTATAGGTAACAGTCCGCAGGCTGCTATCAGATCTATGAGACATCTCTCCTCTGCGTGAACATAGGACCGACCGGAAGTGTGCACGACTAAATCGACAAGGATACGGCATCGATGCAAACGTGTCGTGACTACTGTCTACATAACAACCATTGACGGTTTTATCTCTCTATACATGCCAGAAACACGAGACGACACCACCGCAGAAAGTTAGTTAGTTATATCAATACATGACGCAAGGTGGGTCTGTCGAAACGAGGCGTTCGTGGGGAACCCAATGAAGCTTAATTAGGAGTTAGTAGAGCGGCGGTAAAACTAAACGCCATTTTCTCATAGCCCAGCAGCTGTTGACGCGTGACGGCGCCTGGCGCGGTGCAAATCGCTGAAGTACGAGCCTAAACGGTTCGAGCCTAATGCATATTCATCGTTACACCTACTACCGGGGACCGTTACGGATTCTCCGCGCGAGGGCGACAAACCTACCTAACGTACTTGTACATTACTCTTTACTAACGAAAGTAAACAACGCCAACCTCGACCGTTTAATGACCAAAGCCTAGAACTCGACTTGTAACGAAACAAAATGTTGCAATAGTAATCTCACCAATGTGAATGATAATACTCAATGTTTTGAGCTAAACATGTGGAAAGAGTTGTAAATGACATTGGCCACATCCCGCTGACTAAAACCAGTTCATTAGTGTTAAATTATTCAGACGATGATTTCTGGGAATTTTCTAAACCATAATTGCGAATAAATTTTAATGGCTATACATTTTCCTCACGTCCATTTCTTATAGCTATGCCGTCACGCGTACGTCATCGTCGATGTGTAGGCGCCTGCTGAGCGTTGCGTTGCGACACTGCCCAGTGCATCGTGACTCGCTCACTACTCTCAAAAACCAAAATCTTTTTGAGTTCAATCACTCGTTTAGCCATAATAATAATAACTTTTTGTACATACATCTAAACATTTTCTTATAACGGTAAATATACCGGAAAGTCTAAGAGGACAAACATATTCTTAGATAGAAAGTAATTGTCGTCATTCCCAAACCTTACATAATACATGCTATATAAAGCTTAATCACTACTCGCTACACATGAACAGGAAATAAATATAGTTCTCACGGTTAATCGTGACCTATTAATTAAAGCGGTTTAATTTTTTTTAATAAGTCTGTCCGCTTGTTTTCCTGTGTATTGCCCATGATTTATATAAGAGCAACCAAAAATTGTTGCGGCTTCTGTGTAATAGCTTAGAAGACATTTTCTGAATTTGGCACGGGAAAACCACGAAATAAAAGGGTTCAATCAAAGAGAATCGATGGGTTACATTCGAGGAAACATTCCCGGTGGGAAATAGGGTCGATTAAGCCCATGCCCATTTTTATGGAGAAATTACATTTTCCTGCCGGATAAAGGTATACCTTTATTAAGGAATATGGAGTTTTATTTTGTCTAAAATGCACCTGATGTTTCCTAAGAACGAAACTTCCTCAATGCGGAGGAAAAGGTCCCAAAATGTTGCCACACCTGTATAGCTTTACAATGAATAAAACTTTGTAATAAGTAATAGCCGTATAATCGTTTCCGGTGCGCCGCGAACTAAATGGTATGGAATAATAATTATATTAAAACCCGCTAACATTTGTTATTTCCTCCACGCATTAGGTCCACGCTCGTATAGTTTAGAGAGGCGTTAGTTAGTGGCGGTAGGTAAGGTACGGGCTCGGCACACACCGGCCAGGGCGGGCACACTCACTGGTGGTGAAGTTGCGCGACGCATACGCGGCGCTGTCCTTGTCGTGCAGCAGCGTGAAGGCGTGCAGCTGGTAGGTGGCGCCGGGCGACAGGTCGCGCAGCGCGTGCGTCCAGTCGCCGCCCCCGCCATCCACCGTGATGTTGCGCGCGCCGCCCTCCGCGCGCTCCGTCAGCGGAATCACCTACACACGCCCTCCCACCTCAACACTGTGCATTCCACAACATCCCCTTCATGTTGCAAGGGGTCCAAGTTTGATAGAGAGATACGCCTTAAAGTCCGGCCGTCATTTTTTATGGAAAACAGTGGGCAAATAAGCGTTCACCGTCGTGGCGCCTAAGGTTACGCACAAAAAGCGTTGTCAATCCGTTGCCGATCCTCAATCATAAGAAGAGGAAGAAGGGAGGGCTACCCTTCTGCAACAATTTACGGACACATCATCATGACATCACTTTAACCGGATGTCAGCCTGGTTTTAAACTTCTAATATTGCAAACGTTTAAATTCAATACTACACTTCAATACTATACTTTGTAAAATATTATAGTTATAAAGAATGCATTGCTGTTTAGTGTGCAATTGCAAGTAGTCCATGCATTATCTGCGTTCCGCTTCAGAAGCTCGCTTCATCACGTTCCTGCGCATCGATACGGACGATAACACGAGACGTTTGGTTTAACGTGATTAAAATCTTTCATGAGATTAATAAATAGACTAGAGATGAGAAAACACTTGAAAATAAGTTTAGTTTGGTGGTGTGAGTATGTGGCGATGATGAGGGTACCTTGAACCGGAAGCCGGTGTAGTCACCGTGCGCGGGCGGCGACCAGGAGATGGTGGCCTGCTTGTTGCGGCCCAGGGACACCGTGAGGTTGGTCGGCGGCTCCGGCGCTGCAACGGAACGGCGCGCCGGCCGCGGCGCGGTCAACTCACACGTACAAACATACACCTTCACATCACAATCAAATGGCGATGTGGAGATCAAAGGATGATGCCGCCGAAACTGTTATAGACAGGCGTGGCGCTCACCAGGCGCACAACTGTCTCGTTATCTCATTCATCCAAAAAACTTTGTAGGTAAGTACTTAGTAAGCACAGCAGTCAATGAGTAGACGAATGAGACGCGAGTAACATTTTAAATGACTTTTTTAATGAAAATAAGAGTGAAATGATAAAATGCTAAGTAACTGACAAAGACATTATACAATAAATCGGTCCGCTCCGATTATAATGTATAATTTGCTGTACCCTAGCAGGGTCATATGTAATCTCACCACTATAGTAAGAACTTTTGTGTACATATGTTTGCAATAAAGTATTGAGTATTGAGAGAAGTTATGTACATATACGCAAAGATACAATCAAAGTTAGATTGCGTAAACGAATAACGACTGCATAAAAGCCATACATATTTCGTTTCGGCGGGTTTGGACCACAATTAAAAATGTCCATTTCTTGAAATGACTACTTTTAGACAATATAGCTAGAAAGTGAAGATTTCCATTGGTTCAGAATATGAGGGTTACCGGTAATGATGGTCTGGTTCCATGTGAGCAGGTCAGCGAAGGTGGCGTTGGAGTAGTAGAGCATAAAGTGATACTTGGTGCCGGGGAGCCCCTGGAAGTTGATGGTGGAGGCGCGCGCCGGGACCGTGAAGTTGGGCGCAGGGAAGCCGTGCGGCGGCCGGTAGTCCAGCCGGTACTGGCCGCCATCGGCCGCGCCGTCCGCGCCGCCCGCGCCGCCCGACCCGGGGATCTCGATCACCAGGTCGGCGCCCGAGCATGCCGCCGCACACTGACACACAACGCCTCTGTCACACTCAGTAACAGTACTACACAAAATACACGGTTTAACAGGAAGGGTGGATCATCATTGGCACGGGCGGGGTCAAAGTGAAATATAATTTATTAAAAAGGCACAAATGTGCACTTTTAAAGGTCATAAACACATGATACAAATAAAATTAAAAATATGTTTAAAAATTGTACCTTCAGTTAATGCAATGGAATCAGGCGTGATGTTGCGGAAATTCATCTCAAAACTGAAACGCAATGTCAGGACTCGCCGAACTCGTACTCTCGTTCCAGCGTTCGGCGAGTCGACACCTGATGATGCCTCGTGCAGACGGCGAAACACGTGTCGTACAAAGAGTGTTGTTGTTAGGAACTAACAACAACCTACATAATATTCAGCGGGATTACACTATATATTTTCATTGCGTTTCAACCTTCAGTTAACATGACTTTGAAAAATATTTAAGTATGTTTACCCATTTCTTTCCTAAACTTAAATTGAAGTCCGGGTGCAGAAATGAAATGGTCCTCAATACCTATTATGTTAGCCTGTCGCAGTTCAATGGTGGACATAGGCATCCCCAACTGCACGCCGTTGAGCTGCTACCAGCCACTCGTGAAGATCGTCGCTTCACCTAGCCTGAGAGCGTCCTAAACAACGTTTGCCAATCCGTGGTCTCCACTCCACTCAAGAACGCATCTACCCCAATGGTTGCCGGTTCTACGGTTAATATGGCCGGCCCACTGCCACTTCAGCTGGCTAATCATGTGAGCTATGTCAGTGACTTTGGTTTTCTATCGAATTACTTCGTTCTGGATGCAATCCTTCAGAGAAACTCCAAGTATAGCCCTTTCCATAGGCCGCTGAGCAACTTTAAATTTGTGAATCAACTGTACCAGGAGTGTCCACATCTGTGCTCCGTAAGTCATGACAGGTAGGATGGACAGATTGAAGACTTTTGTCATAATCATAATGAATCACGCTGCTGTGCGTTTGTGTGTGTCTTTAGGCATAGGCATAGTGGGATAGGCGACAAAAAATACTCTTGTTTTCTTTGACACCTTTGTATTAAAAACTTTAGTTAACTTTGCATACTATGTCTTTACATAGTACCATTTCTTGACATGTTTGGACTGTGTAAGTAAATTTTTTATAATAATATAAATAAGTTATTTAGCCATTTTTAAGATTGTTGTGACTAACAATATATGGACAAAGTAAATTAATTTTATTTTATTTTTATTTTTTATATTGTAAACTAGCTGTTGCCCTCGACTTCGTTCGCGTGGACTATAGTTTAACGCTGATGTTGAGACTGATGTTGCTGAGACGTTTTTTGTAGATTTTTAGTAGACAACACATGTTATTTAAAAAACATCCTGTACAGGGAGCAAACACGTAAAGACTTTGGGATCACGTCGTCCGTGAGAAGGCTTCGTACAGCTGTCTCTGTGAGAAACATCCTGTCCTCAGGCTCTGGTCTTGCGACTTGTTGGTCGTCATTGCAAAGCTGACGCTCACAGAAAACTGCAAGCGTTTGAATTGGAACGAAAAGTTGTTCGAGATGAAAGAGATGAATACTAATATATGGAAACTGACTCACCAGCGCCACGGGCTATCAGTATACCTCAGTGAGGTTCAGTGCCTCAGTGAGGTTCGTCTCTAGCGACACTATTTCAACCTAGTTCCGTTACACAACTAACCTCCCCGAAGTTAACAACTTCGGCAGGGTCTAATTTCGAAAAAGCATAATTTTGAATTCTACATTTTGAATCTAATAGAGTGCGCTGGAAGCCGGATGCACTCAAAGAGTTCAACAATTCTACGGGGTACGGCAGTGAATTGCCACCATCCTCGCCGTCGTCCTATACATCAACGTCCTGTTCAATGTCCCGCTTCATCAAGATCTTCAGCAAGGTGGGCAAATACTTCTATTCTTCTACTAAACATATTCGTAGAAACGCCATTAAAATCCCGTCATTGCATTTTAAGTTATAGAAGACCAAACAAACAAACAAACTGACAAACAAACAAAAATTTTAAAACATGTTTTAATATGTTCAGTTACTGAGACGCAATGAAAATATATAGTGTAATCCCGCTGAATATATGCATGCAGGTTGTTGTTAGAATAATATAATATGTATGGGGGTTGATTGCAAACGTAAAATTAATTAAAATTAATATATATATATTAGTAATCCTTCCAGTTTTTTTTATATATGTATATTTATATTTAATAATAAATATGGCAATGAGTTTAATATTGTATATAAGAAAAGGAAAAAAGAAAGGAGTTTTTTTTTTATTATGTTCTTAATTAATACATTAAATAATGTATTAATAAAAAATGTTAAATAAAGAAAGCCCTAACAACAACCCTCCTAATACGACACGTGTTTCGCCGTCTGCACGAGGCATCATCAGGCGTCAACTCGCCGAACGCTGAAACGAGAGAAATGCGTTCGGCGAGTTGACACATTATAGGTGTTTAGGCATTCCTTATGTTTAGTTACTTATTGTACGCCGCCCTGGTGGATAGTACAGATACTGACGTGTGCAGAAGTACACATTTTTTGGGTTCTACGATTTTATTATATGCATAGATAGCAAATAATATGTAGATATATATTTAAGTTTATGTATGTTTATAATATAATGTGTAATAATACCTAGTATACACGTATGTTTATGTAGGCATTCAGTATGTTGCTATTATTTTTGTATGTATGTATTAGTTTATTTTATTGACATTGTTTATGTTTTTATTATTATTGTAGACCTTACATCCCCGTCTTTAACATATTGATAATTTCTTTTCATCCAAAGGTTGCCTGGAAGAGATCGCTTCTAGCGATAAGGCCGCCCATTGTAACACTTTATTTAATTGTTTGTATGTAATGTCTAATTTAATGTTTGCAATAAGGCGTTCATCTATCTATCTAACTAAATTAAATTTTGTGGGTAAAATCCCCACTACACTAGTAGTTTTTACGATATGTTATAGAAAAAGATGTTATGCGAAAATACATTTTTAGAGCTAAAGACAGACTAAATAAGAATAACAAAAAAAATGTGTAAATATTCAAAATACGATTTTCACAAAAACCCAAATAACTTTTGAACAATTGAATATCACAGAACATACATGGGATTATACGAGGGTCAAACTGAAACTTGTTAGAAAATCAAAAACTGATTAAACTAGCTAGTTATTACTATTATTATATATTTTCAAAATAGTGTCCGTTCACGTCAATACATCGCTGCATCCGATGAAACCACTGAGAAAAGCACTTTGCCCACTCGTCCTTAGGGGTCTCTTCGACGGCCTTTTGAAACGCTGCCACAGCTTCCTCAGCGTCCATAAAACGTTTTCCTTTAAGTTTTATTTTTATTTTTGGGAATAAATAAAAATCACAAGGTGCGAGGTCGGGACTACACGGCGGATGACCCAGTAATTCCAAGTTTGACGTCGCCAAATAGTCGATCGTTCGCCTGGCGGTGTGCGACGAGGCGTTGTCGTGGTGAAGGAGGATTCTACTGCGAGGTCGTTTCTCCCGAACTTTTTCCAAGACAAGTGGCAAACAATTGTTAGTGTACCACTCCGCAGAAACTGTTTTTCGATCCTCTAAAGCAATTGTCGCGAAATGACCTGTCCTTCCGAAGAACGACGCTACCATCTTTTTTCCACGCTTTGACCTCTCTTCACTTTAGTTGGCAACTCCTCGGAAGGAAACACCCACTGAGCAGACTGTCTTTTAGTTTCGGGATCATAAGAGTAAATCCAGCTTTCGTCACCCGTAAGTATGTCGAACACAGCATTTGAGTCACCTCCGTTAAATCTTTCAAGCATTTCACGGCACCAATCAACACGACGGAGTTTTTGGGCCTCGGTCAAAATATGAGGTATCCACCGGGCACAAAGCTTCCTGATAGCTAAATGTTCATGGAGTATTTTGTGCACTTGACTCATACCGATGCCTAAGCTTGTCCGAATCTGCTGATAGGCCACTCTTTTGTCAGTCTCTATCATACGACGCACAGCACAGATGTTATCTTCGGTCGTCGCCGTAGAAGGCCGTCCCTCACGGAGATCATCGGTTAAATTAGTGCGACCAAGCTTAAACTCATTAAACCATTTGTAAATAGTGGCACGAGATGGGGCTTCATCGTGAAAGGCCAATCGTAGTCTCTCATAACTTTCTTGTTGACTTAAATGTAATCGAAAGTCATAAAAAATCATAGCACGAAAATTTTCTCGCGTTAAATTCATGCTGACGTGACACAGACAATTTTCAATTTGCCGCCAAATCGTAAAACAAATGACAATTGAATGAAATTCATACTCAATAATATTGGCAAAGAGTTCCATTTTTAAAATATAAATTATTTTTTTATTTACTTTGTTTACAAGTGGCCAGTTCTAAAAACTTTCAGTGTGATCCTCATATAGATAGGTATTGAGGTCTCCCATCACCACTGATGATCCACCCTTCCAGTTGCACTGTGTATAACACCGTATAATTACAGACTTCTTAGTAACATAGTCTTTGTAAAGAACAACCTAGTTTATGACACCTGTAAACTGAATACTATGCAGAGTCGCAAGTATCAGCTAGTAATCAACCATTTAAGATAAATTGTTGTAAGTTTTTGCAATTATCTAAACAAAATTAAAGGAATACATTATTTTGTCCCTAAATAAATATAATACAACGGCCAAGGAGTGGAACTCTCTGCCGGCATCTGTGTTTCCGGATAGCTACAATCTGGGTGTCTTTAAGACAAGAGTGAACAGGTTTCTTCTAGGCGAGCATGCTACATCTTCGACCGCATCGTCACTTAACAACAGGTGAGTTAGCGGTCAAACGCAAGCCTAAAAATAGTAAAAAAAAAAATACAATTCATTATTCAATAAGCAAAATGATTCCTTAAAACATTTTTATTTTTAACATTTCATGTCATTTCGAATGTTGCCTATTATTCATATAATATTCAGTTCTTTCAATGATTTCAGTTCAGTGAACTATTTGTCGAAGAACCATTGTCACTATCCTCTACTTTTATAAAAATCTATCTGAAACACTATACATTAGCTGGTAGGTATCTTTCATTTTTTAACCGACTTCAAAAAGGAGGAGGTTTACAATTCGACGGTATGTTTTTTTTTATTTTTTTTTTTATTTTTTTTTTGTGTGTTTGTTACGCGATTACTCCGCCAATTATGCATTGATTTCGATGATTCTTTTTTTGATTGGTAGGTAATACTTCAAAGGTGGTCCCATATAAATTTTATCGAAATTCATTCAGTAGTTTTTGTAAAAAATAGCAAAAACAAAAAATATAAGTTTAATCTTCAAGTCGGTTCTTGTTTTTTTCGTAACCAAACTTTCTTAAGGTGGAGGTTTTGTATTCGACTGCTTCACCTGCTTCACCCAGGGTTGACTTCCGGTGAGGGAACTCCTCAACGGTGAATAGTACAGACACAACATTTCGTAAATGGATTAAACCATAATAGCCTGTTCTAAATTCCATCATGATATGGCAGATTCACCCAGGATTGACTTCTGGCGAGGGAACTCCTCAACAGAGAATAGGACAGACATTAAATTTTTTTGTACATGCATTTAATTGTGATATCCCATTTTAAACTTTGTCATGATGTGGCTTCTAGATCATAAAAGCTTGTCTTTAAAAACTTTTTGAATTAATTTAATTAAAACTTGTTTTTCACTAAAAAGGGTAAAATAAATTATTTTTCAAAAAAAACTAAACCGACTTCAAAACCACAAATGGCACTCAAAAGTGAAAAATAAATTAATATAATTATCATAAGCGCTACCCACTCATATATTTGAAGTCGGTGCCAGACAAGTCTAAAAGGTAGTAGATAGATACTACCTACAAGTAGTACTTACTATATACATATTTATCTGCTACCTATTAGACTTGGCTGGCACCGACTTCAAATATATGAGTGGGTAGCGCTTATGATAATTATATTAATTTATTTTTCACTTTTGAGTGCCATTTGTGGTTTTGAAGTCGGTTTAGTTTTTTTTGAAAAATAATTTATTAATAATGAAAATTTTAGATGGTGTGGCATTTAAATGAATGATTTTCTGTTTTATTGTGGTATTACGATATTGATTCATATTTATTAACTTAACAACAAATATTTTTACTTACTTGACTACTGAATTATTATTTATGTCTAGGTTCATTAAACGCGTCCACACTGTGTTAGATGTATGGATTTCAGTACAATTCAGTCTAACACAGTGAGTGTTTGGATCGCGCAATCTAGTAGTATCCATATATATCAATGGTTGCACACCTCCACAAACATCTCATCCTCTTCATTATCCATGTAATGTGCCCTACCCACCATCATCCACTAAATTACACAATCAAAAACTACCTATGCTATCAGCTCAATTAAATTATCTACTTTTATTCATGATGAATGTATATATAGTAAAATGTTGTATGTTTTTGATAACTCTGAGCATATTAATAAAACTCGAGTGGCTAGTCGGCTGCATAGTGTTAAAGTGAGAAATAAACAAACACAAAGAAGTGCCACATAGCCCCGTGAGCCGAAGGCGCTCCCGCAGCCTGCAGCCCGCGGCATGGCGTAGCACTCACCACGAGTACGACGAGCGCCAGCGCGAGCAGCGGGGCCGGGGCCGGGGCCGCGCCCGATGCGCTCCTCCGCCGCCCGCAACCTTGCACAATCGACCTCTTCCACAACATTGAAGGCGACTCTACGATTTCACGACACTTTCTCTTGAAAACATTCCACGTTCCTGACTGGCTACGACGGTAGCATGGCTCACAGTCACTCACTGCGTCGCGGTCCACGATCATATCATCACAAACGAAAGCATTAAAAAAAATACGCACTGATAGACTTTATTTTAAAACATTACGTATACGAATGTCGTTTTGCAACTTAGCGAAGGAACGAACTCGTCAAATTCGTCAACTGACAACATCTGACAGTGACAACCCTGCCAGTATTGCCAGCAGTCAAACAATTTTTTATTATTTTTAGCAAAAATAAAATATAGTAGTTAGATCCCTAGATAAAAATTGTATGGTTAGATCGACCGAAAAAAGTTGTACTACCAAAACAGAATGCATCCTTTCTACTTATCACAAAAGTACTTACAAATGCCTCCACATTTATTTACTTGTATAAATTTATAATAAGTACGGTAAAAGAAATTTAGTTTAGTTTTGTAAAATGTAAATAATTAAAATAACAATGTGTATATTATTATAATAACATTAATAACAACATATTTGATCTCAGTATTTGATGAATTCTCAGAGTAATTAATGACTTATTCATGTCATTGTCATCACGACAATGACAACAACGAAAGAAATGACAGTACTTTTCCAAACTATCAATAAAAAACTACGTAAGACAAGGCGGTATGGTCCTAGAGACTTTAGCCTGCCCAAACGGGCGAATATTAAAAAAAATATTATCACAAAAGTTACTTGAAATAAAAGAGACCACTATAGTTGCTCAATACCCAAAAAATACCCAAGTGTCTCCACTTTGCCTAATTATATACTTACTTATAATTTTTTTTTTTCAACGGGCGAATGCCTTTATTACTGAAAACAAACTACACTCTACTTACTAAAACTAAACTAACTACATACAAGGAGAAGCAATTGGACAACCTATAGACCATTAAAGGCCTATAGGTAGCTCAAATGCTCCAACCCACTACCAGTTGGCAGCGTACCCAAGATGCTGGCAGTATTGCCCCGTTGGATTGCAATACTGATACGTTGAGGCAAATAAGTCCCAGCATTTTGGTCACGCGTCGCATCGATCAGGCGCTCTGACAGACTTTTGAAAATACTATGAGCTCCCGGTCCCCAAGGACCGAAAGTCTCCACACCAAACGGATCAAATATGTAACCGCTACCGAGGTTAGCATATTTCCACCGCTTGAGCTGCTCGGCTGAATTAGCCGCCGCGCCAGCCCTATTCTGCGTCTCCGGAAGATGTGACGGCGCCATAGTATCGACGCAAGTAGCGTTCCACACTAGAGGCCGCCCCAACTTCCAGAGCATCAGGATCATACCGTCAGGCATTTTACCATCGTCACGCATTAGACCATTCGCTTCGAGAATGGCTGCAACGTTAACACTGGTAAAAGCCCGGCGGATGATATCGTTAAGACTGGCGTGACGCAAAATTCGACCGGCACTTCTGGAACATGAGAGACCGTGGTGACCGAGTTGATCAACTGCAGTACCACACTGGCAACCATGGGCTTCATAACACCTTGCACCCAGACGTAAGCTAATAGCAAGACGGAAAGCAGATGGGTCTAATAAATTCCCAGTATTAAAAGAGGGGATAGCCTGCAACCAAAGCCCTGATGACACAGAGACTGCAAGAAGGCGGGCACGATCTGCGACGCTAGGACACGTATCTAAAAGATGTTTCCGTGCTATTCCGCAGAGCGGCCCATCCCACAGCCTCTGTGAAGCCAAAACTTTCGGAAATTCGGTATTTGGGTATGCTATCTCCCAGGTATTCTTGGCCTCTGTCAAATAAGCTACATCGAAACTGCCTAAAGAAGGTGCAAGGATCTTTTGTATTAATTTGTATGTACCATGAACGGAGGACAAGAACGCCGGCAGAGCTACACTCGAAATTTTTCGTATCCCTAAGCCCCCTAATCTGATAGGTAAAGAGGCTTGCGACCAGACCCTGTCATCCATTGTCAATACAACGAATACAGTCCGATACAACGAAGAAAATGTTAAACATTTTTTTTCTAAGACCGGAGGTGAAAAGTTCTTGTGTGAAGTTTTGAAGGAAGGGACTAGTTACGATGAACGGATTGTATGCTTGGAAGTAGTGTATGCTTTATACACACTTTAAACTATCTCGTTTTTCGTTCGCGCAACATAAAGCATACTTTAGCTATTTCAGACCAGCCGATCTACATTCCGGTTCACGATCGAAAGTTTGCTTAGTCGATCGGGTGTTTAGTTCGTCTTTTCCTTTTGATTTCCTGTGCGTTTGTATCATGCACGCGTCGGACGAGATATATAACCCCTGGTGATACACCTAGTATCACCAGGCCTAGCGCACTCCGCACTGTAGGTGCGAAGCTACAAGTACATAGCCGGACATCGACGGTTCGAGCAGTTCTGGATGGGACGGTGTGGACCCGGCTATTTACTTTTTAAAATACTAACTGCTGGAACGGATTAAATTAATAACGCACACTCTTTTAAAATACGTTGAATTTATTTATTTACTGTATACGCTAGTGGCGACATCTAACATCTAACCAATAAGAACGCTAAATATGCTTTAAAGATTGCATGACATACAATACAATGAAGAATAATTTCATTATTACTTATGATTATTTTAATTATTAATTATATTATTTATTTATTATGAATGTATCTTCTGTTTTCACATTTGAACATTATTTTAACATGTCAAAACATATTTTTGAGTATGGGCCATAATCCATCACGCTGTATTTATAGTTATCAAAGTCAAAGTCAAATATCATTTATTAAATAGGCACTAAAGTGCACTTTTAAAGGTCATAATCATAATCATAATCATAAACATTTATTGCTAGAATATAGGTAGGTAATGTAGGTGTTACAGTAATAATTATAATGTTCCATATAATCTACTCTATTTAAAGGTGTGCAATACAATTCACATAAAAATAATTTAATTAATTTACAAGATATAATTTTATTATTTTACATTCTTGGATTCAAATTAATCATCAGAAATAGTTATTAGTTATATTAAGTGTCAAAATTTAATTAAGTATTTTCATATGTCTTAGGTAGATAAAAACATGATACAAATAAAAAATGTTAAAAATCGTAACTTATGTTAACATGGCTTTGAAAAAAAAGGTAAGTATGTGATACGAAAGAAAACGAGGAAAACCATTAATATGGTTTTATTCAAATGAAATTTATAGGTAGTGTGAATGACAGCACAGTAATGTCATTCACTTACTTTTATCAGTTTAACAATAGAAAATATAAAAGAGTTCGGAACTACCACATTCACCCGCGCGTCAGAGAACGTAGTCTTGGAGATAGACGGGCGCTCTCCTCTGTCTTACGGAGCGTCGAGTTTCATGCTGCTCAGCATTCTCTATAGGTAGTACCTCTCCTGGAGTAGCTGGCGTCTCCCCTTCACCCTCGGCGTCCTCAAAGTGTTCTGATTCTGATTCAGAAAGATCGACCTCTTGGGGTGGAAGAGGGGTCAGTTGCCTGTTTGATATTGTGGTTTCGCGACCATCTGGTAGTCTCACATGGGAATAAGATGGATTAGCTTCTAGAAGTTCTACTTCTTCCACTTCAGAATCATATTTTGATCGCCTCGCGTTATTTCGCATTAATATAATGCCTGGCTCCAAGATCCACGTTGGCACTGATTCTCCATTCACTGTTCGGCGAGCATGTCTGAAAAATCTTTCATGGGGAGTGGCATTAGTGGCTGTACATAGAAGTGAACGGATGGAATGAAGAGCGGGTGGTAAAGCTTGCTCCCAACAAGTTGTCTCACGGTTCATTGTTTTTAAACATAGCTTTATTGTTTTCCACAAAGTGCCATTAAGACGTTCGACTTGGCCGTTTCCTTGTGGATTATATGGCGTGGTTCTGCTACACGCAATCCTATTTGTTACTAAGTAGCGCCGCAATTCATGAGATATGAAGGCGGTTCCACGGTCTGAGTGTATATATTGTGGAGCTCCATAAGTGGAGAATAAGTCCTTGAAGCATTTTTTAACGGCGTCAGCAGATACATCTTTACACGGATAAGCAAACGGGAATCTTGAATATTCATCTATTATTGTTAAGATATATCGATTCTGGGTGTTAGTAGGTAGAGGTCCTTTGAAATCAACGTTGAGCCTTTCAAATGGTGCTGTCGCTTTTATAAGAGTTCCCTGCTGTTTCACAAATCTAGGTTTAATTTCTGCGCAAATACGACATTCTGATGTCATCTTCTTGATATCATCTACAGAATAAGGTAAGTTCTTAGACCGTACCCAGTGCGCCATCCGCACGATACCGGGATGTCCCATGTTATTGTGTAGCTCATTCAGTCTATTTGTGGTCATGTTTGAGCAAACACGAGAAAGAGTATCAGCCGTAACATTATCTTTACCCGGCCGGTAGATTATATCATACTTGTAGTTTGACAACTCAAGTCGCCACCTTTCTATCTTTTCGTTTTTAATCTTACTTCTATGTGACTGGTTAAACATAAATGAAACAGATCTTTGGTCAGTTATCAACAAGAAATGTCTTCCGATGAGGTAATGTCTCCATTTTCTCAAAGATTCAACCACAGCACTCGCTTCTTTTTCTATTGAGGAATGATTGCGTTCAGAGTCGTTCAGTGAGCGAGAGAAGAAAGCCACTGGGCGGCCATTTTGAGAAAGGGAAGCCGCAATTGTGTGCTCAGAGGCATCTGTTTCTAAAGTGAATGTCTCGTTCTGATTGATGACAGTTAGGGCTGATTTCATTATATCCTCTTTAAGTTTTTCAAAACTATGAATCGCGTCTTCTTTTAAAGGAAATTCAGAGACTTTGGTTAGAGGGTTAATCTTTTCCGAGAAATTCTTAATCCATTTTGAGTAAGGGGCGAACATGCCAAGAGTCCTTTTAAGTGTTCGTGAGTCAGTCGGAACGGGCAGATTCATGAGAGGACTGAGGCGGTCTTCGTCTGGTCGAATGGAGTTCCTTTCAATTTTATAACTTAGCAATTTGATTGACTCTTGCCCGTATACGCATTTGTCTTCATTTAGTGTCAGACTATATTTTGCCACAGCCTCTCTGAAACGCGTCAAGTTATGATCATGTTCCGATTTTGTTTTGCCACATACTGTGACGTCATCTAGATACGCGTAGGTACTTTCTAGTTTCTCTCTAGAGATGACATAATTTAGAGTTCGTTGAAATGCCGCAACTCCGTTTATAACTCCAAATGGTGTTCGAGTAAATTGGTATAAATTCCCACAAGCTTCAAAAGCCGTATACTTTTTCTCAGTTGACAAGATTGGTACTTGGTGGTAAGCACTTCGTAAATCAATTTGACTGAAGAAATTATGTTCTGCTACCTTCGATACAATTGACTCGATGTTAGGCAAAGGGTATGCATCCAGTTCAGTATATTTGTTTATCGTTCAGGAGTAGTCAATAACTAACCGTCTGCGGTGTGTCGTACCTCCAGTGACTAAGACTTGAGCTCGCCAAGGTGAATGACAAGGTTCAATGACCCCATCCTTTAAGAGTTTACTGATTTCCTCACTTATAAATTGATTATCAACTTCAGTATGCTTTCTAGATTTTATAGCGATCGGTTTTGCATTACTTGACAGATTGGCGAAAAGTGAAACTGGGGGTACTGCAGCTTCCATGACGTTACAGATCTTGAGTGACTTTTCTGGGCCTCCGCATTTAATTTCTACAGATGAGTGGTCGCTCAAAAGGTCATGGCCAATAATCACATCAGCACAAAGGTCTTCCAATATATATAAAGGCTTTCGACTGTACGTATGCTCGCTTAGTTTGATTGTTGCATAGCAAAACCCATCGACGAGTGAGGTCCGTTTCTTCGAAGCCAACGTTACCATTTCTTTCCAAGGACGGCGTTTCAGATTTAGCATTTGTGCGAAATTTTTGTCGATAAAGCTCGTAGAACTTCCACTATCGATTAGAGCATCGGCTTTGTAGTTGTTGACAGTGATAGGTACTGTAGTCTTTCGTAAGCTAGCTGGAGAGGCTGCTGAAATGGCTGATAGCTCTTGCTCTCTTGGTTGCGCTACAGCGTTACTTGTCGGCTTGATCGGGGCGCTTCCACTTCTGCAGACTTTAGCGAAATGACCCTTCTTTTCGCAATTTTGGCACGTAGCGTGGAAAGCCGGGCATTTTATCCGCTGGTGAATGTTTCCACCACAGAAGAAGCAGCGCCTACGACTTGAAGCGGCAGCCAGATTGGAGCTGTTTTCTGTTTGAACGGGATCTTCGATTTGATTAAGTTCCATCGAAGAGTGTTGAAGGTTAGTTTTGAAATCATTCGAGTTCCTTTCAGCCATTTCCAGACATATTGCTTGATTAGTTGCTTCTTCTAGGCTTATTTCTAAGTTTTCAATAGCCTTTGCCGAATTTTTTGGGGATGTATTCCAGCAATGAATGCATCACACACATATTCATTTCTGTATTCTTCTGCACTGACATGTTTGAAATTACACTCGAATGCCAGTTGTTGTAGCGTGCGTACATAATCGGCCACTGTCTCTTCAGGTTTTTGCTTCGTTGATATCAGCACGTACCTGGCGTGGATTTCATTTTTGGACTTCAGATAAATTTTGTCTAATAGGCTCAAAGCTTTCGAGTATTCTTTCGTTTCCCTTATGAACGAATATACGTTAGGGGACACATTATTCAATAATATTTTTAATTTTGTACTATCAGATATTTTTGCCACTTCCACTTCTTCAGAAAGATAGTTCTGAAATGTTTCCTTCCAGTACCGATATTTTAAGTCGGCGGCAGGAGTTCCCGGATCGACGTCAAACTTATCTGGTCTTAGTAGTCGCGCTAATGAGGACATCGTACTATGTTTTTATCATTTGAATAAATTGATACGAAAGAAAACGAGGAAAACCATCAATGGTTTTATTCAAATGAAATTTATAGGTAGTGTGAATGACAGCACAGTAATGTCATTCACTTACTTTTATCAGTTTAACAATAGAAAATATAAAAGAGTTCGGAACTACCACAGTATGTTTACCCATTTCTTTCCTATACTCAAATTGAAGTCTGAGTGTTGAAAAGAAATGCGAAAACTGACTCTACCAGTGCTTCGGAAATACGCCCGCTAGAGAAGATAGCACCAAGGAACTCTGCGAGGATGTCTTTTTTTCAGCACAATTACGTATAAATTAGAATTAACAGAATGTAAAACAAGAAATGCGAGTGAGATGTCCCATAGTCATAGTATCAGTAACAGAAAAGTGTAAATAAAATATAAGTAGGTATGACAGTAGCAGTAGGAGTGACTAGAACAGACCAGTCCCCGCAAGCAGCACCCGTTCACGAGTATGACTTGTGGACCAGCCATCACCCCCCTCAACCATATTGGAGGGAAGGGAGTGACCCGACACACAGAGCCGCCGTAAGCAAAGACATTTGAGTCAATCATCAATAATCAGAAATCATTGTATGGTTTACAAAATAATAAAAAATACGTAAGACATGGCGTTATGGTCCTAGAGACTTTAGCCTGCCCAAAAGGGAGAATTAAAAATCAATTATTACTAGTCTGTGGTCAAACTGTCAAAATAAAAAACGGCGGACGGCGTCGCTTTGCTTGTTCCGTTTGTTCGTTGTATATACTTATTATCGGTTGTTCAGCCAGCTTTTATTTTGGCGGCTTACTGAATGTAATAGCATATTATTATAAATTACACAAGAATTATTGAAAAATGGTGGAAGGTGATGCCAGCACGTGGTCTCCAGAAGACACGCTAAGGGTATTGATAGCATCGGACATACATTTGGGGCACCTGGAAAACGATGCTGTTCGCGGCGAAGACAGTTTCATTGCATTCGAAGAAGTATTATCACTAGCGGTGCAGTACGATGTGGATATGGTTCTGCTGGGCGGTGACCTGTTTGACCATTCCAAACCTTCTCCCAGCTGTATGTATAAATGTACAGAGATCATCCGTAAGTACTGCCTCGGAGATAAGCCGGTGCACGTGGAATTACTGTCTGATCAGTTAGAAAACTTTTCCCGAAACATTAATTATGAAGACCCTAACTTGAATGTGTCATATCCCATTCTGTCCATTCACGGTAATCACGACGACCCGGTGGGGCACGGCAGCATCAGCTCGCTCGACATCCTGTCCATCTCCGGCCTCGTCAATTACTTCGGCAAGTGGACAGATTACACGCATGTACGCATCTCACCGGTTCTGATGCAGAAAGGGGCCACCAGACTCGCTCTCTATGGCCTGAGTCACCTCAAGGATCAGAGACTGACTCGTCTGTTTGCAGAGCAAAAAGTTGAAATGGAACGGCCTGATGAAACTCTAGATTGGTTTAATTTATTAGTGTTGCATCAGAATAGAGCTGACAGAGGACCAGGAAACTATATCCGTGAAGATGTGCTGCCGAAGTTCTTGGATCTTGTAGTGTGGGGCCACGAGCATGATAGCCAGATATTCCCAATGCAGGGAAAGAAAGCTGAAAAAGATAGCTTCTTCGTGCTTCAACCTGGAAGCACTGTGGTTACATCTCTGGCAGCCGGAGAGGCATTGCCAAAGCATTGTGGCCTTTTACAAATTCACAAGGGTGACTTCACGCTAACTCCATTACCTCTCAAAACTGTTCGGCCGTTTATATTTAGAACAATCGTGCTCTCTGAAGAAAATTTAGGAGATGAAGCAGTTAATGAAAATGAAAAAGTTCAAGAGTTTTTGAAACTCAAAATCACCCAAGCAATAGAGGAAGCGACCAGACAGAGAAGCGGGGACCCTAAACAGCCTGAGTTACCTCTAGTTCGACTGAACATATTCTATGAGCATGAAGGTCAAAACTTTAATCGTGCCAGATTCGGCCAAAACTTCAGTGGACTGATCGCAAACCCCAACGATGTTCTCAATATGAAAAGAGAAAAGAAAGTCAGAGAGCGGAAGGAGCGCGATCCGACTGAAGAAGCGGACATGACCGGCGTGGCGGCGCAGGCCGCCGACGTGGAGGCGCTGCTGCGTGCCTACTTCCTGGCGCAGCCGCCCGAGAAGCGCCTCTCGGTGCTGTCCGTGCGCGTCATGACCGAGGCCGTGCGCGACTTCACGCTCAAGCACAACGACGACGTGTTCCGGCGCACGCTGGACGCGCACCGGCGCCGCTACGTGGCCGCGCTGATGGACTCCAGCGCCGAGACCGAGGAGGAGGTCGCGGAGCGCGTGCGCCAGTGCAAGGCCGAGCTCGACGCCACCGAGGACGACAAGCTGGCCGCCGTCGTGGACACGTCGGTGCGCGCCGCGCCCGTCGCGCCCAAGCTCGTCGTACCCATCGTGAAGCTGCCGCCGCAGGTCACCGTCAAGCGTGTGCAGTCGCCCGCCTCGCGCAAGGCCATCGTCGTGCTCTCCAGCGACGACGAAGATCTGGAGACGACGCGCGGGCGCGGGCGGGGACGCGGGCGCGGCGCCGCGGCGGCACCGGCGGCGCGCGGCCGCGGCCGGCGTGGGCGCGGCCGCGCCGAGCCGCCGCTCGAGCAGGAGCCACCGCCGGAGCAGCGCCGCACGCCGCGCCGCGCCGCCGCGCAGAAGTCCACCTCGTGGCTGCAGAGCCTGGTCAGCACGCGCAAACTGCGCGATTCCTCCGATATAGAGGAGTCCGACTGAGGAGGTCGTGCTCCGTGTGCTCTAGGACTGTATATGGAACCTCACTAACCTTGGTGAGATGTTTATAAAGAAGTAATGAGTCTTGTGGTATGAACGACGATTATAATGAGTTAATCTCTTACAATATTGTCAATGTTTAGAATAAGGTTGATTATATTAAGATATAAAAAAATATATATTGTTTTAAAATATACATCCAGATTATTTTTAGTCATAAAAAGTTGTTTATTAAATTTTTACAATGACTACATATTACCTAATCAATTGCATTATATTTGTCAAATAGTCAGTACCGCGTGTATTAAAGAGACGCCGCGCGCCGGCACAGGCGTCCAGTGCACGACTTTGTGTACCTGAAAGATGATTCCACTTAGTATTATGGGTAATGGATACACATGGTTCCTGCACCCCTTCAAAGGCCTGTGCCGAATTTTGTAAAGGAAACATGTATACAAAAAAGATATCTCAATGGATCTAAGTGACTCTAGCAGAGAATATATTTTCTTCATCCATTTCGTTTGAATAAAGGTCAATAATAATAATAATTAAAAAAATATTTTCAGACCGAAATCCATATGTGTTAGTAAAAATTAGAACTTACATACTATGTTAGTCAAAATTAAAATCCAAAATAAAAATTAAAATACAAAATTACAATAAGATTCAAAATTAAGCATTACGTTTGGCTCTACATGTCTAACATTGGGCAAAGAGAACTTTAAACATTTCGTCTTTTTCGCGTTTAATAACAAGTTGTTGGCAGCGAACCAATTTGACACAATATCTAATACATTATTTACGTGTACTAGTTCACTATCCTTCCTATCTACCTTAAAGATTATCGATGTATCATCCGCAAAAAGTACAATGTCTGCAAGGTCTTTCACCATAAAAGGTAAGTCATTTACGTACACTAAGAACAAGAATGGCCCTAAAATTGAACCCTGTGGAACACCCATTTTGACTAAAGATCCAGATGAAGTGACGCCATTTATGTTTTGTTGCCTGTCAGTTAGGTAGGACTCTACAAGATCCAGAGCAGTTCCACGAATTCCGTAGTGGTGGAGTTTACGAAACTGGTCTATAATTTGAGGGGTCAGTTTTGTTACCTGACTTAAAGATGGGAGTAACTTTACTTTTTTTCATCAAATCGGGAAATGAACCTGTATCAATGCACAAATTAAATATAGCCATGAGATGTGGGTGGCCTTCCGCGTATATCTGGTCCACAAGCTGCACGTGTAAAAGGACTGGCAATATGCCCTGAACAAAGTGACCTTTACCTCATCTGTACACCGTGCAAACCTGCGGGCCAGCATATTGCATCTGACCGACAACGCTCTCCGCTCTCTCTCCATATCACAATAGTCGTTTAGGTCTTCGTTCACAATGTGACCTAAATACTTAAATTGTGAAACTCTTTTGAGCACCTCACCATATAGGTAAACTGGCGGGACAGTTTCAGGCTTCTTCGGACCAGCTCTAAATACCATTATCTCACTCTTCTTCATATTATAAAGAAGGCCGTGAGACTTAGCGTATCCTTCACAAATCCCCAGAAGATGTCTTAACGCTTTAACGGAGGGGCACAGCAGCACCATATCGTCCGCATAGCTAATATTATTGATGATATTACCATCAATAGAGCATCCGATTCTAGTGCTGCTGAGCTCGTCCATCAGCTGATTTATGTACAAGTTGAAAAGTGCTGGTGAGGTCAGGCCTCCCTGTCTCACCCCGCACTCCAACCCGTACGTCTCCGAAACTGCACCCGACCACCTGACCTGGTTAAGTTGGTGGTCATGAGTACGTTTACCAACCCGCTGGGTGCTGGTGTAGCTCACTCAGTTTGGACCACAATACGTCGTAAAAGCCTTGGACAGGTCTAGAAAGGCGGCATACACGGGTGTTCCTCTGTCAGTATAGTACCTTACATTGTGCTTGAGCGCTAAAATAGCGGTCTCACTGGATAATCCTGCCCTGAAGCCTAATTGGGCATCATGCAACTTTAATTGTCCACTAATACGACTGTGACTTTACATAGTGTCACATTAAATAGGAATCAGCAGGGTTCACGCTTTACATAGTGTCACATTAAATAGGAAACAGCAGGGTTCACGCTTTACATAGTGTCACATTAAATAGGAATCAGCAGGGTTCACGCTTTACAGTGTCAAATTAAAATGCAAACATTTCGCAACTAAGTTTATTTTACGTCTAAAATGGTTTTAATCCTACATGATACATACACTGTACGTACGATACGGATATTAGGTTTATTCCTCGCGGGCTCACGGCTCGGTCTCGTCAATGGGACCACGAGAAATATACCTACCGATAATATAGAAACACTTTGATATAGGTGAACAGGTGCTACTGATGACTTAAAAGTAATAATAATCAACGAAAAGTCAAGTAAATAACCGACGATCACACAAGACTATCAAGTCGATAGGCCGGCGCTCAGCACAGCAGGTCGAGGGGCTCGGCGGGGGCGGCGGGCGGCGCGGCGGCGGGCAGCGCGCGGCGCAGGTAGCGCGCGGCGGCGGCAGCGGCGGCGTCGCGCGACCCGCCCGCGAAGGCCAGCGGCGGCGCGGTGGGCGCCAGCGTCACCACGTGCAGCGGCTCGCCGCCGTCTTCGCGCGGCAGCGTCGTCCACGCCGCCTCCAGCCCCAGCGCGGACACCGCGCAGCCCAGCGCCACCGCGCCCGGCTGCGCGCGCGTGCGGGCCAGTGCCTCCAGCGCCAGCGCGCGCGCCGGCTCGTCTGCGGGGGGAGAGGCGGGGTCAGCGGCGCGGTGCGGCGGGGGCCGATGTATCCACAGGCACATCAAATGTAAGTCAGCACGTATACGCGTTCGCGCGGTTCTACTATCGCTCAGCGTTTCCTGCCGGGAGCCGCACCGCGGTCGCCTCGAAACGGCCGCACTGCTCGCTGCAGAGCGACGAGCGCGGCGACCGCTCAAAGTGAGGTACCTACCTTTTAAGGCTATCGACAGGCGCTCTAACACGGGCCGGCCCGGACCACCGGTCCACCGGGCGATCGGTGGTCCGCACGGAACTTTTTTTTTTCAAACCGACTGGGTCTGCGTTTGACCACAATCTCACCTGATGGGAAGTGACGATGCGGTCGAAGATGTAGCACGCTTACCCAGTAGATACTTGTTCACTATAGATTTGAATACACCCAAATTGTATTTATGTGAAAATACAGACGACAGCAAGGCATTCTACTCCTTTGACGTTCGCACTAAAAGGATGACCCAAAACGTTTAGTACGAACAGGCGGAACTTCTACCATGTAGGGGTGCCGCTGTGCCGATCGTCTAGTTGTCCGATTGTAAAATGGTGATGGGGATCAGATTGTGCAGTTGTTGAGCACACTTCGTGGTGTATTCTGTAGAATACCGATAGGCTTGCGACTTCACGTCCATTTTCGACCGTCTGGGGCGACGTTCGCCGACACGATATTTCTTATGATACTTTTGTCGATTCGGGCCGAGCGGCGCGAGTCGGACGTCCGTCGATACTATATCGATTCTCATTCTAGCTCTGCGGCATTAGGGGCACACGGTCGACCGTGCCCCGTGCCACGTGCAACCGGTAGGTAGGCGCGAGGCGGGTGCGGGCGGGGCGCGCGGAGGGCGGATACCGAATTGTTCTTGCAGACCGAGGTGGTAGTCGGCGGGGCGCTGCGCGAGGCGCGGGCGGTGCGCGAGCTCGTCGCGCGTCTCGCGGTAGCGCTCCATCGCCTTCTCGTGCGCGCGCACCAGCGCCTCCTCCTGCCGACGTTCATACAAGAGTATTAGGTATTATTATGTTTGCATTTCCGATCGGATGGAATTTCGAGGCCGATGCCAAAATTTGAATGTATACATATAATTTGGAAACAGATACGGAGTAGTGCGGTGTGGTGTCGTCGCATACCTCGACGAAGTCCCGCGTGTGCTTGAGGTTCTCGCGCAGGTAGAGGTACAGCGCCTCGGCGGCGGTCTGGCGCGCCGCCTTCTTGGTGGTGGCGGTGGCGAGGCGCGTGTGCTGGCCGATGCGCGCGCGCACCGTGAAGCGGCGCAGGTGCGGCGGGCCCGTGTCGCCCACCAGCTCGTACTCCACGCCCGGCAGCTTGTACTCCTCGCACAGCTCCTTCAGCAGCGCCACGTAGCTGCGCGCGTCCGCCGCGCCGCCGCCGGCCGCGCCCGCGCCCGGCCCCGCGGCCGGCGCCGGCGCGGCCAGCCCGAAGGGCGGCGGCACGGCGAAACCGCGCGCGGCAAGGCGCTGCAGAAGCGCGCGCGCGGCCTCCTGCTTGGCCTCCTTCTTGGAGCGCGCCTGCGCCGTGGCTGCCTCGCCGTGCGCCGCGCACCGGTACTCGAACGTGGCCTGGTGCTGCGGCCCCGACTGCAACGTCGAAGCGTCAGACTAAACATCGTTGACCTCTTTGTTTCATAATGGTTGTGCCTTCTCGGAGCTATTGTAGGTACTGATCTGATGCATGATTATGACGGATGTCTATACAGGGTGTGGCAAAATTTTGGGACCTCCAGGGAAAATATCTTTTCCCTTGCAGTGAGGAAGTTTTCTTTTAGGGATCATCGCCATCGGTGGAATTTTGGACAAAAATAAAAATGGATTTTCTCAAAACAAACGACATGAGGAATGCAATGGAATCAGGCGTGACGTTGTGGAAATTCATCTCAAAACTGAAACACAATGAAAATGTATAGTGTAATCCCGCTGAATATAATGCAGGTTGTTGTTAGAAGAATATAATATGTATGGGGTTGATTGCAAATGTAAAATTAATTAAAATTAATATATAAGTAAGCCCTCTGTTTTTTTTTTTGCCGGAATTTCGAAACACGTTTTAAGGAACATATTGCTGCTTCCAGAAACGACCTCCCAGACCAATCCCATTTAGTTATACATCTTATTGACACCGGTCACTCAATACATGACAATAATACGTATAAAATCATGTGTTTCTGTTGGCGCTATAACAACAAATACTAAAAAACAGAATAAAATAAATATTTAAAAGGGCTCCCATACAACAGACATGATTTTTTTGCCCGTTTTTATAGATAACTAGATGTTGCCCGCGACCTCGTTCGCGTGGACTACAGTTTAACGCTGCTGTAGAGAGTTTATTGTAGATTATGTACAACACATGTTAATTACAAAATCCCTACTTCGTTCGCATGAACTGTTGTATACCGCCAATCTAAAGACTTTCTTTAAAGATTATGTATAAGTACATGTTATTTACAAAACTTCCCTGTGATTGCGGCGGCAAGCACGTAGGTATAGTCTCTCGGATCACGTCGCCTGTGAGATGGCGACGTGCAGCCGACCGTTTGAGAAACATCCTGTCCTCAGATCAACACTGGCGTGGAGCGTCCTGTCCTGCGACTTGTTGACTGTCATTGCAAAGCAGAAGCTCATAGAGGAGTGCACGCGCTTCAATTGGAACGGAAAGTTGTTCGGGGTAAGGGGGTGCGTGATATGAAAACTGATTAACATGAACAGAAATTGCACATAGCGATAAGGCCGCCCATTGTTCTACCACTATTATTTGTAACTATAAACTTCTGTTTCCTGTTTTGGTGATCAATAAAGTATTATTGTATTGTATTGTATTAACCAGCGCCACGGCCTGTCAGTATCTCAGCCTCAATGAGGTTCTTCTGTAGCGATACTACAGGTCCGCTAATCAGCTGAAATCCGTTACACAACTTCTAAAGAGTTGAATTTCCAAGAAGCATAAGCGCCGGAAGCCCTGATGCATTCAAAGGGTTCAAAAATTCTACGCGGTACACGCGGTCTAGTGAATCGTCACCGATTGTAATGACAACATCTTGTAGCATAGTAAGACAACGATTTACGACCCTCTCGTCTGATACGTCCACGTCCTGTCCAATGTTCTTCAGATTCATAATCAGATAATCATTTATTCGTACTAAAAATACACGTCAAACAATAATTTCGATAACAGGTAGGTACATAATTAGTACGACTGTCGACAAACAGTAGGTATTAATAATATTCAAAAAAACATTATTAAATTGAATTAATATGAAATACAACAAATCAGATAATAATAATAATTATATAATTAATCTATATTATATTATGATGATAATAATAATAAAACATTTTAGTGGTAAATTTAATAACAATATTTAAAATTGTTTTGTGCTAGTGAATTGTTCATACGAGTAAAAGGTCTGGTCGATAAGCCAGCGCCAGCGCTTCAATCTACATTTGAAGCTGTTCACATTCGGTGCGTCTGTAACGCTAGCTGGTAACCGGTTATATACTGCCGGGCCCATGACATGCGTTAATTTATCTGACTTGGTTAGTGTACGGGGTAATACTGCTAATTTTGCGGCGCGTCGGGTGTTATATGAGTGACGATCACTATTTTTTGTAAATGAACCTAAATTCACCCTAACAAATATTGCCACCTGGTATATTAAAATACACTCGAGAGCAATGAATCCGGGTCACTTAAAGAATGTTAAAAATCTCGGAAACTAAAAATGATAGGTTAATGCAATAAATTGTATTTAATAGACAATGTAATACTCCTTAAATGAAAGTAAAAAAAATATGAGTCACCATACATTTTATTAACACAAAATTACATAAAGAAAAAAACTGCTGATCTCTCCTTAAAACAAAAATAGGAAACATGAAATTTTTGAACTTTATTACGATTTTCTTGAATTTTAATACTTCGTATTGCCTCCTCGTGCTTCCATTACTGCGTTTACGCGGTTTGGCATGCTGTACACCAAGTTCCTTATACGATTTTGGGGAATATTCTCCCATTCCTCTGTGAGAGCAATTTTGAGCTCACGAAGCGTGATTGGGGGAGGGTTTCGTTGTTTTACGCATCTGCCTAGCTCGTCCCAAGCATGCTCGATCGGGTTGATATCCGGGCTGCGCGCTGGCCACTCCATACGAGTAATGTTCATCTCTTGAAGGTAGTCATTCACAATCCTACCTGTATGAGGTCGGGCATTGTCATGCATAAATATAGCATCCTCACCTAAATTGACCATAAATGGACCAACGTGATCATTGAGGATTTCTTCCACATATCTTACGCTAGTTAAAGAGCCGTTTTCTATGATCACCAGCTCTGTGCGACTTTCAGAAGAAATTCTGGCCCACACAAGTACAGACCCACCACCGTAGGCTACTTTTTCTTCGATGCATGCTTGCTTGAATCTTTCCCCTGGTCTTCGATACACTCTGTGTCTTCCATCGTGCTTGTAGAGCATAAATTTTGATTCGTCGGAGAACATAACTTTTGACCAATCTTCAATACTCCAATTTACGTGGCTCTGGGCATATCTTAGTCTCGAAATACGATGCCCACGCTCCAGTTTAGGGCCGTTTGCAGGTCTAAGGGGTTTTAAGTTAGATTCAGCAAGCCGACGTCTTACTGTCCATGCACTTGGGTTACTTCCTCCGAGGCGTCGAAACTGATTGGTGAGTTCAGTTCCTGTGAGAAAGCGATTTCGAAGCATGGTGTTCACCAAGTATCGGTCTTCTCGTGCTGTGGTACACCTGGTTCTGCCCGTTCCTGGTCTGCGTAGGTTAGAACCAGTTTCTTCGTAACGTCGGAGAACTCTTTGTACTGTTGACAGCGACACACCGACAGTCCTGGCTGTATCGCGCTGACTCCGGCCGGTTTCCAGCATTGTAAGTATTCTGGTGCATTCTTCAGGCGTAAGCGACATAATTTCAGCTTGAATAATGAATATAGAGCACTATCAACATGGTTTATGTACCCACATAAATGACAGATTACAAACAAAAGCAAAACCAAATGCTGTAATTTCGTAGTTCCATCTTCGAAAGTGGCCCTTTTTCAAATTTGATTTTTTTATGATATAACTTTACAATAACTAAGAAGTTTTAATACCTTCATTTAAGGAGTATTACATTGTCTATTAAATACAATTTATTGCATTAACCTAGCATTTTTAGTTTCCGAGATTTTTAGGATTCTTTAAGTGACCCGGATTCATTGCTCTCGAGTGTAGAAGGCAATGTAAGTATTTTGTACTTTTTAAAATGGGGTCTAGCTGAGGAGTCCTGCGGGATTCGTGCTATGGCGCGGACAGCCCGCTTCTGCATGCGAAATACACGCAGCCAGTCGGCGGAGCGCCCCCAAAGCTCTGCGCCGTATTGCAGTACAGAGTGAACCGTCGCGAAATAGCACGACCGCACAACTTTATCTGGTAAGAACCGTGAAAGTCTGTGAAGTGCAAAGCACGCGCTACCCAGCTTGCCACAATTTTTTTCAATATGAGAGTCCCATGTGAGCGCCCTGTCTAGCTCAAACCCCAGGAATGTGGAGCTAGCGCATTCCTCAATTTTTGTTCTACCATTCACGAAACTTCAGGGATCTAGGCTTTTTCCCTCCAAGGCAGAAGTGGATGAAGTGAGTTTTTGTTAGATTTAGAACTAGTCCATTGTCAAGGAACCACTTTGCTAACTGGTGAGCTACACTGTTTAGGTTCTGCTCAAGTTGGTCTACGGATGGCGCTGTTACTACTGCTGCTACATCGTCAGCATACATCATGATGTCGGCATCACAGGTACTTCATACAGGCGGGTGAGGCGGGTTATCTTCGGCGAGATGGAGTAGGTACTTCTCCCACAGTTGCACTGAACGAGAGCCGCCACAACATAAACATCAGAGCAAACAAATGGCGCACACGTTCATAAGTGCGTCTGTGATGCAAAAACTGAATAAACAACTTTGAACAGGCTTTTGAAGGCTACGTGGAGCGTAGGTTGTTCAAATAACTTTGACTGTTCTGAGGAACGCAAATGAGGAAGCGCCGCGGACAGACGGTGTGTATTAGCAACCGTAAATAGTAGCATCCCTTGTTACTGGTATGAACGGTGTACTTCCTACCTAAAGAATGCTCTTTATAGACAGCCAGTGCCCTCTCCACTGGTTGACGACGTCGTCGTCTGTTAAATAGATCTGATTGTTTGTTGTTAAGTAATGGCAAAATGATTAAAAATCGCCAGAAATGTGGTTTGGCGAGGGTTTTCAAGAGGCTCCATGACGGTTTCCGGTTCGTAATAGATTTCAAACATTTTCGAGGTGATCGTCTATGTTTAAATGTATGGCGGTGGGTCGATAAAGCCAGAATTCGCCACACCACCGCCTCAGAGGTTCTGATACACCGACCATATCAGGTAACGTCGCGTCGGCTTAAATTAAAAAAAAAACCGTTTTAACATTACTGATGTGGTGCATTCCATAAAAATATCATTTGCAAGTTTTAATTTTACTCCTAACGCCATCTAGTTTCTATCGTATTATATAAACAAATGTTCAAGAGTCAAAATTATAGCTCTTTTCATGTAAAGTTTCCAAAATGTTTTATAAGACGTACTAAAAACACTGAAATAAAGTTTCTGCCTTGGTATTTTTTACATGTATGTATTTCATGCATTTTCATAGTCTATACAGCGTTTTAATTTCAGATAATTTAAATGTTTCGTGTCACTTAAAAGAAGCTAAATATCAAAAAATCTCAGACCCCTTTTTCGTTAATTTTTAATTATAAGTATTAATTTTGAGTTTCAAGATTCAATGACAATCTAATAACTTTTTTCCATACAAACTTCACCCCCCATTAAAAGCAGATTTTTCAAAATTTTAATAGCCTATATTTTAAGTTAAGATGAAGGCTATCAAACACTGAAAACCGCATTAAAATCCATTCGGTAGTTTCGAGTCTATAGATAACAAACACACAGACTAAAATTCTAAAAACCATAGATTCGTGTTCAGTAAGTACGCTCTAAATAGTCCATCCCAGTTGGTTTTGCAAAAATATCTTCAATGTACAGAATTGGCTCTTTTCCATTTTTATAATAGTATAGATGGTACGGAACCCTTCATCTCTAGGCCGACTTGCATTTGGCCGGTTTTATTATTTACATCATTAGGTCATAGACCCCCAATTGTTACACTATAAATAAGCTGTAATTGTTATTTTTTAATTATCTGTGTGTCTCAATAAAGAGTTATTTCATTTCATATTAACATCTATCGTTTTATTGAGCTTTGATCTGTGGCTATGATGTTGCTTGATTTTTTAATTCTTCTAAAGACATTGCTAAAACACTAAAAAACTACATGATTAAAAATAATAATAAGATTACTGAAATGTTTACTGAATAATCTATCAAAAAAGCAAGTTTTATATTTTTTTACTTTACATGCATGTCTTCTATTCTGATGAAGTTGGATTTCCTTCAGATAGTACATAACATAATGTTAGCTTATATATTACTATGGCTTTAAAAATCAAAATCAAAATCAAAATCAAAATCTCTTTAATCATTTTGGCATCACTTATGAACGTCAAATTATCACAATGACTCTACCACCGTATCGGAAAAAGAACCACTACTCAGAAGATACGGCAAGAAACTGAGGGGCATTTTTTTTTTTTAGAGATTTTGTTACAATTTTTTGGGATTTTACAATGTTATGTTTCTTATGTGCCAGTTGGTTACTTTGCAGAAGTGGAATGTTCCAAGCATCTTTGTCTTCTATGTAATTACGAACAGTGTAGTATGCTTTTCTCATTAGAACATTCTTAACGCGTAATTTGAATTTACTTTCTGTGAGCTCCGTTATACACTTTGGAATTTTATTATAAAAACGTACGCAGTTGCCCATAAAGGACTTATTCGTTTTAGTTAGTCTATACCTAGGTACAACAATCCTATCCTTATTTCTAGTGTTAATGTTATGATGGTCACTATTTACTTTGAATTTTTGGAAGTTTTTGCGAACATGCATTATATTTTCATAAATATATAAAGAAGGTAAAGTTAATATATTAACTTGCTTAAAAAAATCCCTTAACGAGTCACGTGGACCCAACTCGTAAATCGCGCGAACCGCACGCTTTTGTAATATAAAAATAGTATCTATATCCGCAGCAGAACCCCACAGCAAAATGCCATATGACATTATGCTGTGGAAGTATGCAAAGTAAACTAACCGAGCCGTAGATATATCCGTTAATTGCCTAATTTTACGAACCGCATATGCAGCAGAACTAAGTTTTCCAGATAGAGCATCAATATGAGGACCCCACTGCAACTTAGAGTCTATGCCTATACCTAGGAATACCGTCGCTTTGTCTGTAGTATTTACTTGTAAATGTGTTTGCCAGCAGCACAACAAACAACAGGACAACCACTCTGCCTGGTGGTTAATCCACAGGCTCAAGCTAACTTGTTAGAGACCCCAAAAAATTGTAACAAAATCTCTAAAAAAAATGCCCCTCAGTTTCTTGCCGTATCTTCTGAGTAGTGGTTCTTTTTCCGATACAGTGGTAGAGTCATTGTGATAATTTGACGTTCATAAGTGCATCTATGATTAAAAATGATTAAAGAGATTTTGATTGATTGAGATAACATTTCAATTAAATCAATTTATAACCATAATTTGGTACTATTATATAAGACTCAAGTGGACTAGATATTTTTTTATGTAATTAATGGAAACAGACAAGTGATTTAGCTAATTAGATTTACACACAGAATGAATTAAAATACTTATCAAAAGTTATGGTAACACCAGAATACAATAACCTGTGAAATACACTCATATTCAGGAGTCTCTCCGAGTTTCATCATCATTTCTTGCAACACTGTTATTGCAGTCTTCATTGTGTGCGTCTAATCAACCCAAATTCAGATACCTGAAGAGAAAATATAATAGGTATATAATTCAATTCAAACATTTATTTATGAGCGTGCTGAAAAATATTTATTATTTAGCGCCCAATAATGTTTCATGAGCAGGTCTGAAATCAAAAGTAGGTAGGTATGTACTCAATGCCATCTAAGTTTATGCTGTTATGCTGTGATATACCTACCTAGGTACAAAAAGTAGCATAGAAGCTTACCAGACTTAATTAAGTTCTTTCCACTTGAAAATGTATTGATTTTTTCTTAGTCCTAGTCCCAGTGTTTGCTATAGTAAGTAGGTACCACAAATTTTAATGTCCTCTGTGTAGGACCATAGAATAGAACCAGAACGATGGATGGTACAATACAAAGTACTTAGGTAACTATAAAAGGTACTTCCCGAACAATCTATTCTTTCCACAATAAAACCAACATATTATTTAAGCCGGTGTACTTACAAAAAAAATTGTAATTTAGTGGTTATTTTCTCTTTGTTTATGAAAAAAACATGGAAAACTTTAAAAATACCAAAAGCCAAAACAAAATATACCTACAGTAGATGACACCTATCAAAATCAGTTGACAGTGACAAGTTGACAGCAAGATTTTGGAGTCGGGTCCGAAATCACCGAAATGGACCTAAATCAAATAGGGAAGAAGACTGCAACTTTATTCCGCTAAGTACAAGTGTGTTGGATCTAAAACGTTCCAGACAAACCAGGAGAACCGATTTGTTGCCGTGGAAACCACAATTGACGTTGACCAGACCCTCGAACAACTGGTAGGAATCCTCAGAGAGGAAGGCACGAGGTTTTGTGAAATGCGACGTACCGGCAGGAAGTCCAAACTTTCGCAAGAAACTCTGCAGCTTATGACGGAACGACATGAAACTCGACCTGTCACTTCGTCACAACATCGGGCACTCAATAGGAAAATAAGTAAACTAGTAGGTACGACGCGACCTCCGGTGCTCCAACATAAGGTCTATAGCGATCGAGCAGAACCAGGGCCGGGGGTCGAAAGTGTTCGTCCAGTCTCTAGGGAGAAGCCACCTGATGAAGTTGACCACTAGTAGAAAAGTCGTCGTATCAAAGCCGGAGATTTAAGCGGAAGTAGAACACTTCTACGGCCAGCTATACGCCTCCCATGCATCGACCTGATCCCGAAAATGAGGATTCCAGAGTCACGCTGACCCGCCACTTCACCGAAGACCTGCCTGAAGAGAAAAATATAAATACAAAAATGATAAAATTGTGTGGTCCTTACTTATGTCAACATCTTTCTTATAACATAAACTTGTCTTTTGCAGAAGGTACATTTCCTGAGACACTAAAGATTTCAATCATAAAACCACTGCATAAGAAAGGAGAAAAAAATTATATGAATAATTATAGACCGGTAACTCTTATCCCAGTATTATCAAAAATATTTGAAAAGGCTATGCTTTTACAATGAATATAATATAGCCATGAAAAATACTATTTTAATTAAATAACGCTCTAAAAGTACCTAAAAGTATGTTTAAATATTATGTTTCAAATATTGCCGCGCAAAAGGTCACCTCAAAACTTGTGACGTCATAATTATGTAGGTAGAAAACGGCAAACTTCGAAATAAAACTTGCAAAGAGATTCTAATACGTTTTGTGAAGTTTGGGGACTATATTATAGTAATGGAACGAAAATTTTACCAAAAATAAATTTTATGAAAAGCAAAAACGTAAAATAAACTCAAGCTTGACTCACGGCATTTGCCTACAAATGACGTCATGCGCTGTGATTGTTGTTTCGTTTGAGATGAAGAACAGATTAAAAATGACAGAATTATTTGTTGCATTAAAAATATAAATGATTATTATTTCACAAAAATATTGATTGAATGATCTTTCTGGTTCGACGAACATTCGTTCTAACTACATTTTAGATTTTTTCTCGATTACTGTCCGATCCCCTATTATAGCGGTTGGTAGGTAAGTCATTCAACAGCAATGAGAACAGTATATTCGATACAGAGGATCCCTGGACCGACCACGCAAGAGGTCACTCAGTGGCTGGCTACATATACCGTAGTGCCGTATTTTGATGTACGCTAGTACGGTGTGGTCCGCTACATCAAACGCCTTTGAGAGGTCACAGCATAGCACTGCTACCGCGATGTGCATATTGTCTATCCGACGGCCGACCGTTTATCTGAGTCCTCGCCTGCGCGGTACAGGGGCGCGGGGATATGACGATAAAGGGGACTGAGAGTGGTGGCGGCGGTGAGGTGCGGGCGGCGGGGGCGCTTAGTGAGATACACACGAGATGAAATGCGCCAAGATAGTTCCTAAGATTAAATGAAAAATTATTAATGATAATACAAAATTTTAATTTACTAACTAAAAGCTATGAAGGTACTTAAATAAAATATTTGGTAATAAACTATTGTACTATTTATTATATAGAATAATCATCAAAATTATATTTCAATCAGTTATGTCCATATCAATGTCGGTGGAACTTGATTCTTCACTTTCGAAGGAGCCATCATCGGATTCATCAGAGTCGTCCAGAGTGTTAATACCGAAGATCTTACGATTCATCTTGAGATTGTTATCACATGTGTATCTCTCACAAGGCGTCCGCAACAATTAACACGTGCGATCGCTGTCCGCGTTGCGATCGAAATGAGCGATGACAAAAATTCGCCCGCCGCCCGCACCTTTCTCAGTCCCCTTTGTCGTCATACCCCCGCGCCCCTGTACCGCGCAGGCGAGGACTCAGATAAACGGTCAGCCATTCTCGAAGACTTTTGCTATCGCCGGCATAATCGAAACCGGATGGTACCCATCAAGTTATTCCGCTTCTAGGGGTCATTTATTGGGGTCGCAAAGTTTCTATCGTGTAGGATATTTTATTAAAGTTGTGAAACTTATTGAATTGGCTAAACATAAAAATACATTTTCAGCAACTTTTCAAAAATCGACCCTTAAGGTCATTAAATAGGGCCGCAAAGTTTGTATGGAGTAGGATTTTTTATTAATGCGACACTGTAGCCACAGTAAAGAAAAAGGGTAAATAAATTAAGTTTAATCAAGTTTAAAAATAAGTTTACAGAAATCAACCCCTAACAGAGTTAAACAAGGTGGTAAAGTGTACACAAAACTTTACTTTGTTTATAGCGATGAAACTTGGTACACACACCTAACAGAAGATAAAAATTAAACGTGATTTTCAATTTTTGAAAATCACCCTTAACAGGGTTAAGCAGGGTGGAAAGTGAAGATTATTATTTTTAAACTACAACGATGAAATGTGATATATGTGCTTAGCCAATGAAATTATAGCAACGTATTTTACAATTTTTTGAAAATCATCCGCCAACAGGCCTATGCGGGGTGGTAAAGTTTGTATACACAATCTTTTTTATTTATGAAGTTTGTGGTTATGATGAAACTTGGTACACAAACTAAGTAAAAGAAGATAATTAAAATGTGATTCACAATTTTAAAATCAACCCCTAACCAGGTGAAATGAAGTTATATTTTTTGAAGATGATGAAATTTGTTACAAATACTCAGCTAATAAAATTATAAATAAACACGTATTCCACCATGTTTTGAAATCACCCCTAAGAGAGTTATCATCATCATCATCATCATCATCATCATCATCAGCCCGTAGTCGTCCACTGCTGGACATAGGCCTCTCCTAATGAACGCCACTGAGCCCGGTCTTCGGCTCCTCTCATCCAGTTTCTTCCGGCCACCTTTCGCAGGTCGTCACTCCATCTAGCCGGTGGGCGTCCTACACTACGTTTGCCGATTCGCGGTCTCCACTCAAGGACACGTCTACTCCAGCGGTTGTCCGTCCTTCGTGAGATATGACCAGCCCATTGCCACTTCAGCTTGCTAATCCTATGGGCTATGTCGGTTACTTTGGTTCTCTGTCGGATTACCTCATTGCGGATCTTATCTTTCAGAGAGACTCCGAGCATAGCCCTCTCCATAGCACGCTGAGCAACCTTAAGCTTGTGGATTAGTCTCACAGTGAGTGTCCACGTCTCGGCTCCATAGGTCATTACTGGTAGGACGCACGCATTAAAGACTTTTGTCTTAAGGCATTGTGGTATGGACGACGTGAAGACTTGGCGTAGTTTGCCGAACGCTGCCCAGCCTAGCTGAATCCTTCTGTCGGCTTCCCTCTCGAAGTTGTTTCTACCCAGCCGTATTGTTTGTCCGAGGTAGACATATTCTTCGACAACTTCAAGAGGTGTACCGTTTACGACGATGGGTCTCGGGGTAATAAGATTGCTGTACATGATTTTAGTCTTATCCAAGTTCATCCCGAGCCCAATACGTCGAGAAGCATCAGCCAGGCTGTGCAGCAATTGGTCGAGTTCCTGCACTGATTCCGCCATAAGGACTATGTCGTCGGCAAATCGTAAATGTGAGATGTTTTCGCCGTTAATATTTATGCCCTTACCTTTCCAGTCCAGCGTCTTAAACATATCCTCCAAGGTGTTAGTGAACAGTTTCGGAGATATAACATCTCCCTGTCTCACTCCCCTGCGCAATAGGATATGTTTAGACTGCTGATTCTGTACTTGGACACTCATAGTCGCGGCGTCGTACAAACATCTCAACACTTCGATATATCGCCAGTCCACTTGGCACCGCTGCAGTGACTCCAGAACAGCCCAGGTTTCAACGGAGTCAAATGCCTTCTCATAGTCCACGAAAGCAAAACACAGGGGCTGGTTATACTCTTCGGACTTCTGCATAACCTGCCTCACTGTGTGGATGTGGTCTATGGTGCCAAATCCTCCGCGGAACCCAGCCTGTTCTGGAGGCTGAAACTCGTCAAGTCTTCTTGCGAGACGATTTGTGATGACCCTCGAAAACAGCTTATAGACGTGGCTCAGGAGTGAGATGGGACGGTAGTTTTTCAGGAGAGTTTTATCCCCTTTTTTAAAAAAGAGTACTACTATGCTCCTGTTCCACGCCTTTGGAGTTCTCCCAGTGAATAGAGCGGAGTTGAATAGCCTCTGGAGCTCCCGAAGTACAGGTATACCTCCTGCTTTCAAAAGCTCAGAAGTTATTCCGTCCTCTCCTGGGGCTTTTCCATTTTTAAGCTGTCCGAGCGCCATCCCCATTTCGTCCAGGCTGATTTCCGGCAGCTCTTCGGTGTAGTGTCGAGTGAGCGTGGCTCGAGCATCTTCTTTAAAGGTTTCGGGTTGCAAAGCATGCGTGTCGTACAGCCGGCTATAGAAATTTTCAATCTCGGCAAATACTTCCGGCTTTGAGGAAACGGTTTGGCCACTAGATGTTTTTAACTTTGTCAGATGCGAGCGCTTCAATTGCTGGGCGAAAACTTTAGACCCCCGATTTTGCTCAATCGCCTTTTCAATACGGCGTGTATTGGAGCATCGGAGGTCACGTCGCACCAGCTTACTGATTTTAGAATTGAGCGCCCGCTTTTCTGACATCGTGGCTTGTGTATCCTCCCGTCTGTTGTCCATAAGCCGAAGAGTCTCTGCCGAGAGCTTCGATTTCGTGCCCGTACGCTGGGTTTGGCAGAACTTCACACCCTCTTCCCTTAAAGTACCCACTACTTGTTGGAAAGCCTCGTCCATGTCCTCAGTGGTTTCCAAAGCAGCGAATCGATTTTGTAGGTTGAGTTGGAATTGTTCCGATCCTACAACGGTTTGGAGCAGATTAGGACGGAGCGTGGACTTCATCATTTGACATCTTTCAAGCTTGTAGTTGATATTCAGAGAGCCTCGAACAAGTCGGTGATCGCTTCCAGTATTAAACCTGTTGATCACTGAGACGTCTCTGAATATGTGCTTCTTGTCCGTCATGATGAAGTCAATCTCATTTTTTGTCACAGTATCGGGGCTTTGCCACGTCCACTTCCTCTGGGGCTGTTTCTTAAAGAATGAATTCATCAAGTACAGCCCCTCTTTTTCCAGAAAGTTAACGAGCATTTGCCCCCTGTGATTCCTGCTTCCGTAACCGTGTGGACCTACCTTCGATTCGCTGTTAGCTTGTATTCCCACCTTGGCATTGAAGTCCCCCATGACAACGTTGTAGTGCGCTTTTGTGGTGTTATGAAGCGCCGAAGATATGTCCTCATACATATCTTCCACTTCGTCATCCGAGTGTGCCGAGGTCGGTGCGTATACCTGTACGACCTTGAGGCTGTATCTCTCGGTGAGTTTCAGTACGAGGTATGCAACCCTGTTCGACACACTGGAGATCTCTACAACATAAAAAGAGAGTTATACAGGGTGGTAATGTTTGTATGGAGAATTTTTGTTTTAAGTGAAGTTATAGCAATGAAATTTGGTATACAGATTAAACAAAAGTAATAAATTAAAACGAACCACTGTTTGAAACTGTCATTGAACGAAACTCATTTTATTATTAAACCTGTAAAGACGTTAAACAAAGTGGAATAATACATTTTTTATAAACCTACGACGATAAGTTTTGGTACATATAACTAGGTACTAATTGAAGATACTACACGCACATGTTTCACCACTTTTTCAAACATCATCCCTGGACAGGTCTAAACGGGATGGCAAATATTTGTGTGCAAAATGTTTGTTTATGAGGTGAAAGCGATGAAGCTTGGTATATGACTAGGAAAAACAAATGAGCTCTAACGTAATGCAATTTTTTGCAGTTTTTCTATTCGTACAGGACTTTAATAGATTTTTAAAATGGAACATTCAGTAAAATAAGAAATTTTGTTGTGGAAAATTGAATGTGTAGCCAATCGAAGATTTACAAATGTTCAGCAACTTTTGTCGTTGACCGTACATGTCGCAGGGAAATGAGGATACCAAGGAATTCGCGAAATTCCTAGGGATACTACGAAATCATGGTATAATCATGTATTGGATGGACCACTTCTCCGTGGTCCAACTCGCTCTTACCCCTAGAGTGTATATAAAAGGCGCGGAGTGATGGTCGAGTGCGCGAGTGGAGCGAAGGAATGACGAAGCGAGAACTCTGGCGAGAGCCTATTAATTAAAACTGTACGTCGTATCGCTAGGGATTTCGTGAAATCCCTGCTGCAGGCTGAGCATGGACTGGAGACAATTTTCCCCGGGAAGAGGATAAAAATCTTTTCCCCTTTGTCAATTTTGTCTACCCTCCGAGCACGGCCTAGCCTGTGGATACTATATCCACGGTGGAGAGAGCCCTTCTCTCCGTTATTGTTGCCATACTAAGAAAATTTAATAAAAATAGCATTATGTTCAATCAATTTTGAATTGTCATTCATTCAATTGACTTTTCGTCTATGGGTTTAAAATAATGTTATTTTATCCACGTGATAATGACTCCATGCTCTGAGGCGGAGACATATTTCCACCACAAATGTCAAAAGGGGATAAATTTATCTTTTCCTCTGTTTCCGTGCTGTATAAGGTGGAGAAGAAATTTTGTCTCTCAAAGGTAGATAAAAACAGGGGACAAAACTTTTTAAAAAAGTCTCCGCCTCAGAGCATGGAGTCATTATTACGTGGATAAAATAGTCCCCGTTTGACATAAGATAGGGAGAGGCTATACTCGATCCATTGAGGTGGGTTTAATTTGTATTTCAATCAAAAATATGTCTCGAGCATTTTATAACTATGTTTTTACGCGAGCAATGCAAATCATGGAGCGAAAACTGTACTGGAGATTTGTTAGAGATGGCAGCAAACCTTTTGAGATGCTGGACGACGAACTCCGGCAACTTATTCGGATCAACAAATAGTTTAATTACATATTTACTAAATTGTTATTATTATTTTTACATGTTGTCACATTAAGATATTGTAAATTTGATTGCATATAGGTAGGTATATATAACTATTATTATATGTAGTTTTGTAAATATCTAGATTAGGGTATGATGGGACTGACATACTCTGCTAGAGTAAAAGTCCCTAAATAAAAAAAAATAAAAAAATTAAATGCATTAGCGCATTCTAGGCGAAAATCTTAAGATTATAAATAATCTTATAATCTAAATAATATTTTTTAATAATCAGACGGCTATCCGAAGACACAGGTTCGATCCGTCTGAACAATATCATTTTTCTTCTTCATAATTATTTTAAATCTTGTTAATATTATATTATTTATTATTTTAAACACTTTCCAATGTAAGTAATATACTAGTTTATTAAAGATACACAAGATATAAAGGAAATATTTAAATTTTTGAGGTTACAGCGTAAAACCTAGTGGAGGGTATTCCAAACAATGGTAATGGTAATACATGTGTCAATAGTTTTTTTTTTGCTAAGTATATGGAAGTATTTTGACCAAAGGTCATCGTAGCTCCAGAAAAAATATTTGTATGTCGCAGAGAAATGAGGATACCAGAGATACATTTTGACGTCTCTCGAACAACGCGCAAACCTGCGGGCTATCATATTAGCCCTCACAGACAACGACCTTCGCTCCCTCTCTAAGTCTGCATCGTCCTTCAGGTCAGAGGTTAACAAATGCCCAATATACTTAAACTGATCGACACTTTAAAGTTCGGTACCGTTCAATTTAATGGCTGGTATGGAATCCGGACACTTTCCTCTAGCCCGAAAGACCATGCATTCACTCTTTTTTGTGTTATAGAGCAAACCGTGACTCCGCGCATACTGTTCGCATATGCCTAACAGTTTAGACAGCCCACAGACTGAAGCACTCAGCAGCACCATGTCGTCCGCGTAGCTAATATTATTGAGACAGACTCCATCAATATGGCACCCGACACGTGTACTGCTGAGCTCCTCTATTAGTGCGTTAACGTACAAATTGAAAAGTTTAGGAGAGGTCAGCCCCCCCTGCCTCACCCCGCACTCCAACCTGTACGGCTCAGATGTAGCTCTGACCACCGAACAACGTTGACCTGATTTAAATGCCAGTATTTGAAGATTTGTACTAGTTCTTCAGGCATACACAAGTTATTAAGCTTTTGCCACAAGATGTCGTAGCATACCAGGTCGAAAGCTTTCGAGAGGTCGAGGAAGCACGCATAAATCGGCGTGCTTCGATTAGCGTAGTATTTGTCAGCTTGCTTTAGACACAAAATAGCTGTTTCAGTAGAGATACCCGATTTAAAACTCTTAAAATTATCTAGCTGAGTGTTAAGCAAGCTGTCAAGAACCTTCGCTACTATAGTTGCCAGTGAAATTGGTCTGTAATTATTATGGTTACTTATGTCACCGGTTTTACTCTTTACAATTGGCACCACCACGGTTCTCATCATATCTGCTGGTAAGTACGAGTGTCCCCGAAGATTTCTTTTACTCAGGGTTCATGTATGTACATGGCGCCGGACACATACCGGAGCCGGACTGGCGCTGCCACCTCACCGCAAAGTCATGTAAATGATCAAAAACCGGCACCAAACCTGGACCGGGACCACGCGCGTCGCACCGGCGGTTCCCCGCCATGGTGATCTCACCCGTGTCATTTCCACCCAGTTTCTGTAGTCTCGTAATATGTTTCAAACTACAACGCTACAACGCTAACATTTGGTACGTTTGATACTTGGTCAAAGAAACTAAACACATGTATCACAGTTGAAGTTAGTGCCAAACAATTTGGTAATTATATCGGGACCTGAGTAGGACGATAACGGGATAGGAAGGGGATGGAAACGGTATACGAGAGAAACAAGAACAATAACACGATAGGAGGTTCGCTAGGGAGGACGATATAGGATTAGGATCGGAATAGGATCGGGATCAGAGTGGGACTGTAACAGGATAGGAGAGGGACGGTAACGGGATAGGAGCGGGATGGAATCAGGACCAGAGCAGTACGGTTACGGGATAGAAGCGGGAGGATAATAGGATAGAAGTGGGAAAGTAACGGAACAGAAGCGGTACGGTACGGTAACGAGATAGGAGCGGGACAGGAACTGGAACGGGGATATGATGGGACGAAAAATGGTCGGAAACAGGATAAAAACTTCACTACGCGTACGAAGTCGCGGGCATCAGCTAGTGTATGAATAAGTAGGTAGGTGTTTTTATATCGTCATTGTGGGTATTCATAAAAATTGTATCTGTCACTCTCTTCTATTTAATATAATAAAAATATAATAAATAAATATAATACGCCGTACAAGAAAGCTGTGTTTCTTTAGTGCTCCCGATTTTTTCCCCATTTCCTGGAGGCAGAAACCTCTCAGTTACCTAACAATTACGGAAGCAAAAAATGTGGGAATTCGCTTTTTCTGCATGACTTCGTACGCTTATGTAACGATATCTCAGCATTGCAATGTCAATTTCAGTTGTTAATGTCATTTTTTTGTCAGTTTTTAACAAAGACGTATTATATGTTTTTAAGTTGACATGTAGGCTATCAAACAAAGAAAACCGCATTAAAATCCGTTGTAGTTAGTTTTTAAGTTTATAGATAACAAACACACAAACAAACAGACAACTATTCTAACAACCATAGATTCATGTTCAATACCGTCTAAATAGTCGATCCCAGTTCGTTTTCGTTAAAAATATCTATATATAATAGTACCTATACATATATAAACAGACAATTTACACTAGACTGGTAGTTTCATTTTTCTGTACTTGCACCAATACACATTCCGCCAATTCGTACAAAGCGTTTTGGTTCCACGTTTATAGTGCGTACTGCGTAATGAGTATTCTTTGGTACTGCTGCTAGCTTAGGAACTCCACATGGAATTATGGTTACAGCATACAGCGATTATCTAAACCCTTTTTGCGAATTCAGAAAATTCAGTATGCATAGCAGTCAACTTCGGTGGTTCTGAATCCGAACAGAGTTGAGATACACCGACACGCGGGTTCCAGCTAGTTTATGGGTGATTGTTCAAAAAAGCGTTCTAACGTCATTTCCATGGCATAATTTTATTTATAATTATACATTAAAACTAAAATTTGTGGCTTAAGCTGACGCAAATACTTATAAATTTTTCGATGAGGCACTCATTTTGGAGTTGTAGTTCGTCAGTAAAAAAATGCTGAAAATTTCGTTCCATGGAAATGACATTAATTGCCACGGAAATTACAACGTCAACTGTCTATTCTATATTTCACTAATTTCTTAATTTTTTAGTGTGTTTAGTAAACGTTACTAAGCTAGTCACTGATTTTAACGCATCTGAAACTGTATTTTGTAAAACATGTTTGAAAATTGTTTTTTATTTATTGTAAACATCATTTAGCATATTTTATGTACCTATTATTTGGAATAAAATCCACAACCTACCTTAGCAACATCAATAATATAATATGTCTGAGGGCAAAATCATATTATTATGTCGAATATACATAAAATAATAGTGAAAATCAAGATTTAATTAATTGAGAATTGATTGAAAATCTTCAAGGAAGAGGGCAAGAAATTTTGTATTATGCCAAGTCAAGGCAAGAAATTCAAACTCTCAGATAAGAATCTACGGTTAATGACACAAAGATGGGAAAACACCCAAGCCTCTTTGTCAGAACCGGTGACTTAACAAAATAATTAAAAAGTTAAATAGATGGGACCTTCGGTGATCCAATACACGCCTTATACAAAAAGTGATCGAGCAGAACCGAGGGTCCAAAGTCATTGTCCAGAAACTTCGTAGGAGTCACCTGACAAAGCTCGAAACAACTGATGGCAAAACCGGAGATTCTTGCCGAGATCGAGGATTTCTATGGCTGTCTATACACTTCTCATGCTCTTGGCCCTACTACTACAATTGAAGACTTAAGAGCCACGCTGACTCGTGACTATGCGGATGAGTTACCAGAAGTTAGCCTAGGCGAGTGAGAAACTAACGAGAGAGAACTAGTGTCCTGAAAGAGCAGCAAACGCTATTAAACACCGTTATTACCTGTGGGACAACTCCGAAGGCCTCGAACAGAAGTGTAGTGGTGCTATATTTCAAGAAAGAGGGTAAAACGTAACTCAAGAATTTTATTATAGACCCATCTCACTCCTGAGCCTAAACCGTCTCGCGCATAAACTTAATGAATTCTCACCTCCCGAGCAGGCTGAGTTTCGAGGAGGATGTGGTACTATACACAGTGCGCCAGATAATACAGAAGTCCGCAGAGTATAATCGGCAACTGTGTTTAGCGTTTGTAGACTACAAAAAGGCATTTGACTCCATAGAAACCTGGTCTGTTCTGGACTCCTTGCAACGATGCCAGGTAGATTGGTGATACATTCGAGTGCTGAGATGTCTTTACAACACCTCCACGATGTCTGTCCAAATACAGGGCAGTAGGTGTACTGAGCATATCTTATTGCCAAGGAGAGTAAGACAGGGGGATGTAATATCACCGAAACTGTTTACAAATGCAACGAAAAATATGTTTCAGACACTGGGCTGGGCAGGAAAAGGCATCAACATTCATGGCGAGAACTCATTCACACTTGATAGACACACACAGATTTCACACTTGCGAGTCAAAGATGATATCGTCTTAATGTCGAAATCGCTGCAGGAGCTGGAACAAATGTTGACCAGCCTAGCTGACTCCTCACGAAATATTGTTCTCTGCATGAAAAGTGATGTAACGTGAACGTGTTCTGGAGTGGAGACCACGTTTGGGCAAACGTAGTTTAAGACGCTCTCCTGCCAGATGGAGTGACTATCTGCGTAAGGTAGCTGGCAGAAACTACATGTGAAGAGCCAAAGATTGGGCTCAGTGGCGTGTATTGGGAGAGGCCTATGTCCAGCAGTGGAATCATACAGACTGTTGATGAGGATGATGATCATGATCAATATACTTGATATTTTAGATGATACGGGAGAGCTAAAGTTTAAAGATATTGACGAAGATTGTATTGATTAAAATTGTAAAATAGCTGTGCTATTGCTTCTAGTGTAGGCTCTAGTGCGAGGTCTTGGCGTTGTGATGTTCATTTCGTTCACTTCTGGGGTAAGATGAAATGAGTCTTCACATGCATTTGGAGAGGGATCTGCTGTTTTATCTGAACAAGGAGAACTACGCTTTCTAGTGCAATTTCTGATGCAGTACCTAGATTCTCTTGTTGTCTTACCCAGATCAGTATTTGAAACTGTTTCTGAGGTATCATTGACTTCTTCATCCATTATACTAAATTTGATCAAATCTTCTTGAACATTTTTAAACATTTTTACAACTTTTTTTCTGAGTATCTGTCATGTCTTTGAATGTCACTATTATTCCTTCTGATTTCTTCTTATATTATCTATTTTTATGTTTTTCTTTAAACTGGAAATATTTTGTTTCATTTCGTTTTCTTTATATTAGCTCTTCTTTCTCTCTAGCATGCAAACAAGACCTATTAAATAGTGGTATCCCAACCACTTTGTAAAACCTTCAAAAATGACAGATTGTGTATATGAAATAAAATATTTAAGAAGCGATTGAGAAACCACTGGTTTGTAGACTTGGGGTACAGTTATTATACTAAAGTAGTATGTATTTAGATAGTAAAGCCAAAAAAATAGGATTTAACTGACGAGATGTAATTTCCATGGCCGTTAAATAATTTCCATGGTGCAATATACATGGAAATGATGCCATGGAAATGACGACAATTTATAATTTTTCGAAATAACTTTCAATCGAAACACGATATCACACACATCAATACAATATTGTATTCTCTAAAACTTGCTCGTTATTTTTGAGTGCGAGAACGAGCAGTACTACTACTCTGTCTGTAAGTAAATAAAGCACTGGCGCATCTGAGGAACCAGTCACCATGGTTTTGTCTCAATTTTTTTTAATGATAATGGCACCATTTCGAGTTGCGGGCGGAAATGTGTTAGCCGTGTGACTAATTTTCAGACGCCTATATATAAAAAACTACGAGTCGGATTAAAATAAAAAATACGTCATGTAATACAGACTTTTAACCTGTTTTTATATTGGTGTAAATTTATTTAAATTTTATAAAGAATAAGAAAGTGTGCGCAATAATTGGACCAGTCGCCGCTCGTGTGACGTCGTGTGACGTCGTGTGTGCGAAAAACGTTCATATTCCCCCGGTTGCCTGGTTTCAAATGCATTTTTTTCTAATTAAATTACTAATTTTATGTTTGTAACCTTCATGCCTCGATAGACAGATATCTTATGCATCCTATAACAATTGATTTCAAATTTAAATATGAATTGTTATACACAAATTAACGCAGTGACACAAAAAATTAGGCGTCTCAGGAATGACCCTTATAACCACAGAATACAAAAGGCATGCATCGTACTGTAAGTAGTACCTACAGTGCTACCCAATAAAATGGATGAATGCAAAAATGTAAAGATCAGGGAGTTAGATAAAATGAACACTGTTTATTTGGAAGAGGTAAGTAGGTATTTTCGATCAACTCGTTTGCAATGAATCGGGTCAGACCCTGCGAATGCATGTTGCTTGATTTAATTTTCTAGACATGTTGGAGCAAACCGGGCAGATGACACGTGAGCAGGGCTTCGGGCGCAGCAGTTCGATGAGCTCGAACATCGTCAGCAGGAACATGTAGGTGAACACGAGCCACGCCATGTAGAGCATCAGGTGCGCCGTGAAGCGGCGGCTCGGCCACGTCACGGCGACACAGCCGCCGCAGCCGGCGCGGACCGCGCGCGCCGAGGGCATCTTCGGCGCCGTTCAGTCTCGCTCATAAACTAGGTCTCGTTGCGCGCGGCGCCGCAGCGAGCGCCGGCCCCAGTACAGCAGCGAGTGCACCAGCAGGATGCACGAGTATACGATGAGCACGCGCACCACGGCACACAGCGTCACGGTGCTCGCGTCGGGCCCCGCAGCCGCCTCCGCCGGCGCGGAACGCTGCCGTTTCTGACGACCCATTACATGCCTCACGGCATGCTGCGGCGCTAGTCGGACCTGCGCCGACCTATTGCTTATACTTTCGGAATTTTACGGGTACGTACTGGGAGGGATCTATGGAATCATTTTTATACCGAGTGACGTTACGTATCTGCGTGACGGTACATTTCATTGTAAAGTCAACATGACACAAAAGATGAGTGTGTAGTTCAAAGACAAAGTATGTGTAGTTCATGCTTTTATTAGAACTTATTCATTCCATTATCCCATCTATTTAACAAACGATGATTGGTATTTTGAATAAGTGCGATTAAAGCAGAAATGAGTTTGATTGAATATGAATGTTGTTCTTTAGTGCTCCGCGACCAAAGAGATCGAATGAAACTATAACGTTACTGGCCGGGTAAAGCGCGCAAACTTACGAGAGACCGAGTAGCATTTTTTTTTAATTATGTTTTTGCGGTAGGTTTTGTAGAAGAGGTTTTAATGCTGAGACATCTAAGCGTAGAGTAACAAAATAGTACTGTCATTCGATAGGCCTCATATTAAGTTTCTTTGAGTCCTCTCCATCCAAAGGTTGTCTGGAAGAGATTGCTATAAGCGATAAGACCGCCCATTGTAACACTTTAGGTTTAAGTATTGTTTTGAAATTATTTCATGTTGTTGTGTGACAATAAAGCGTTATCTAATCTAATCTAATCTAAATTACGCTCATTTAAAAAAAAAACTAGCTCAAGAAAATGAGTGAAAATATTACCCGAAGTTTCGAATTTGGAAAAAAATCTCTTAAAGAATCCAAAATGGTAGAACATACATGGGCGCCCAATCGATGCATTTAATTTCTCCACCACCCCACTTTGTTTAATCATATTCTGTGGTTTGACCATGGTGAATGAATCATCCTGTATGGCTCTCGTCCGCCGCCGACGTCGCATCGAAGGCGCGCGGCGCGGCGCAGTGGCGGCCTAGTGACGGCTCCTTCCGCTGGCCGCGCTATCACTAGGATATATATAGACCACTAAGCTATTAGGTATTGGTACGAAGCCGATCAGCGCAGCGGTAGAGATAAGAATCAGATTCGTAAATAGCTGTCATCGGCGACGCAACAATAAGCGAGGCGCGCGGGTCGCGGGTGGAGCAGGGCGCGGCGGCGGCAGCGGGCCGCACCGCGCACTAGAGGCAGCAGCCGGTAGGTAGGCGCTAGGCGGCGCAGGTTGAAGGGCCGCGGGGTGAATGCCCGTGGCACGCGAGCTTTTTCACGTGATACGATTAACGTCGTGAAGTAGGTCAGCGGAACACTGCACCGCGCCCCCCGCTACCTGAAATGTAGTTTATTGGCTGCACCTATCTAATAACCGCTCCCTCCTGTCTCGAACCTCTCGCTGACGAGAGCGACACGTGTCACGCCGCGACGCGCCGCTTGCGACCTGTCGCCACCGCCATCGCCTCGGTTGTCGTCGCCATTGCCGCGCCGCCTCCGCGCTGCCTCCGCGCCGCATCCGCGCCGCCGCCCCTTTTTGCCTCAAAATGAACGATACTTACAAACTACGCATAATTGTACTACATAATATACATATACAAAATAATATGTTGGTAACGTAGGAAAATTATTGATTATTTTATCCAACTTGTGGAATGTACCTGCTTCGCGCGGGTACCTAGAAGCAAAGAAAACTAAATATTACTACGTACTAGAAGTCCGTAGGGTACGTTTGCGAGGCTGGTTGCAGTGTCAATGAATCTGAAATGGACTAACTAGATCACATATACATAGCTGGGCATGTTCTTTAAAAATAATTATCTACCTAATGAATTATACTTCTTCAATGATGAATAGCATGAGCATAGGTACTACTTGGCAAAATAATAAATGCTTGCCTACCGTTACATATGGGCGGACAATATCTTTGATGTGACCATCTATCAGTCAGGTCGATCGAAATATCGTTCCACGTTATCTATCCTACCAGGCGAGACGAAGCTAAGACCGACACAACAACCCCGGGTGCGAACTTGTACACCTACCGACACGGCGCGGCGGCGGCGGGACGAGACTTCTCCCCGGGGTACGTACCCGGCGCACGTACCCGGCGCGGCGCGGCGGCGGCGGCGGGACGAGACCTCTCCCCGGGCACGTACCCGGCGCGGCGCGGCGGCGGCGGCGGCGGGACGAGACCTCTCCCCGGGCACGTACCAGGCGCGGCGCGGCGGCGGCGGGACGAGACCTCTCCCCGGGACACGTACACCTACAAACATAGTTACACCTATAAGAGAAATCTTAATTAGGGTAACACAATCGGTGGTATTATCGCATACAGCAATCTCTTACAGACAACCATTGGATGGATAGGACAAATGCAAAAAAGAATAGATATTAGGCGGTGCACAGCAAACGATGAATATCTTGTTTATACAATTTTGCTATATTATCATTACGTAATTATTATAAACACTACATTACTTATATCAGAATAATTTGTAGCATGTTTACTACTATCTACTACTACTTGGAAGAAGCGGAATGTTCGATGCATATTTGTATTCTGTACAATTCAATGACTGACTATGCTAACAGCGGGTACTATGCAGGTTCCTAAATATATTGTAGTAAACATTTTGATTCTGGTTCGTTCACATGCAATTTGAGTTTATGTACTTTCTGCTGTGAGCTCCGCTATACATTATGTAATTTAATTATAAATAGGTATGTACGTACCTACTTACTTACGCAATTCCTCTGAATGACTAAACCTAGTCAAAGTCAGCCGAAGTCTAGATACAACAATCCTTACAAATGTAATGTGGTGCGTTGGTCTGGCAGGGTCGCCATGTTATGTGGTGATTTCTGGTCTTTTGAAACTTCATGTTTAGTTGAGCCATCTTTACTGGTGAACTTCTATAATTGGAATACAATAGTACCTTAAAACTATAACTACTATAACTACTATAATATAACTATACTATATCTTATTGTAGTACCTACGTGATTATCTAGTAAACACTAGTACATGCTTTCTCTCTACTATATGACATATAGGAGATGGTCGGCATAATATATACCTACGTGACATAATGCGTAAACGCCTACCACACAAACAATCCTGTCCATCGGGCGCGGGGGGCACGCGCGGGCGCGGGCGGCGCGGCAGCGGCGCACTCGGGCCCGATGTTATTCGGTGGAGTAATGCGGCGGGCGGCGGGCGGCGCGGGCGGTTGGCGGGCGGCAGACGGCCGGCGCCGTCACTGCTAATAAACTGAGGATGAGGGAGGCATTATGTAGTCGACATGATAAAGAGTATTTCCTCACAATGAACTTGAAATATTTCCCTCGTGGGAGCTATTCATTCGGCCGCAGCCTTACATCATGAAGAGACCTATCCCTTCCCGATGTCGGGCTGCCTACAGAACCGGAATCTAAATAATTCCGACGAGCACGTTACCATAGCAGCGCAAGGGTCACCTGTTGGGTTCAACAGGATTATGAGGGTCGAATCTTCGAACTGTCCGACCCCAATAAAATA